>CM053580.1:442102155-442135513 GCA_028627135.1 Pseudochirops cupreus | reverse complement strand
TGGTGGGCGGGGGAAAGACAGGGAGAAAATATGTAACTCAAAAAAATTTTAATAAAATAAATTTATTATTAATAAAAAAAAAAGAACACATCTCCTAGCTGTGAGAAGTATATACTTAGCTTCTCTTCAATTTTTTTTTTAATACTATGACCTCTAATATTAAGATCATGTACCCATTTAAATTGTATTGTTTAAAGTGCTAATCTAAATCTGGTTTCTGCCCTGCTTCTTTCCAGTTTTCCCTGCAGTTTTTATCAAATAAGGAGTTTTTTTTCTTAGTTAATTTTTGTTTTCCACTGGATCCTTCCAACTCTAAATCAATAGACCTGTGATTCTTGATCAGTATTAGTGTCCAACTTGATGACTGGTGAGATACTATGACTTTGAGGACCTGCATGCCACCTCGAGAGAATATCAGAGTCCCATACTCCTCTGGGAAGACAGAATTGGAGCAATGAAAAGAACCCATGGGTTCCTAAGCCCATACCTCTGGGGCACTGGTTTGGGGCTAAGCCATTCTCCCAACCACTATTGTCAAACTGTACCATGAACATAAGGCTTCTTCTTTCCCCCAGTCTCAGCTGTTAGGTGGTCCTGGTTGTATGCATATGTTCTTTGGTAGACTTTCATACCAATCACTCTATCAGTTACCAACTTAAAATGTCCCTGACACTCCTTTGCAGAAGTTAGTATTTAGATTTATATCTTAACAGCCTTAGGTATAACTTAAAGGCACATTTTTTCTCTTTTTTTCATCTTCTTTTCCTTTACTTTTCTGCTACTGACATTGAGTAGCTGCTATGTGGCAAGGGTCCAATTTTAGATCTGAAGTTCCACATCTATCTTTTATTATCATGGTAAGATCAGGATACTTCACATGCTCTTATCTACTGTATGTTACTTTCTACCCCCTTCCGTGCTAGCCTGACAATGACATTATAAGACAAACTCATCACTCAAGACATCCCCATCATAAGTAATCCCATTTGCCTGTCACATTTTCTCATATCAAGTCCATGTATATTTATTTTTCCATTCTAAACCATTGTAACGTTTCCTTGGAAAATAAAACACTTTGCATTCCCTAGCACCAAAGAGCAAAGAAGCAACTAAGAATGAGGTTCTTCATCTTTTTGTGTTCTGGACCCCTCTGGTGGATTGGTCAGCCCTATAGACGCTTTCTCAGAATAATGTTTTTAAAAACAAAAAATAAGTATAATTACAAAACAAACCATTTACATTGAAGTGCAGTTATCAAAATATTTCTTTTAAGCCAATGCCCCAGTTCTGTTCTTACCATGGGCTTTATAGTGTTTGCAGATACTTCAAGGGTAATAGCACTGAACAAATAGGTATATATTCATTGTAGATATGCTATGAGACTATGACAACTTATTTTTCTTGATCTTTTCTAAGATTTGGTGGAAATTTTGCAGTGACTTTTCTGTGTAGAGATGGGATACTATACCATCAGACTCAATTGATGTGTTGGTTCGTTTTGTTGAAAAACTCCAGCTGTTCTTTTATTCTTTGTTTCAAGGGATGACTCTAGAGAAGGGAGGAGGTGGGAGAGGTATATTTGGAAATGAGAGTGATACCAAATGGTATTGTTGTTGTTTTAATTGAAGATTTTGCCATTAATCTCCCCCTAAATCTAAGCACAGAATAATTCAACTTTGTATTACTGATTTTTGCTAGGTGAGAGCTGCTTTTTAAAAATTATTACAAATTCATGAATCTAGATTCTTTCAAAGGTGAGGAGGCAAAGAATCCTGAATTGACTCACGACTCTGAAAGAAATCGTGTCTGGGGTTTGTAATGGACACACTGATATAAATTCATTTACCAAGGCTTTCTGAAAGGAGCTACCAACTGAAGGGATTATTGATTTTTACAATAGTCCAGCTAGTCTTGAACATGTAATTCAACAAGGTGTCAGGTACAGTGATGGAATCATCAAAATAGATAGCACAGCATATAATACAAAGGAAAGGAAAGGGAAGAGAGAGGAGACGTACATGTAGTTTATAGAGAGTCAACCTCAAAGCCAGGAAAGCCTTTGTCTAAGTCCCACCTCAGACACATACTGGTGTATGACCTGGCTGGGTCACTCACTTAGCCTTTCAATGCCCTAGATGGTTCTGTGAGACCGAAAATTGCAGAGGTATTGACCTGCATTAGTAGAAAGAGTTTCCTCACCCAGAGGATTTCACCCTATGTGGGTGAAATCATAGACCCATTACCCATCATCATCCTTATCTAATGGGTACAGAGATGGGATAGTCATACCCTAAGCAAGTTCCAGTGCACTTTCTTATTTATTCAATGAGAGCAAATTTGCATTCAACACATTATTTAAAGTTCATCCTTTATATAGAGAAAAACATTTTGACCCACCTTTCTTCTTTTTCTAAGATGTATGCTCGACACCTAAGTGTCGATGGCCCTGCATTTGGAACCCTATCTTTGATTTCAGAAGTTGTCTTAAAAGCCACTAAGCTGATTGCACAAAAGGCAAGTCAATTTAATTACCTTTGGAGTAGTTTTTATTTTTTTATTTTTCAAAGTGGATAAAGGGTATTTAGATTCCATAATTGTCTGCAAAGCCTTGTGCAAATAGAGACTAAGTAACCCCCAAAACTGTTCTGTGATTCACGGGTACATAACTGTTCTCTCTGGGTAACTGTTGTTGTTGTTATTGTCTCTCCTTGGTTCTTGAGGAGGACCATGACATTGGAAAAGTGATGTCATAATGTACAAGTGAACTGAATTTAAGTGAGGCGGAGCTGTGCAAAGTGACCCACTTCACTCTCTCTGGGTCCAGTGGCAAGACATAGATCAGGATAATTGGAGATGGACACCTTTGGGGAATTAACAAAAGCCAAAAAAATGAAAGTGATTGTCAAAACCAGGAGTTAGAAATGAATCAAGAATTTCTTATTCTCAAATGTTTTTATACCATTGAATAGCTTTCTTACTAGTTTAGAGGAAATTAAGACACTATACCAACTTAGGGATAGCCTTCTCTAGGAACTAGTCCACAAACAAAAAGGGAAATAGTGGAGATACTATATGGAAAGAGCACTACCTCTGGAGGATAAGGATCTGAGTTCAAATCCCACCTTACATCCTCTGTGTGAGTTAGAGTACCCTAATCTCCCCAGACCTCAGTCTCCTCACTTGGAAATAGGGGTGTTATACTAGATGGTCCCGAAGTACCTTACAGCTTGGGGCCTATCATTTCTTCTACTTGTGTTGGCTGCTGGGGAATTTATGAACTATGTTTTCCTTGGGGAACTTGTTATCTATGAAGTCCAGGTATTTTCCTGACTTGTGAACTATCCTATTACAAACATCCCACACCCACAAATACTTGCGCTGTACTGAATGGCTTTCTCCTAGAAATAAGTGTTATTCAGACATCTGTGTTAATCTTTATCATGGTATAAGAACTATGCTAAGAGAGCTGATTCTCTATTCCTGACCACATTGTACAAGTTCATTAACAGAAAGTTAGAGAGACTGGGGCAACACATATATTTCTATTTCCATATATTTCTATCCTACACATTTCTCTGTGGTCGAAATTTAAATAAAATAAAGAATATCAACTTTAATTAGAAAGTATTGTAAAAGAACCTAATAAAATATGGGGTGTTTAAGTGTGTATGTAACGTAAGGGTGACATTCTTGGCAGGCAGGCAGACACCTTGTCCCTTTCTGAAGATGGAGTGAAGGAAAGGGATTTTAAAGCAGATTATATGTATTAATTACTATCTCCTTTCTTCCTGGAAGCTGCGCCTCTCTTAATGCAGCCCAAGATGACATGGGCTTTTTTTAGCTGATACAATGTACCTTTGAATCCTAGTGAATCATGGAATTCCCCTAGATCTTTTTTTTTTTTTAAATTTAAACTGGACTTGCAATGTCATTAGTGTAGGGAGTTTCCATTAAGAGTGTCCTTAATCAATGAAGGCTGACAGCTGCTCAGTAATGTATAATCATAGAGAACTACTGGGATACTGAGAGGTTAAAGGACTTGCTTAGGGTCACATCCCTAGGTCTTCTTCAGATCACTGTTTAACCAGGCCTTCCCAATTCTATACTTGTGAAGTTAATTTTTTTTAACCCATGTATGAGATTTACAGCTATTAAACTATACCTTACTTGATTCTGCCCAATATTCAGGGATGTCAAGATCTCTTTAGATCCCACCTCTAACATCCATTATTGTGTTAGCTATCCCTCCCATATTCATGTCTTCTGCAAATTTGCTAAACATAACATCTCTGTTTTTATCCCAATCATTGATAAATGCTAAACAGCACAGGGCTAAACACTGATCTCTGGGTCATTCCAGTGTGATGAAGTTTTCCTTTCATACGTCACCCCTTTTAACTGTGATGCCTAGACTAAGGCAAATACTTTTTTGCCCTTAAAAATTTTCAAAAAAATTGAATCCAACAATAATAATTTAGTGTGAACAGGAGCTGTTCAAAATCTTTGTGTAAGATACTAGTTCATACCCTACTGTGCTTTGTCTAAAAGGGACAGACTATCTCAGGATTGGGGAAGAAAAAAATCTGAGAGCTTGCTTTAGACTCTCTAAAATTTAGAGACTGGAGCAAGTATGGATGTCAGAGGATAGAGACACTCTTTGCCTCTATGAGAATAATAGAGAGGAGGATCCAGGCTGATGGAAGTTTCAAGAGAAGGTCAGCTTCTTCCCCAGCTTCCCTTCCTGATGCCATTCTATCCACGGGCATCTGTATTCTGGTCTTTGCCAAATGTTTCTAATAAAGCAAATTTTGCCATAATCAGAAAGAAAGCAGTGCTTATTCAGAGACAGATATCAAAGAAAGGGTAACTACTGGGAATTTTTCTATCTGAGGGGTCCCAGCAATTGTGACTGAACTTAAACACTTCTAATCTAAAATAAATTCCTGGTATATTTGTTAGATGCAAAGGAAGATGAGCCTTGGGTGATCTCCATGCTTCTGGTACTGCCTCTGACAAGAGTGATCATTTTAAGAGAGGCTTTCCATATTGCTGCTGGAGATTAAGCTGTGGCCATTCAGCAGGTGGGCAACTAGGTCATGCAGTGGACAGAACACTGGGCCCGGAGCCAGGAAGACACATCTCTAGTTCAAATCTGGCCTCAGACACTGACTAGCTGTGTGACCCTGGGCAAGTCACTTAACCCTGTTTGCCTCAGTGCCTCATCTGTAAAATGAGCTGGAGAAGGAAACTGCAAATCATTTCAGTATCTCTGCCAAAAACAAAACAAAAACCCCCAACCCAAATGGAGTAACAAAGAATCAGACACAAATGAGAAACTACTCAGCAACAAAATTCAGCAAGTAGAGATTAAAGTGGACATACTCAGGATCTTTAAGAACTGTGCCTTGAAGATAAATGTTATAAACTGTCATTAAGTTGAATTTGGTGGGGGCAGGGGAGAAGAGAGATAACAGTAATCTCCAGGTCCACCACATGTGTTGGCCTTGAACCTTCCAGCCTTGTATTTGAGGCATGCTCCAACTTGTACTATGGGGTTTCCTCAGAAATCAGTTTACCTTCAAACCAAGAGAAAAGGATTGAATTTTTTTTTTAAATTCTGAACTTTACACTAAGTAAAACAGGCATTACCCTACTCATAGTAGAAGAGGAGGATAGCACATGAAACTGAATCTCCATTCTGACCAATCCCTTTTCTAACTCAATTGGGTATTTTCTTTCCCACTTTGGCAGTTCTCAGGTGCATTTCATAAACTAGAAATCCTCATTTCTCTATTTTAATGAGGATAGGATGCTAATAATTCAATGCAATATGACTTTAAGATAGCATAAAGTATATGGGATCCTAAGCAATATCATATAAAAATGCCAATGTTTAGGTATAATGATTTTGGACTAGGACCATTTAAGAACTCTAGTGAAGGAGCATCCGCAGGGAATGAAGAGTGGGAAAAATATCCAAAGCCATTTAAATGTCAGCCAGTAGTTGTGATGTGCTAAGTTAAACCACTCTGGTATCTTTGCCAAGAAAACCCCAAATGGGGTCATGAAGAGTCAGATTTGACTGAACAACAACAAAGTTCTTGAAACATTCTCCTCAAAAGTGTAGTAGGAGTTATGCTCTTCCTCCATTTCCCTTAATCTTTACCACTTTGATTTTACATTCAAGGGCTATTCTCTGATTAAGGGCAAAAATAACCACTGTATCCACACATTTACTTACCTTCGACACTAAGGATCTTTCATCATTTTTGTGAGGAGCTACTTTTCATTCTCCCAGGTGATGCTGTTTGTGAGTTCCCTGAAAGCAGTTAGCAAGTAAAGAGAGTGTTACTGCACTCTATCTTCACTGACAGGAGGCTAATTTTAATTTTTGTTGTTATTCTGTTGGTATAGAAATTGATACTATTCTAAAATACTTTTTTCTTTCCATTCAGTTAATATGTTGATACCAATTTAGGTATTTTTCTCTTATCATTTTTTCCCTTTTACCTCTTCCATTTTTAATCCCTTAGTTTGCTTGTTCTTTTTAAAAAGTTATACTTAAAACAATTTTGTTTTCAGAACATCGAGAACCTAGATTTTTTCTTATTTCCCCACATATTTATATGTATGTCACAACTAGAGATCTAGCTTTTACTAATGTTCATAACAAGAAAAAATAATAGCCAAAATTGTTGATTATTCTTCTGTTTGCCCTTTTATCTACAAGGCTTATAATTTAGGTAGGGATTTCTGTCTGTAGTAAATTAAAATGTTTACCTTTAAGTATGAATTTCCTTTCACCTTATACTAAAGGGGAGTGGGGCATAGGGAACAAGTACTTATTAAATGCCTACTATGGCAGGCACTGTGCTAAGCACTTTGAAAATACTATCTGATTTGGTCCTCACAACAACCCTGGGAGTTAAGTGGTATTATTATTATCATCCTCATTTCACAACTGAGGTAATGAAACAGAGGAAGATTAAGTGACTTGTTCAGGTCTGGCCCTTCAGGGTCAGAGGCCAAAACTGAACTCAGGTCTTCCTGTTTCCAGGCCAGGTGCTCTATCGATTGTGTCACTTAGCCAGCTGCCTGTATACTTAAGGAGGTAGCATCATTTAATGTTCACAGTTCTAATATAATGCATACCTAGTTTGAAAGAAAAATTTTAAGAAGTCTAAACAGAAGCATAATTACATTTTAAATAATTTGTCTCTGCTGGGTATATTGGTGCAATTTAATTTTTAGATTTATTAAATCGATGTTCGTGAGTTACTATCAACTAAAATTTGCCAATTTTTCTTTGGATGGTGAACTTTCTTTGAAACCTACATATATAAATGAATTTACTAACAAGTGTAGGGTTGTAAGTTTGATTCAATTCAGTTAACTTTAATTCAACTCAACTTTATTACACTCCTATCTTGTGCTAGAGAATATGGAGTAGAGAGAATTTACATAAAATACAACCCCTTCCCTAATGTAGTTTAAAGTCTACTAGCATTATTTTACCACAGCTACTCCAAGTCCTAACTCTAGCTAGAGTTCTCAAAAATGCATTATCCCTTGTTGCAAGGGGTAATAGATAAGAGAAGATAAGATTAGATAAATGTAATTTATTACCAGGCTTAAAAAAAAACAACTGAAAATGCAAGATCAGTGATAGGTCTTCAGACGCAAAGGATTCTCTCCATTTGAAATGAAACACTCTTCTCAGCAAAAGCCTTGCTTGCCTGGGCTTGAATTTTAGCTTTGATTGTGAAAATCGGGCTTTTTTTTCTTCCATGACAGAATGCTTACTATTAAAAGATAGGGAGAAAGCAACACTATTTGATTAAGATACTCTCTGGTCTTCTTGGTAGACTATAAACTACAAAAAATTATTTAGTTTTTATCCTGGCAAGGATTTTGAAAATTTGAGTTAAAAAATAACATAAATAAAAATGAAAAGTTATATAGAGAGAGAGATGTAAAAAATTAAATATTTTAGTTTAAAGCATTTTTAGGTTTTATGGAAACGGCCAAGTGATTTTGTGTTACCGCTCAGTTCCTCTTATTTTCTTCTAAGTTCACCTTTTGTCCCTCCAGATTCTTTGGTTTCTAACCTTACCTTCTGCTCTTTGGGGCAGTTGTTGAGCTTGTCAATATCTACATGAATAGGGTTCCCAAAGGACTTTCAGAGACATTTTGGCACAAAGAAAACCTATTATAAATCTTAAGATAGCAGTGGCTGCCAAGCCATTTCAGATTACATAGAGTGAAGATCCAAACATATCTTCTTAGTTGCTCTCTCTGTTTTTATGGTCAGATCTATTTGTAGGGGGTATAAGAGCAAAATTATCTTCCAAAAGAAAAAAAAACCTTAAAAACCAAACCAAACCAATTAACCAACCAGGAATACAAGACAGTATTACTTACTAATAGACTTAAAAGAAGTCACGAATTTTGATCACAATTTCAATGAACATAGTCTATAATAGGAAACAATCACCACCAAGTGGAGCTCCGGTCTCTCCTCCTCCTCCCCCCCCCCCTTTTGAGCATTGTAAACAGCTGAGGAATAGACCAAGCATAGACTTCAGGAATTTTTTTCTGCCCTTGTCTGCTTTCTTTCTGAAAGTTACCTAGGGACAGGAGTCTGTGTGGTGCAATGGATAGAGTGCTGTGTCTGCAGTCAGGAAGACCTGAGTTCAAATCCATGCACAGACACTGTGCGACCCTAGGCAAGTCACTTAGCCTCTTTCTGCCTCAACTGTAAAATGGGGAGGATAATAGCACTTCCCAGGCTTGTTGTGAGGATCAATAGTGCCTGGCACATAGTAGGTGCTTAATAGATGTTTAAAGACTTTCATAACCTAGCTCCCTCTTACTTTTCCAGTCTTCTTTCACCTTACTCACTGATTCATACTCTTCTATCCAGTGACACTGACTTCCTTGCTATTCCAGAAACAAGATGCTGTCTCCTAGATTGGTGAATTTTCTGTCTCCTATGCCTGAAATGTTTTTCCTCCTCATCTCTATTTCCTAGCTTCCTTTGAATCCCAACTAAAATCCCATCTTTTACAGGAGGTTTTTCCCAACCCCTCTTAATTCTAGTGCCTCCCTCTGTCAACCACTTCCAGTATGTGTGTGTGTGTGTGTGTGTATATATATATATATATATATATATATATATATATTTACATACATATATATACACACACACATACATGTATGTATGCATGCATATATGTATGCTATACACACACCTCTATTTATATATGATACATATAACTTGTTGTCTCCTCCATTAGATTGTGAGCTCCTTGAGCGCAGGGACTGTCTTTTGCCTCTTTTTGAATGTCCAGTGCTTAGCACAGTGACTGACACATAGTATACCCTTAATAAATGTTTATTGACTGATTAATAACTATTTGTTCACGTCCCCACTTCCCTTCTCCACATTCTATATTTCACTTTAATTACCACCAGCAGGAAGCTACTGTGTCCATATGAGTTCTGGTAGCAGACCCTCTCTTCTACTGGAATGTGAGAGAAACTTAGTCCAAGTGTTTATTACAGACATACTTTATTTATTTTGGGGGGGGAGGGCAGTTGGGGTTAAGTGACTTGCCCAAGGTCACATGGCTAGTTTTTGTGTTAAGTATCTGAGGCCAGATTTGAACTCAGGTCTTCCTGACTCCAGGGCCGGTGCTCTATTCACTGTGCCACCTAGCCGCCCCTTACAGACATACTTAAAAAAAAAACAAAAAAAAAACAACTAGTAGGACAGGTCAAACATTACTTGAAAAAAAAAATCCTAGAATTAATGTTACTTTAGCAGTGAAATCCAGAGTTGATTCCAGAAAGCTTTTCTACATCTTCTACCAGCAGTATGCCTTTTTCTTTTCCCTTCTTTTTTTTGGCTGTCCAGGAAAAGAAGAGAGGAAGTTTTCTTCTGGTTGTGCAAGTTTGGGGGCATTGCATAGCCATCACCATTTAGTATTGAAAGGCTTCTTTGGATGGTGCACTTAGCACAATACCTGGGACATGGTAGGTGCTCAATAAATGTTTATTGATTGGCATAGTTTTAAAACTTAGTCATTATCTCATATATTTGATGTGGAATATGTTGTATATGTATATATTTATGTCCATATATGTACATTTATCTTCATCGCTTTCCTTTTTTCCTTTCATCTATTTATCTATCATCTATCTATCTATCTATCTATCTATCTATCTATCTATCTATCTATCATCTAGCTAGCTATCTGTGAAACAGAAGAAAAGGCAGTGAGTCGTTATGGATAGAGAGCTGACTTCCATCAAGTCCAGCTACTGAAGCATTTAGGCTATGTGGCCCTGGGCACAGTGCTTAACGATCACAGCTCACATTTCTGAGGAGTTTTATAGTTTACAATGTGCTTTTCTCACAATACCCCTTTATGAGGTAGGGAGTAAATGTACTATTATTATCCCCTTTTACAGATAAGGAAGCTAAGGTCTTGATAGGTAAAGTGTTATACTTGTGGTCACATTGTTCTGAAGAATGAGAGTCAGGTTTTGAAATCTTTGCACTACACTGTTTTCCCCTTCATCACCATTATGATATTCATAGACCAGGGAAATTGAAAACAAATACAAAGCATGAGAGATAGAGTTTGGAAAGAAATGATTAAACACATCAGCACCATTCTATTTATAAATCAAGTACAGAATGAACCATGATTTACTCACTAACATTTCAAGTGATAATATCAATAATCTGTGATATTGTAAATCTCAAACAAGCTTAGGTTAAGAACTGCCTGATTTGTTTTGTACTAAAGTACTGCCCTCATTGACATAGTTTATTTATTTAATTAATTACTGGACCCTTTGATTGCTTTGAATCTTACAGCATCCGTGTATGCTCATCTGAATGTTCTCTACGTAACTTTTCCTGGAGTTCTTTCTCAGACGTTGCTAAACAGGAAAATGAAAATGCAATTTTCCATAACTTTGGAAAGATGGATTATCATGAGCTGCTGAAAACACTTCCAACAGCAATTCCGTGATAAAATGTTCTTCAGATGAAAATTTTGGTAGAAATAATGATTATCCATTCTGTTTCATGTATGGAAAAGGTAAAATATTGCTTGCTTTTCAAATTTCAGTAGCATATACATATGTGATCAGACTGCCATCAGCACCTGTAACCAGTGGTTAAGCCCTTTCTCCCTTAAGGAATCCAATAATTTCTTCAAAGGGGCTGGAGCACCAATGAAAGGTAGCAAGAATAACATAGAAAAGAAATGTAACAGGGGAGAATGCTTAACAACAAGTGCATTATACCACAATCTCTCCTCACACCATACTTTTGGTATTATTAAAAACAACCAATATCTTTGTAAAATTTGAATTATAGTCTGTATTCTAAAACACAAAAAAATCCGTATGAATTAAATACAGTATGACTGAAATAGAATATAAATTACAATTCTTTACAGCAAATAGTGAAATACTATCATCAGATTACTATACACAAAATCATACGAAGAACAGCAGCTTTTCAGTAAGGTCCCAGGTATCTCACTCGTTTACTGATGCTACAGACTAAAGGGGAAAAAAGGTACCACAGACTGTACACACATCTCTCTCTCTCTTTAGAAACAAGACATTTCTAGCTGTCCATCCAGAACATTTTTACAAATAACTACAGCATAGATATACAAAGCAGGTTTTAAAAATATACACACACATATGTGCACATGCACAGGCATGCACACATACACACACACACACACCCTCAGAGTCTTTTCATATTTCCCAATGTAGGAGACATCTATAAATGCAGTCACGAAGGGCAGCATCATCTGTAATTGAGCAGATAACTCATGCCATCCCCAGTGCAACGTGTGCAGCCTCAAGCTTCTTCTGCTTGCTCACCCTGTCTCTTCCTCATTTCCCAGAGTCACTTAAAAACAATAACAACAAAATCCCACGAATTCCCACCTTAAACAAAACAGCAACAAAAAACTCAGCCAAGGTGGTGTGTCCTTGCTTTACCCTTACAGTAATACTGCTCTCTGTATTCAAACTGCTGGGCTGGAACAAGTGTCTACAGAATACAAAACTCACAGCCTCAGTCATTGTCAACGTAAGCAATACGATTGCAGGTCAGCACAGTGGCAGGCCACTTGGAAGACAAAACAACAACAACCACCACCAGATTTTCAGTGTGCTTATTTAACAGAGGACAGATAAGGCAGCATGATGCCCAGTGACCAAGAGAATCATGGCACCAAACTTGCAGTTAAATGTATATTTACAGAAAAAATAAGACAGGACAGCAAACGTCTAATACAAGTTCTTTGGTTATAAAGAACAGCATACTGTAACCTTTTCCACGAAGAGGGACTTTGCATCCTCCTTGTTCTGCAATAAAATATTTGTTTAAAATAAGATTTTTCTCCAACTTGGTTTGTAACAAAGAGTCCAGTACCTTTCAGTTATCTACAAATCATTTTTATCTATTTTAGTGTGCAGCCATGCCTGCCTCAAGACAGACAAACTATGGATACACATATTCATATATATATAATATATATTATTTATAAAAAAATTAGAGAATTAAGTCCGTGGTTCTAAAGAGCACACATCCAGTAAGGACTGATTAAAAATATACAAGAATAAAGTTGTTTTTTTTAATTTATAAAGGTTCCTACAGAGTGGTGGGGGGAATGGGGAGAGTTGTGTCATAAGTGCAAATATCAAAACATACTGCTGCTTAGTTAATCCAGGACTTTCTGTTCTCCTGCTTCCTGGAAAAAGCAGAAGCTGCTGCATCGCCTGAATGACAAAATGCTGCTTCTCCTGCTTTGGAAGAAGAGGGAGATGGTACTGGGACCACTATGCTTTTCTTCTTCTCGAGACTGGAGGCTGCCTGAGGTCGAGAAGCATTGCTGCATTTCTTTGTGGGAGCTGGTGCTTTCAGAAGGCGCCCAGGACGAACAAAGATGCCATGCTGTGGTTTGCACCGGAAGTACTCTTTTCCTTTCACTGTCCCATCATGCTTCCCTTTAATGCAAAGACAAAGATGCTGTTAGTCTGCATTCTTTCCTTCCCTTCTCCCCCGTCCCTGCTCTAGGAGGTCATACTTTACACTCAACATTCATAGTCATAATACTGATGCCAGTAGTCTTTTCCTCCCCTAAAAAGGCTTAAAAACCTGGGATCTAATATAGGAAAGGAACCAATAATGAACGGCATATTGGAGGAAAAGCAAACTAATGTATAACATGAA
The DNA here is from genome assembly GCA_028627135.1 of Pseudochirops cupreus. Classification (NCBI taxonomy): domain Eukaryota; kingdom Metazoa; phylum Chordata; class Mammalia; order Diprotodontia; family Pseudocheiridae; genus Pseudochirops; species Pseudochirops cupreus. The sequence goes on along the minus strand of CM053580.1, from coordinate 442,122,243 downwards.
AGAGTTAAAAAAAATAGTGAAAGCATCACCCTAAATAAAGGAGATGAACATATCTTGGAAGTTAAGGTTAAAAAGTATTCCTCTATCCTAACCACTAGCACACAGACTGTGAGAATATAATGTCAGTGTTGTAACAAAAAATTTTGAATTCCCTGTGTTTCCCATTGTGTGTCCATTAGGTGCTGATAAGCTAAAACTAAAGGTATAATTAGGATATTTACTGGGGTTGGAAGAATATGAGTACGGACCCAAGATTATGAGAATCCTGTGCCTGTTCCAAGGTGAAGAACAAGGAGATTTTGACCTCAAAGAAAAGGAAAATGGTAATGAAGTGATGGTCATGGAGAGTTGTTGACAGCTAGGAAGGCTGTACGTTGTTTGAATATGTCAAACGGATTAATGAGAGATGAGGGCAAAGCAAGGCTGAAGTCTTTGAAATGAATGACCCGAGGGGCTTAGTTGACTACAAACTTAATATGAGTCCCTAGTGATAGGGCAGGCTCAAGAATTAATGTGATTTTAGGCTGTATTGGTATAAGTGTAATATGCAGAACAAAGGAGGTAACAGTCTCCCTATAGTCTGTATTCATTAGATGGTGTCTCAGGAGGGATCAGGACAGTGAAATAACTAGAAACAATGTTACATCAGGATCAATAGAAAGAGCTGGGGATATGTAGCCTGGAGAAAACTTGGGGGAAGGATAGCTATTTTTACATATCTGAAGGGCTGTCAGTGTGTAATTATGAGTGTGAGTGGGTGTGTTTTAACTATTTGCTAACCATTACATCTAACAATGTTTTTCCCCCCTCAGCCTGTATGTTTCTGCAACCAGCAGAGTTGACCAGCTCCTTGAGGTGGATACTCTTTCCTCAGCTTTCATGACTGTGCTCTCTACTTGTCCCATCCCCACCATCTTACTTATTGCTCCTCAGTTTCATTTGCTGGATCATCCATCTTCCCCTAAGCCACTCCTCTTCCAAACATCTTTATTTCTGTTGATGACATCATCATCCTTCTGGTCACCCAGATTCAAACCTAGAGAGTCATCCTTGATTCTTATTTCTCCATCACCTCTCAGACTTGTTTAACTACCTTGTTTCTACCTTCATAACATTTCTTTCATTTGTTCCCTTCTCTTCACTCACAAGGTTATTGTCCTGGTTTGGGCCCTTATTACATGCCATCTGTGGACTACTGTATCTGATGGCTCCTCAGTGGACTCATGGTTGTATCTCTATTTTCACCAACCCATTCTCCAATCAGCAAACAAAACAGTGTTCCTAAAGAACAAGTTTGACCCTATCATTCCCCTATCAAGAAACATCAGTGGCTTCCTATTTCCCCTAGGGTAAAACACAAACTCAGCTGATAACTGCTTTGCATCAGCCTACCTTTTCATATTTTTTCACATGACTAATCCACACACACACACACACAGAGTTCCAGCCAGCCTGGCATGCTTATTGTTCCCTGCATAACATCTCCATTGTCTGGAATGAACATCAGGATTTCTTGTTCAGTTTTTGCCTTTGTATCCCTTAATAAATGTTTGTGGTGCTTTATAAATGTCTGTTGAATTAAAGAGGCATTAAACTGATTCTGCTTAGCCCCTGAAGGGAGAATATCAATGGGTCAAAATAAAAGGAAGACAGACTTTTGGCAAACTATTAACCACTAAATAAGTTTATAGATAACACAAAAAGAGGTCAAATGTTTCAACAAAAATCATCAGTTTCAACAAAAATCTGTCACTCAGTCTATCTGTGCTCCCCACATGTTGGACAACAATAGCTTCCAGTGGAACTAAAAATGAAGAACTCCCTATCTATTTGCTATCTAGGATGAGACAATGAGTTTCTCTTTCTCTAGTAATATTAAAGCAGAGGTGATCCCTTTTGGAAGACACTGAAGATACCTAAACCAAGATGGTAGGATCATAGATCTTTAGAAAGGGAAGGAACCTTAAACATCATCTAAACTATTCATCTTACAGAAGAGTAATTGAAGCTTAGACAGATTAAATGATTTGCCCAAGGTTACACAGACAGCAAATGGCAGAGCCAGAATTTAACTCCAACAACCAATACAGAATTCTTTCCACCGTTTTATACAGATGTTTTGTTTCAGGTAGGATTGTAGCCTAAATAAACTCTAAGATCCTTTCAAACACTGTGATTCCTTGCTTCTATGAATTTTAAGTTTATAAAAAAGGTAGTAAGAGTGTTTTCACTTCTAGTTTCAGGCAGAAAGGAAAGAAACCTCTTCTTCCTGGTCTTATTACAAGGCCTCATTATTTTGGAATCCTATACCTTGGGCTGGCTTCACTTATTCAACAAACATGTATTGGCTGCCTAGTATGCTCAGGAAATAAGAAAGAATTAAGATATAATCCCTATTCTCAAGGGTTTACAGTCTTGTATGTGTAAACAAGAAAGAAGAAACCAGAAATTCCCATTATTTGCTTTTTTGGTAAAGACACTGAATAAGCCCTTTAAAATACAGATTTTATGTTAGAGGAAAAAGTAGCACATTAAATAATCATTAGCCATTAATATCTTAGCATGAATTAACCTTGAATCACATTGCTCCCCTGGTAAAAACCATCAGTAGTTCCCTCTGGAGAACAAAATTCAGATTCCATAGCATAGCATTCAAAGCCCTAAATGATGATATGGCCCTGGCTTGTCTTTCTAGTTTCATCTCTTATTTCTACTCTATATTCCATCCAAACTGGTTTCTTCACCATTTTCTGAACACATCCTATTCTTTCCTATGCCCATTTTCTTTTGCTATTTATTTCGTCTGGAGTGCCCCATCTCTATACCTCTATTTGGTGAAACTCTACCCATCCTTTAAGACCACACACAAATGCCACTTCTTCCACAAAATATTTCTAAATTCTTTCAGTTTAATATGATCTCTCTCTCTCTTCCAAATCCTCATAACACTATTAAGACATTGATCAATTTCTAATTTGTATTATAGTTATTTGTGTACTTGTCTTAGCTTTTCTATTAATTTCTAAATTCCTCAAAAGCAGAGACTGTGACTTGCTTATTTTTATAACCCTAAAAAACCTACTGTATAACACTGTCTTGTACCTAATACATATTCAATAGGTATTTATTGAGTAGAATTATTCTGTTAAATTGTTTGGCCAATCACTTAGCAAGAGATTGGAAAAGAGGATGTATATCTCTTTTATTTATTTTATTTTATGTTTTGCTTTTTGGAGGGGGGAAGGCAAGGCAATTGAAGTTAATTGGCTTGCCCAAGGTCACACAGCTAGTAAGTGTTAAGTGTCTGAGGCTGGGTTTGAATTCGGGTCCTCCTGACTCCACTGTACCACCTAGCTGCCCCTGTATATCTCTTTTAAAGGATGAGACAAAGTTAGAAAAATTTTGGAGCAAAGAGCCCAGGAAACTGCCTAGAAAAATGTTTTTTAAAAAAATGACCCTAAGACAGTAGTTAGAAAGCAACATGAAGTGCCAGGCACCTGGACTATGGATTCAGGCATCAAGACAAATGAAGCAGCAAAAAAGATAATGGTAATAGTTCACAAGTATTTAGCACTTTTTAAAAAAAAACTATTTAGCACTTTAAAATTTATGGAAGACTTTCCCTCAACAGCTCCACAAAGTAGGTAATACAAGTATTGTTTTCATTTTACAATGAAAAACTGAGGCTCATGAAGGCTAAGTGATTTGTTCAAGGTGAGACATTTAAAGTCTGAACAGGACCTGAACCCAAGATGTCCTTACTCAGAATAAAACTGCTCTTTCCACTATGCAATGCTGGCTCTTAAAGATTAATTTTGATTGGTTCACAATTCTGCCCATAATCAACCTTGGTTCTATGTTTTTCTATTCCACTCTTCTTTCCCAATTCAGGTATTTGCCTAGTTCAGGTAAAAGATTGTAAATAAACTTTATGTACTCCTTTCCTCAACTCACAGCTTCAAATTCTAGCTATTTCAGTTTAGGAAAAATAACTTCCTCCCCAAAATGAAATGACAATATTTTGGAAACAGAAAAGGAGTTACCTTTACCTTTAAATGAGATGTTTTCTCTTCTTGAACCCCCTCCCCAAATCCCTAGACAATCTTTCTCTGCTTCAACAGACCTTAGTTCCTTCTTAACGGGACTGCAGATGAAAGCAGCAGCAAGTGAAATAGAAAGAACTGAAATTCCATTTTTTGGCAAGTGGAGTATGACACTCAGACATTTTTTATCAAAAATAAAATGGATAATTAGCTAGATAGATAATTAACTAGAAATGATAATAAATTCTACTCCTTCATGGAATTAAAAATAATTAAAATACTAAACAAAATTTGCCAATTTAATTTTCCATGTGCAAAATTTATAAGCATCCATTACTTTCACCAATAAGACATCTAAAATATTCTGTATCATGCATTTATGATGCTACTTTTTGAATACCTCAGAGCAGAAAATAATAATTGAAACCCATATATTATCGAGTGTTTCTTACCCATTTGAACATTTAACTCAACGCCAACCCATGTGCCAGCTAAAAAATCCACTGGTCCAATGTATCTCACAATTCCAGTCTTGTTACCAAAGCAGACGTGCTCTCCCACAGTCATCCAGCTAGGAAGGGTGTAGACCTGCTCTGTAGAAAGACCATCTTCTCCATCAGAAACATCTAAATGATTCTTTGTCAGCAAGTCTTCATGGTGGGAGGCATCAGGGTCTGCTTGACAATGAGGATCCTCTTTTGTTAACTCTGAACACAAAGGACTGACTGTGGAGTTTAATAGTTGATCGTTCTCTGACTCAGACCCTGGTTGGCCAAGATTTTGTAACCAATCTGCATTACTCTTGGTGTCAGTTTTACTTGGTAGATTCTTTTTCACACTTGAAAGATCTCCAACAGGTGAGGAGTGTAGGGGTGCTGACATACCATCAAAATCTTTCCCATCTGAGACACCCATGAACTCTGTGAAAGAATGGTCTTCAACAACATCTGACATGTGCTCTATGGTCACTTCCCTAGCAGAGAATCCCGCAGGCGTTCGATTGTTCTTGTTGGAGCAAGGATCTATTCCTGAACACGGGCCAGTCCTACAGAGCTCTTTGGAACTTTTCTTAATGGTATTTTGGGATGCTGGACTCCCTTTGACTAAGGCACTGTTTTCTTTGAGTGTTACTGTGCTTGTTTTATCCTTTGCCAAGTCTCCCTCTGGTTCTGCCAACTCCTTGTTGGAAGAAGGTCTGAAATCATGTACAAGTGAAGGTCCTGAATGCTCACTGGTGTCCACATCCTTCATCTGATTGGCTAATTGATCTGTACTATCACTAGAAGGTACGGTCATGTCAGATAGAGTGGCATTAGAGGCACTGTGGGAAAAATAACCACTAGTGATGCTGCTAGTGGTGGGGCTACGTGATACCTCTTTTTCCAAGACCCGGGAGTTCAAGAAATCAACTTTAGAAGAAAACCACTCCCTGTTCTCCAGGCTAGCATTGTAAACACTGAAGTCTGCAAACTCCACTGGTACATAAGGCTGTGGGCTTACTAGCTTTTTGCTAATAGTCTCCAATTCATGTTCTTCTTCCTCAGAGTCCTATGGGGAAAAAGCAAAAATTAATTATCTCCTTATAATACTCTAATTGAGACAGATTAAAACATTTTGCTCATATATGGATTCATTTATATTTAAAATTTTCCCCTTTATTTTTAATGAAAAAAGTAACATCTCATATGTATTATTTGGTGTCCATTATGATGACACTTGGGAGCATTGCCATAGACCCTTTAATTGAAACTGCCTGCCTACTGAGGTTCTACATTTTTCCTTTACTCTCCAAATACTACTGCTGCACCTTTTATTCAATTGGTTTAGCAGTCTGAATGTAACTGAACACAGAGTAGGTTTCAATTGTATATCTATTATTAACAGTCTGATTTGTGGTATTTTTTCTTTCTAAATCAAATAGGCAGAGAGATGGAGGATGGTTGAGGAGAGCTATATCCTTTTTGTTCTTACAATTCTAAAAAGTGAAAAGAAATTTGTGAAAAGCACTTAGAGCTGCTTTGTAGAAGGGCAGGGCAATAAAACAAAGACTGGGGCAGCAAAAGGGAGATGAAGTCCAGTACAGCATTTGGAACACCTGGATACAATATTATTCTAAACATTTCCAAAGCCAGAAACAGTGAAAGTTTTACTGCTGTAAAAATGAATGTAAACAATAAATCTTATGACTATATTCATCTAGGCTTTTCCAGCAGGGTTCAGATGGAGAATTCTGTCAGATAGGAGGGCACACCAGAAATTTAATAAGGAATACTATACTTTCTTTAGCTTATAATACTATCATCTTACTTGTTAATCCTCACTCTCCAAATCTAATTCTCTCCAGATCACTGCTTATTCTACTATATAAGTCTAAATAAAATAATGATTCTTTTGGTTGCTACCTTTAATCAAAATATTTAGAAAATAGTATTTGGATCAATTAGAAAAAAAATCTTAAAATATTATGCTAGACTGGACTAGAACTAGTTGTATATTGTTGCCAACAGTTAAAATGCAACCATTAAAACTTTAAATGTATCCATTAAAGACAAACAATATTCTCAAAGTCAGTGACCAAACTAAATGTTCACTAATGATAGTAAATGAAAATATGAATTAAAATATTTCAATAAAATTATAAAGGAAAAAAATAAAAGTCCATGTTAAGATGTGAAGACCAATACTGCCTAAAACTTGGGGAAAACTACTCACTAGAATACATCAAAGACAAATGTTATCTACTAAAAATGCTTTCAGAGTTATATAAAAATAAATAAGTGGCCTTGGTACCTGAGCATTCCTAACAACTTCAGAAATACTGATGAAAAACCAATGATGAAATTTCTTATATTTTCATTCGACTAAGTAGAATCAATTCTTGGATTAGACAATAATGATGATAATAATAAGAATAAGAAGCACATATAGAGTTAAGGTTTGCAAAGCACTTTGCAAATATCTCATTTGATCTTCATAAAACTATGAGAGGTAGGTGCCATTATTGCCCCCATTTTACAGATTAGGGAGTTTAGGTATACAGAGGTCAAGTGACTTGCGGAGGATCACATAGTTAATGAGTCTCAGAGGCTGGATTTTCTGTCTCCAGGCCCAGTACTCTATCTACTATACCTCTTAGGCAACACAGACAGCTGCCTAAGCAACAACACAAAAGGTGGCTTTGTGAGGGGGTACTTCCTAGTATTATTTTTAAGAGATCCAAATATTTTATTATTAATTTATGGAATAAAAAAGCATTTCCATAGCACAGTATAATAAAAAATATGACTGCACATGAAACCACAAATCTACTATGTACAACCTGCTATCCTTTTAAACATAATAATGAAGTTATCACATAAATTTTTTCTTCTTTTTTCTTTCCTTCACCCTGCCCCTGCCCTAGAGATGGTTACCAGTAGACATAAATAAGTATATGTATGATACAAATATTTTTAATGACAGAAAATTATCTCCAGGATCAATTATAAAATTTTTTCCTTGACATTCAAAGCTCTTCACAACCTGGTCCATTTCTACCTTTCTAGTCTTCTCATATTACACTCCCCTTCATAAACTCTATGATTCAGCAATACGGGCTTACCCAACATTCCATCTCCTGTCTTCATATTTTTGCCCCAGATACCTGGAATGCTCTTCCTCCTCACGTGTACCTCTTAAAATGCTTCATTCAATACTCACCTTAACCACCACCTTCTCTAGGAGTCCTTTCCTGGTTCCTCCCAGAAGCCTTCCCTTTTAAGATTGGCGTCCAACAGTACTATCTTGTACATACATATTTATTTATTTACATGTTTTCTCCCCCACAGGAAAGTAAGTTCTGTGAAGCCATAGGCTCTTTTTGCCTTAGTATCCCCAGTACTGAACTTGGCATAGGACCTAATGTGCTTAGCACAGTGCTAGGCTAGGCTGGGTAGTAGACAGATGCTAGATATATGTTTATTGATTGAAATGCTTATTGATTTATTGTGTTTATTCAAGATAAATATGTCCAGATGAGGTCTCAAAGTTCCTAGTGGGATACACCCAGAGAGGAAAACAAATAAGAAGGAAAATGCCTCCATTTGATTTGTCTTTCAAATGCTATTACAAAGGAGGTGATAGAAACACTTCTTTTTGTAATGTTTAGTTGTATTTTGTGTGTGGGAAGAAAAAAACCCAAGGAATTCAGCCAAGCATATATGGCAAGAATAGGCCAGATAATTATTGAAGATGATACTACAAAGTACATTCATTTTAATGATACAATCAATTGCTATTCAGTCATTAAAGCAATAATGATAATGATAATATAATAGCTAGCATTTGTATAATGCTAAAATGTTTGTTAGGTGCTTTATAAATATCCTCTTTTTTTATCCTTACAATAACCCTGGAAGGTAGGTTCCTTCATTATTACCTTTTCATAGATGATGAAACTGAGGCAGAAAGAGGGTAATCAATTTCCCTAGGGTTATGCAGCTGGTAAGCTTCTCAGGTCATATTGTGTCAGAGCTTCCTAATTCTAGGTCTAGCAACTTTAACAACAACACAGCCTTTGCTCCTTGGTCTACTGTATATACTGAAAGTACAAGTAAATAAAAGCAACTCAAAAAGTCCTGGGCATAAGGAGGGATTCTCTTGCACTCAAGTGTCCTCCCCATAGACAAAAAGTCTTCTCTAAGGCTGATTAGATCCTTTTTTGTGGATAATTAGCTACTTAGGTGGGTTTGCAAAGTGCTCTGCATATGTAAACACTATTAAACTTGTAATTGCATATGTATTAATAATATGTTTAGCTTACATATTTATTTATTACATATGTGTGTACATATGCAACATATGCAACATTTCAAGGACTCCTTTTTCCTATTTCTAAAATTTAAAAAAAAAACTGACTTTTTCTGCTGTTACTGCTACAATCTTAACTGAAATAAATTACTCTTTTAGGAGGTTAAATTGTGCTCATACTTTTGGGGGGAGGCTAGAGGGAGTAAGTAAAATTTTCCAAGACTTCCCAAAAGCTGTGGCTTAAAATATCAATATAATTTTCCTCTCATTTGTTATTCAGTAGAGTTGTAAGTGTAATTATTATTATTATTATCATCTTTTTGGAGGAGGGAGGGCAGGAAAATGGGGGTTAAATGACTTGCCCAAGGCCACATGGCTAGTAAGTATTAAGTATCTGAGGCGAGATTTGAACTCTGGTCCTCCTGACTCCAGGACTGGTGCTGTATTCACTGTGCCACCTAGCCGCTCCTGAGTGTAATTATTTAGAGACTGAAAAGGCAACATGTTTTCTAGAGTCTGGTCCCCAAGACTACATGAAGCTTGCATTTATCGACTAATAAACATCTAGTATATACAACATCCTTTTTAGACAGGAGGTAGCTGAAGGGAACATAAATTCCATCTAAGATGCTTACCTACAAGAACAGTTTTCTTTTTCACTTTATACTTACTATTTATTTGAATGAAAAGTATTATAAAGATTTAAAACAATGGACTAATTTCTACATTCTGTTTAACAACTATCAGTAGCAATTTTTTTTGACTAGACCCAATAATACACAAACAGGATTTTATTTCCACCTTACCCTAGAACTGTCTCTGATTTCTGAAGTAGTACCATCAAATAATAATAGTTGTAAATCTGAGAGAGAAAGAGAGAGAGACAGAGACAGAGAGACAGAGACAGAGTGATTTATTTACTTATGCTGTGGGAGGAAGGAGGATAAGAAAGGAAGAACTATCAGGTAATTCGGCCACACATTTTATAGATTTTGCAAATTTTCATGTTCAACAAACAATACTGAATTTCAAATGTTTAGTCAGGACCCGTAATTTCCCTGATCTTTGGAAACAACATCAATTAATATAAATAGGTAACTGTTCAGTATTGGAGAGTTACCTGAAGTATTGAGAATTTAAGTGGCCTTAATTTAGGGTCTCCAGGTTCCTTTTTCTTCCAATTTAAGTTGTAAGCTGATAATCCCTTGGGCTCAGAATTGCTACTTTAATCAACTAAAAAGTTACTCCTTGAAACTCAAAGAAACCAAACTTAAGGGTGAGCACTAAGAATAAAGGATGCTTTCTTACTGGAGATGGTTTCTTAAGAAAAGTATTCACTATTATTCTAAAACTTCTATTAGCCTTCTTTTTTGGACCTTCATCCAGGTCTTGCCCATTATCAATCAAATGAGATCATATTTGTAAAAAGCTCTTAGCACAGTGCTTGGCACATAGGGGATGCTATATCAATACTTATTCCCCTGTCTGCCCTTCCCTCTTTCCCCCTTCCCATGAAATGTGAGTATCTTCTAATGACCTATCCTGAGTCATCTTCTGTCTTTCTAATCTATATGATTTCATTTGTCAATCTCAGCAGCTTCTGTGGATCCAATTACCATCTTTATGCAGATTATTCTCAGATCTCTTTATCCAGCCCTAATCTCTCTCCAAACTTCTAGTTTATCATCAGCTGTCAATTGGGTATCTTGAAATAGATGTCATATAGACATCTTAAACTCAGTATGTCCAAAATTGAACTGAGTTTTCCTCTGAAATCCTCCTCTCTACTAACTTAAGGTGACTAATAAAATAATTGAAAAAATCCTCACTAATCCTATCATCATTCTATGCTCCCTGCCTAATTGCTACTGTATGAACTCAGTGGTTTGCCAACACAGGAAGCATGGACAGTAATGAGGAGCTGTCCACAGCTGAAATTCAGTCAGAAGATCAAGAGGAAGTTAGTCACAAATCCGGAAGCAGGACCCTCCTGCTGGGAGGATCAAAGAATACCTTTGGATGATTTCAAACTAATCTGAATACAAGGGTCTTTATAGTACTGGTGTAATTCTCGACCATGTTTGCCTGTCCATCTCTCTGGATATTCTTGCATTGCCAACAGACAGACAGACATAGACACACACACACACATCCTACCTTTCTTTTCCCCCTACTCTGCCCTCTCTCCCTCTCTCTCCCTCCCTCCCTTTCTTCCCCCCCCCCTTTCCTCTCTCGCACCTATTTTCCACAGGATAATTACCGATGCTTGATTATGTATGCTTGTTTTCTTGCTCCTTGTCCCAGAACCTGTTAATGCTCCCCCTTGTACTGTTCACAGAAAGAATTGGCTACAGTCCCTAGCTAGTTATGCCCCTGGATTAACTTCTTAGAAAGACAGGGGGAATAGTACATGCTCATTGCTTAGTCTCTCTAGCAAGAGTTTATCTAAAATGTTTAATTTTAGATAATTAGATAATTTTTAGATAAACAAAGGGAGAATCTACACCAGTGATATCATATATGTCTAAAGTCATGAAATTTTATATCTTTAATAAGAATTTATATCTCTAATAAGAATTATATCTCTAATAAGAATTTACCTAATCATCAGTTTGGGTTTTGGGGAGAGAGAAGAAATAGAAGAAAATGTAGGTACATATCCACCTCAAAATATCAGAGATAGAAAGGAAACTTTGATAAGAAGAGTGATGAAAAACCTTCTATATCACCTCAAACATTATGCAGATATTGTTATTTTACTGGCATTATGTTTTCATCTAAAACCTAGTGAAAATTTGAGAACAGATGTAATCTGAAATGTTGGGCTAAAAAACTAAGCATTACACAATGTCCTGAGAGCAGAACACTGCCCATTGTTCCAATTTGCTGCTACCAGGTACTCTTCCCTGCCCCCGAAATTTCTGCCTTTCAATATGCTTTTCTTCCTCCGAGGTTCAGGATCATCTCTTCTGGAAAAGTCTTTATGGATCTTTCTAGTATTCTCTTCCTCTTCAAATTTCCTTATATCATTCTGTGGGTACATATGTCTTTTGTTCTTATGTCTTACCACATCATACTTATCTATGATAATGTGTAAATACACATTAGTAGTAGAATGTAAACTCCTTTAAGAACTATAATTTTAAACTTTGCATACCAAGTGCTTAACAGCATCTTGTATGTAATCCATAAACTTAAAAATGCTTTTTGAATAAATGAGCTAATAGGACATTTTCACTTAAAGGATGCTCCTGGATTTCAGTAATAAAAATACTGTTACAAAAAATATGAATTTATTCACATCATAATGTGTCAGATTATAAAATTTCTAATGTCCTTTCCAGCTCTGAATCTATGATCTGATTATTATCAAATAGTGTACATAGAGAAAAATATTCCTTTGGCTTTCTACACTGAGGTCTTTGAACAGTAGATTTCTTATCATTTGATAACTAGAGGTCTTACCATGGTTTCCTTTATTTTATCACATTAAAGAGGGAGTATAGAGAATAACAAGGAAGAAAAACAAAAATTGAAAACAGAAAGATAAATAGCCAGGTAAACCCCTGTAAACAAATACCTATAAAAAAAACACATGGCAGCATCTCTTAATGACTCACTATCATTTTAGCCAATATTTATTTTTAAAATTGGTTTAAATTTAGTGCCTGTGTGCCATGGTGATAGGTGCTACATAAATAAATAGACTGATTAAATCCATCTTGGAACCAGAGAAAGAGAGAAAAAAAATTAGTCTGTCAGCCACTTGGCTCATGCTCCTGCCCTAGAGAGGAGTCAGTTTTAAGGGACATGCCAGAGAGCTAACAGATCTGGGAGATAAGAGAAAAGAATTAAGGCCAAGTGCTCTGGGCACTCCTCAGTTACTAGGAAAGTCATGTGGCATCTGGGGGAGGGAAAAGAGTCTTGATTTCCCTGGAGCAAAATGTGGGGCTGGAAAGATCACCTCTGGAGATCTTTCTGGAGCAGGGGAGGGGGAATGCCTATCTGCATAAAGGATCAGTTAGTTTTCACACAACATGCATGAGCAGTTTGGAATTGTTAAAATATTTCACCTCAATTAAGCTGAGAAACTAATATGTGTAGTGGAGTTGAAGAAATTAATTCTTCATTATTTTTGGCTACAAACAACATAAAAATATGCAAATGTAAACACCACAGAGCCAAGCCTCACTAGAGCTGGTTAAACTTTATTCAGAACCTGGAAAGCCCATCCCATCTAGGTCCCTACCATGAGACAAACCTCAACTGCTCTTTGCTGCATACGGGCAGGAAAATTCCAGACTACATGGGGAACTTAAAAGTATCCCCTGGGTACAGAATTTGTAAACCAAGTTTCTGGGTTTGAGGTTTTTAGGGTTATGTGGTTAACAGCTGGCACCAAGGGGTACAAAATGTATTCTGACAGCAAACTCAAAAAAGGTCACCTGCACTACGGAGATGAAGATAATGGAATGGTAGCAGGAGTGGATTACAGGACAGCTATGAACTACAAAATAATTCTGGCAAGAGCATCAGGCAAAACAAAAAGCTTTCAAACATATTCCCAGCTAAATGCAGTTACTTACTCCAAGTGAGCTCAACTCCTCTATGAAGATTAACTTCAGAATCTGAGCAATATATACAGACACATTAGAAAGATTTCAACATTAGTTAATTCATGCTGTCTGTTTTATGGATTAAAATCCAGAATAATTTAAAATGGCTTTTTCTCTCTGCCTAACACTCAGAACAACAACAAAAAGCAAATGATAGCTCACATTCATGCAAAAGAATACTGTCAATATTCAAAATAAAAAATGAAACACTCAATGCAAATAATTTTTTTTTCTATTGCACTTGCATAATTGCCCGTGAAAGGGCTTTAAACCCACCACCAGGCATTATGACAGAAACTGATCCAGAACTTACAATCTTCTCCTCACGCATTCTATTGTTTTCTACTGGCAGGTTGTTGCCATTACTTCCTGAGGGTACAACACAGCCAGCGTTATGTACCTGAGGTGAAGGCATGCTCTGCAAAGGTTAAGACACACAAACACATCACACACAGAAGACACCAATGGGTTGAATACATATTAAATCATGCAAGTTAGAAAAGCAATGCTGAGGTTTTCCTTAAAAATGAGTCGTGCAGCAGCTGATTAGCATGGTCTGAGTTGAGACATGGATGGAGTTTCACAAGACTCTCAAATGAAATTTTTAGCATCAGTTAGGTGCAATAATGCCAAAGTCTTAAAAAAAATGCTTTCATGATTCAAAGAATATCCAAAGGACATGTCTCTCTCATTTGAAATGATGTTTTATAATATAATTGAGAAAGGCAACCAACCCCAATTACTTTTCCCCTCCAAAAAAAACCCCCAAACTAACCAATCAAAATCTGCCACCAAGACCTCATATGTGTGACAGAATAGTATTGGTGGAGTGCTATTCCATTCATGTACACACATTAAGTACTGCTTGTTGATTAGTACAAATTACCACTGACTCTTTAAATAGCAAAGAGGTCTTTTTTGTTTGGGTCAATGAAGAAAAAGTGAAACATTTACCTCCTGGCTGAGAAGAGGTCTGGTTTCCAAAGGTGTCTTTTTCTTATGTTCTTCCTTTACGGGCATGAGAGGTTTGAAAAACTTTGGTGGCTGAGGAGAGAATGCTTTAAAGGGACTGACTGTTAAGGCATGAGGATTCTCCGAAGTACAACCTAGGGTAAAGGAGAATATATGAGGTAATATGGAGACATCCTAAGCACATCCCTTTTCCCCTTTTCTTTTAGAAACATTGATCCTCCTCAGAAATGATTGGGTAGTGACCAAGTTAAGGGCAAAGATACTCTTTAGCAGTTCAATTAATATCCCTTTACTCATCTATGCCCACTTTGAAACAGGACTCTCCAGAGGGGATTGATTAACCAGAGGAAGTGTTCCTTCTTTTTTTGAGTATGGAGAAGTGACCCTTGTTTTACGTGCTGGATCTTAGCTTGTTCTTCCAGGAAAGCTTTAAGGGTATACCATTTAACATGAACATTTCTATAGTGATGATTGGAGAAAACTCCCAAAATGAACTTTGCAACTTTTAAATTTCATTATGGAATGTTGTTTTCTGGTTACTACAAATGGTAAGCAGAGAAGGTTTGGGTCTGAGAGATTTTTAACTATGTAAGGGAAACCCTGCTATTTGGATTTCTCCTCTAAGCAGAGATGCTGGACCTAGATAATTAATTAATTTCAGGCAGACTTCAGTAAAAAGTTCAGAATAACAAGATGCCTGTATCATGGCACTATTTCATCAATATACTGTCAGAAACTAGAGTGAATATGTTGTATATAAGAAGGATTTCTGGTTAACCAAGAAATGAATTTGCTAATAACTGGATGGGATATAGTTAACTATATATCTTTATAACTAAAGATATATAGTTAACTAAGCATACAGATAACCTATGTAATAACATTCTGTTCCCAAAGGATTATGTGGAAAATAATCAGAAACCAACACTTCTATAACCCATCCTTCAGGGTATGATTCAACTCTTACCTTTTTCTATGAATCCTTTCTAATTACTTTGGCCCACAATGATCTCTCTGTTCTCTGTCCCTTCTTAATGCTTGGTTATTTATATTGCTCATCTTGGCAATTCATTTTTGCTTTGTACTTTTATTTAATTGTTCTTGTGCATGCCCACTGTCTCTAATTAGATCATAAGCACCAAGAGATTAGGGACTGTATTTTATCTGTTTTGGTTTGTTTTGGTCTCCCTATGGTTGCCCAGCAGAGCGTTATACTCATAAAAAGTAGTCAAATATTTGTTGGCTGATCAAATGAATAAATGATGAATTAATTCACTCCCTCTAATCCCTCCCCTGGAAACACATGAGGAAGAACAGCTTTTACTTCCACTTTTACGTTCTTATTTCTCGTTCTCTTTACCATGCCTTTCTTTCTTCTGGTGCTTCTTCTTCCCAATTCCATGGCATTAGAGCTTGTTCAAAGCTAAGATTACAGCTTTCTAAGCTCTGCAAAGACTTTTACATGTTACTTCATTTGATTCCCACAACAGCCTTGCACAGCAAGTGGTGTTGTTATCTTTATTTTACAGATACTGAGACTGAGGCTCAGGCAGCTTAAATGGCTTGTCCAAGATCACACAGCTAGAAAGTCTTAGGTAGGATTTGAACTAAGGTCTTCCTGACTCCAGGCCCTGCTCTCTATCTACCGCACCACATGGCTACCTCAAATTGAAGCTTACTTCAAAGTAGTCTTTTTGCAAGGTTGTATGTTCTGACTTTTTGAGTGAAATTTATGATATTTTTATGCTATTCAAAGTATCATAATAATTCTTGAAAAGAAACAGTATTCTAGATGTTTGCATCTTTTTTTTTTTAATGTTTAATCCAATGATGCTTTTGGAAGGGCTTTTTGGGAATTCCCTTCAGAGCACTTGAATATGCTCCCTAGTGGCATATTTTCATCCTCTGAAGGTATGAGTAGTTATAAAAATGTTGACATGCTTCATTTTGTAATTTACAACCTGTTACTTTATTAGTGATGAAAAAGAAAATGCTTTACAAATTCAAGATGTTATTATTTAGATGCCACACTAGACCTCTTCAGTATAAAGCTTAAAAAATTCTTCATTTTGGGGCAGCTAGATGGCACAGTGAATAGAGCACAGGCCCTGGAGTCAGGAGGACCTGAGTTCAAATCTCAGGCACCTGGCACACTTACTAGCTGTGTGACCTTGGGCAAGTCACTTAACCCCAATTGCTCTGCCTTCCCCCTCTAAAATAAAAAAAACAACTTCATTTCACATTCTTCAGCCCATAATAATTATGCATAACCAGTAAAATAATTCTTTTCATGTTTTTCAAAGGCAGAAATAAATAAATATCTCAAGTAATCTCACCAGTACCTTCTTTAATCCTTCGAGGAGAATCCCTGGGTAAAGTACTATAACACGAAACGTCTTGGTAACTGGAACTACAGTCAGACATATCTAAATGGCTTTCTGACCAACCCTATGAAGAAAGTAGGAGTCATCAAGATAAAAAAAGGGGAAGTGATTAAAGAGTTACTAGTTCAAACTGATGTCATGGTGTCAGTAACAAAGTAAAAAGAGCTCTCTTGATCCTATAAACTTACTTACCTTCATCTAACTTTCAGAAAACCTGGCTGCTTATGAAAAGTCCTAGACCAACTTCTTTGAGGGCAAGGTCCCTAAGTCATCTATATAAGTTTGGCAGTGCCTAAGCACTTTGCTTTGCTTCTGGTAGATGCTCAATAAAGATGTGTTTAGTGAATGAATTGTCCTTAATTTTTAAAAATCCCTAGTAATTAAATGACTTTGAACTTCTTTCAAATAATTTCCACTTTAATAGCTATCATACACATTTGTTCACATTCACAAATACATTCAGCTATAATACAGCATTGTTCTTGTGTAGTGCATTATACTACAATTTAATTTATGGGGTTTTATTCTGAGGATTTGCAGTTGGAAAACAGAAGAATAAAATGGCTAATTGCCTGATTTATAATTGTCCTATTAAGTTCACAGTAGAGAAGTGGGTGATTCCTAACCTGATTCTGAGTCCTAATTCCTTATATTTTATGACAGACTAGGCTTGTTTTTTATTGGCAAAGTGATTTTTCTAAAATACAAGTCTGACCATATTAGTGCTCTGATCAAAAACTCCAGTGGCTCTCTTGTTTCCTGAAGAACAAAATATAAACCCCTCTGCTTGGCAATTAAATCTCTTCACAACTTGGTGCAGCCCGCCTCTCCTGTCTCACTGCACATCACTCCCTTTAATACATGCTATGATCTAGTCAGACTAGCCTTCTTACTGTACTTCATACATGGTATTTCATCTCCTGTCTCCTACCCTCTGCACTGGCTGCTCCCCTGGCTTGTAATGCATGAACTCTTCCCTCACCTCTGACTCTTAGAATCTCTGATTTCCTAGTTTCTTTCTCAGCTCCATTTTCACCTTCTATATGAGGTCTTGGTTGTTCCCTCACCCCACCCCCAACTGATAGTGCAGTGTTTTAACAGTCTCCAGAATCTGGCCCAGTGCCTGGTACAGAGTAAAGAGAAGGTACTGAAGAAATGTTTGGTGATTTTATTATTGAACACATTCTTATGTGTTATCATCTTCACCTTATCATCTTCATCACAGCCAGAAAGATCTTGTCTACTAGAAGATACCTAAAAAGATAATGGAGTTTTATGTAACCAGCAATGAAAAAACAAGCAAGCAAAACAGAAATCTCCCTATCATATCTGAAGGGGAGGGAGAATTGGGGGGGGGGTCCTTTCAATAGTTTCAATTCTGTGCTATGTCTTCTGCTCAGAGGCTGCACTATAAGGGTCTCTCTTCCTCCTATGATGGCCTCCAGACAGGCACAATCAGGCAGCTGCTGCTGAGCTCTCTAAGCTGGAGTGGTCTGAAGAAGATGGGTGAAGTAGGGAGAGCTGGAGGAAGGGATTGAACTGGGGTG
Source organism: Pseudochirops cupreus (assembly GCA_028627135.1). Classification (NCBI taxonomy): domain Eukaryota; kingdom Metazoa; phylum Chordata; class Mammalia; order Diprotodontia; family Pseudocheiridae; genus Pseudochirops; species Pseudochirops cupreus. Next base: position 442,103,893 of record CM053580.1, on the reverse strand, counting down.
GGGTGGGGAATGGAGAGGTTCTTGGCTATACAATTGATGAGCAGCAGACTAACACTTCACCTATCAGTGGCTGGAGCCAGCCAGTACTGGCAGCAAGAAGCAAAGGTCAGGAGTTCCAGGAGACAGGATCATGTAATTGGACCACTTTTCAACTTTCTTCCTCTTCCCTAGTAAAATGCTCAGGGAGCAAAAAGTAATTGAATAGAAAAGGCATAGGGTGGGGAGGAAACAATCAGATCCTTCCCCTGTTGACTCAAATAATTATGTTTATAATCTACAGTAATTTGAAAAGAATATCTTATTAAGAGGAAAAAAGCAAATTTAAAAAACTCTCATTTTAAAAAGTGGGCTGGATTATAAAAATCTTATTTGTACTAAAACAACCTGTATAAGTTAGAAATGTTAGAAAACCCACATGCTTGTCACCCAGGGCAGTATGTTATCTTCCCATCTTGCCACCCTGCCCTGGTCCTCTGTTCCAAAAAAAAAGTCAACTGATTACAGGTGAAATGGAAGGCTTTAGCTTACATTATGAACATTTGGTGTACTGAGACTCCTCCGTATATGGCGGGCTTTGGTGGAAAGTGCTTCTTTGACAGTGACAGCCTATGAAAACAACATCCAGGTAAACTCATTAGGATTTATGCTGTAAATCATTGTATGCCTAATTAGGAGAAAAAAAAAAGTGAGGAAAAATTTTCCTGGGTTTCTATGCTCCCCTCCATATGTAAAGGTGAAGAATTAGACTTTGGCTGAAAGTCCTGAGTTGGTTTATCTTTAAATGGAAGATTTTTCTCCCTCAAGACTCTGTCCTTATCTCTCTGCTTTTCTGTTTCTACACTTAACCCCTCATTAAACTCATTCACTTCCAGAGCTTTAAGTATGACTCCTTTGTGGATGATCTATATTGTCAGGTTTGATTTCTCTGACTATACCACAGGCCTATATTTATAATAACAACTTTTGTTTATATTGCACTTTCCTCATAACAACCAGTCAGGTAGGTGAGACAAATATTATCGCAGGTATTTTATACATGAGAATTATCGAGATACAGGGACTTGTGATACATGTGACTCATTCACATGCAAATGGTCCATAAATGGCAGAGCTGAAATCTTAACTTTACTATTCTAAATCTAGTGCTCTATGTCTCCAGCTGTATCTGGGACATCTTCATCTGAATATCCTGTCATCTCAAACACAGCCTGTCCAAGACTCAGCTCATTACCTTTCTCTTCACATTTGCCGTCTCCCCTTTTCTGTCTCATTTCTTTTTTTTTTCTGTGATATTTTTATTTTTTCTTTTTTTCCTTTTTTTCTTTTAAATGACTTGTTTATTTACTTTTAATTTACAAGATTCAGTTCCACATGTGAGTTTCAGATTTTCTTCCCTCCCTTCCCCACCCCCCCCATGGTGGCGTGCAATCATGTACAGGATCTGCAAATACTTTCACATTGTACAACAGTTTGGTCATATAGAAGGGTTGTAACCAATGAGTGATCACTGGGAAAAAAAAGCAAAACCAGACATGAAAAAGAACGATAGCGTGTTTTGCTTCAGTCTCCATTTAAATTATAGTCTTTCTATATCTTTCTCTGAGTTGAGATATCTCCTTCCATCCTGAGGCTTGTAGAGTTGTCTTTAGCTGTGTGTTGTTGAGGATAGTCCAGTTTATCAAGGTTGGTCACCATATTTACGATGTGTCTGTGATTGTGTACAGGTTGTGCCTGGTTC
>CM053580.1:442086435-442101655 GCA_028627135.1 Pseudochirops cupreus | reverse complement strand
GGTTCGCAGTGCTGATATGGTTCCTCGTAGCTGAGCTGACTTTAGTGGGAAGTATCTTTGTGTGCGTTTTGGAGTTCTAGGATTGGTTTAGAGTCCTATTTTATGGGTATTTTGGGGTGGCTATGTGAGAGCTGCGATATGTTGCTGCTGTTACGCCGCCATCTTGGCTCCACCCCCGAGTATACCTTTTCTAAGGGTTTTTAAAAACAGGATAGATTCTCATGTCTGAATGTCAAAGAGAGATTAGGTGAGACAACCCCCTAGGTCACTGCCCTGATATGATTCTACATATTTAGAAATAAGCTTTTGATTATAACCAGTCTGACCACCGCTGACAATCATACCACCTTGTACACAGTTGGTGCTTAAGTGCTTTTTAAAAGACTGGTTGCATGAGTCAAAGTCAGGATAGGAATAATAGTAATTGGGAATGTGATTTCATTGATTTAGGGAACTCTCAGATAAGGAAGCTCCCTTTAATAATTCAGGTTGGAATCTTCTCTAGGAGAACCTTGGAGAGCTGCCTAGGGCACTGAGAGATTAAGTGACTTGACCAACTAGTTACTTAACACACTCATCAGTCATAAGTCAGTGTATGATAAGTGAATTTCCAACTCAGATCTTCTTGGGTCCAAGGTCAGGCCCCTATTCACTATACCATGCTGCCTCTCAGGTAAAAGCACATGTAAATTTTTAGACACTAGTCAGCATGACTATAAATAGAGACTACACAGTATTGATTGTTAGCAGTCACATTTTTAGGTCAGAAATGATCACTACCAGTAATCCCATAGGTGATGATAATCAAAGACAATAGGTTAAGGTGATTTAGTCAGCATCTTTTTTAGCCAGATATATAATATCTGGGTTCATTACCTATACTCTCCCTTCCTCTGGCTGAGGTCTATATGGGCACTGGTATGGATGCCACAGTAGAAAGAAAGGAAAAATAAGAGGACATAAAATTCCAATTCATTTTAAAAATATTGTTAATAACCCAGTTAGGAGGTTTTTTGAGAGCACAGCTTGGCTGAAGTTTTAGACAAAATAAGAGGGTCTAGTCATATATCCCTCTGTATTCCTACTACCATGATGGACAATGCTGGCCAGTAACTTATTGTTCCTGTTTATCAGTGGTTCTCAACCTTCCTAATGCCGTGACCCTTTAATACTGGTATGTGGGTGTATCTGCATGTGGGCGGACCTGCCTGGAGACAGATAGAGGAGCTGTGTCTTGGTTCTTAAGACCATCGGAAATATGTCTTTTCTCATGGTCTTAGGTGACCCCTGTGAAAGGGTTGTTCAACCCCCAAAGGGGTCGCGACCCACAGGTTGAGAACCACTGCTGTTTATCAAGGACATCTCTCACATACACACACACACACACACACCATTTGATGATCAGCTGGATTCTCACTGAAATTCTCCAGTCCTTCTATTCTAAACTTAGTGATTTCCAATCTAATTCCCCACACCAATGGTGCCAAATGTTTTCCTCTCTCAAGACTCTAACCAACACCTTCACAACATACCTTCTCCTTAGACTTACAACACATAACTTTTATTTCACTGAGACTGAACTTATCTGACAGGAATTCCCTCAGTTATCCTTCTGCATTTCCAAAATTTCTCAGTACCTTCATCCATTTTTTCCTCTTAGCCTCTTTTCTCAGAAGACCTCTTATTAAAACCAATCCTCTCTCCCTGCCAGCTTTACCTTTGATGCCATCTTCTTATTACCTTTAGGACTTTGCTCCATGAAACACTGCTTTCTGATGCATGTTCAATTTCTGTCTCCATTGGCTTCCTTCCATCTGCTAACAATTATTTTCAATTCTCTCCAGTACTAAAAGAAATTTCCCTTTGCCCTTGTACCTCCACTCTGCCACTATCCCATCTCTTTTCTCTCTCTCTCAGGTAAATTTCTTCACAAAATGGTCTAGGCTCAATGCCATTACTTGATTATCATCCACCCTCCCTTAAACCATGAAATCTCTTTTTTCAGAGTTATTATTTTCTCAGAACTATTCTGAGTTTTTTCAAACTCTTTTCCAAAGGCCAAAGACTTCTTAATTGTCAAATCCAATGACGTTACCTCAGCCTTCACCCTCCAAGACCTCTGTGTAGGGTTTGGAAATTAAATTAAACAGGATTTACTGGGGTTTTTTTCCTTTTTACAGTGACTGTCCAGGTACTTGCCTGCCGGAGCCGCTCAAGACTTAAAATGTTCTCCACCTGTAGTACACCTCGTGTGTATTTCTCAATATATGTTTCTCCATCCGATGTACCTTCATTTTCACTCCTTGCTGCCATAAGAGCCAAAGTTTCTCGGTCTTCAATCTCCTCTGTTGCCTGAAATAAACAAGAAGGTAATGCTAGTCTTTTAATTTTTACCTTTTTTGGTCAATATTTTATTAAGTAAACAGGAGGATGTAGTAAAATAAATCTGAAGAGAATCAAACTTTGCCAGCTGTGTTGCCAGCTGTTATTGGTCCTTTTTTCATTTAACTGGATCATTTGTGGAGCAATTATTAGAAAGATAATTTATCTTCTCATTATGCATACTTTTAATGAAGAAATGGTAAAGGGATAGGAAGAAAAAATTTTAGAGGAAATACAAGCTGTGAATAAACATAAAATATATTTAAATTCCCTCATAATAAGTGAAATATATATTGAGATACCCTAATTTAAGAATATTAAATGGACAAAGTATCAAAAAAATGACCAAATTTGATATTGCCAGGATTGCAGGGGAACAGGCATTCTCTTACACTGCTGATACAGCTATGTACTGGTGTAGATTTTTTCTAAGAGCAATATGGTAGCATCTGATGAGAATCACAAAACTAACTATGCCTAGATTTCATCCAGAGATTCCATTTATGAGACTTATCTTAAAGAGGTCTTGATGAAAAGGAAGAAATGTAAAATCTGTACAAAAGTACTTATAGCTGCTTTATTTGTAAAAGCAAAAACCTGGAAATTGTTTTTATATCCAAACTTTAGATATTAGTTAAATGCACTGTGATATATTCATGTAAGACAGTATTAAGACACAGTAAAAATAACAAATATTTAGAAGTACAGAAACACATAGAAAGCAATGAAAAGTGGGAATCCCAGAACCATATACACACTAGGTACAGTTATTAAAAAACCAAACAAACCCTAAAACAAATCTAATCCTAACAAAGGTCCCTTCAGAACACAGATTGAATAAACAAACATATTTATGTTCACTTGTTAAATTATTTGGTTTTTAAAAAACATGGCAATATAATTTTGTTATGTTTTTCTTTTACTCACTTAAGAGGTAAATTGGTTAAATTTAGGGGGTCTTAACTGGAGATTTATTACATGGTTGGGTCTACTGTTAGTTAATTGGTATCTGTTGTAAATGTCATGATTATAAGAATAATAATAAATTTTAAAGATAAACTTCTAAATTTGAAGTTTTTATTTTACCTTTGGTATATTGGACACTATTTCGTAGGTTACACCACAGGAATAAAATATATTTTTCAGAGATATTCTCCTCTTCAAACTTTGCGTAAAACTCTGGTCAGGAGAGAAAGCATAATTAAACTCTGTACAAAATTTCAAGTTCAAATATTTTGCAAATTTTAAAGGCATTTTCAATCATAATTTTGTAAATACATAGGTCACTGCAAAAATCAAAGTGATTTGGGTGGGTGTGATGTGGGTGTGAACCAAGGAGGTATCTGGGTAAATGCCTGGAATGTGCCCCATCTCTGCTCTCAGCTCAGCATTATCTACATGAATCCTTTCTGGTCCCCCCCAACATCACACCTTCCAAATGACCTTGGTATATATTTTTAACACATTGTAAACATTGTCTCAGAGGTTAGATTAAAAGTTCTTTGAGGGAAGGATCTATTTAAATTTTGCTATTATATTCCCAGTTCTGGCATATAGTGTTTAATTAATGCTTTTTGACTGATTCTGTACACCAGAAAAACTGCACTAAAGCACTAAGTTTTAGTGCACTAAAGATACAGGCAATTATTCTGTAGTTCCAACAGGAAAGAAGAGCTTTCGAGGTCACAAGCACAATGGTGGAAATGGGCCCTACATTACCTGTTTGTTGTAAACATTGGCTGCAATCCTTTTACGTAATACTAACTCCATAGCAGCAGGATGGCTGAGCTGGACTGTGGTCTTTACTATCAAGTAAATCCTTTCATTTTGTGGGGTAACCCTGTTCAAGTGCACTGAATCATGGACAGAGGAATCCCAAGAGGCAGTAGCAGAAACCTGAGAGGGGAAATAGGAAAAGGATAGTAGGATGGAAGAGGGAAACAAGAAGCAAATCTTTTGTAATTCAATGACTCCAGAATGAATGCAAATGAGGGAGGAAGCTGAACTGAAGTTCATTGAACTAGAGTTTTCCCCCCTCAGTCCGAGTTCCATTCCACAGGGTCATAGAACTGCATGGCATCACACACTAATCCAAAGTCACTTCAAAGAATGTTAGACAGTCAGTTACCTCATCATCACTATGCTTTATGACGGGCAGATAGAAAAACTGACTCCCATGCTCCTTCGGCAGGATAGAGTTAACACCAGATGCATGAGGACCTACGAGCTGTTCATTGGCACTGAGGTCATCAGCTAATAAAATACATGGAAGAAAGAAAAGGTTAAAGGAGAAAAAAGGGTCAGTTTTAGAACAAACAAAAGGAAAAGGAAAAATGACTTCTTTTTCTGACACAAGCATAATTAAAGTTATTTTTATTATTGCTTCCCCCGTGTTGAGGATTGAGTGATTTAAAAAATGGTAGTTTTAGTTAATGCATTTTTTCATCAGGGTGAGAGGGAGGGGTATTATATTATTCAACCAACAGTTTAATTATTATTGGTTTAAGAGTTAGAGAAGCCACATCAGGGCTGGTATACTTTAACAAAAATACTATTTTGGAGGTTGAAAATTAAACATTTTTATGAGGTGCTTTATGAAATGGATGCTTTTTCTCATCACAGAAGGAATTCTTATCCCTAGATACAAAATAATCCTGTTTACCCTTTCATATGTTTATTAAGGCAAGCTTACCCTAGATTTTCGCACATTCCTGATGTCAATCATGCCTGTAAAGTAACTTGAGGTTACCCTTATGAGAGGTAGCATGATGAAGTGGACAGAAGCCAGCCTCAGAGCCAGGAAGATAGGGATTCAAGACCTATTTCTGACACATACTGGCTGTGTGACCCAGGGTAAATCAATTAATCTCTTAGTGCTCAGTGCTACAGTGAACTATACTTAGCAGAAAAGATTCCAACATGCCAACTTGCATTGAAGTTCCTCATCCTGGAACTGCCTAGACCAGTGAAATCAATAGTTCCAGTCTCAATCCCCCTCCCCACCCTCACAAAAGCCACACTTAAATACATGTTTTTAAAGTGTATTCAGTAAAACTCTAAGATAATTAATTTGTAAAAAAAATATTGAATTTACCTTTTTCTTCCTTCCCCTTATCTTAATTTTTCAACTTATTGGTCTAAATTACTAAGCCCCAAAATCTGAAAAAAAATCTGTTGGAGACTTAGTTCCAGTATCTACTTACCATTTAAATCAAGAAAAAGGACTGGTATATGTGTTTCCATCCCAGCAGGTGGGGTCCTAAAGCCAATAACAAATTTCTATTACAATGGAACATTAATGTAAAGACAATCTGCAATGTATGCTGTTAAAAAACAAAACCCCAAAATGAAGAGAACTAAATAATAATGTATAGCATGAGAAAAATTCAGGATTTGGGGTCATAACAAATATTTTAGCCATCTCGTACATATTGTGGCTTAGTCGTTTCAGTCGTGTCTACTCTGTGACCCTATTTGGGGTTTTCTTGGCAGAGATGCTGAAGTGGTTCACCATTTCCTTCTCTAGCTCATTTTACAGATGGGGAAACGGAGGCAAACAGGATTAAGTGACTTGCCCAGGGTCACACACCTAGTCAGTATCTGAGGTCAGATTTGAACCCAGGAAGATGAGTCTCCCTGACTCCAGATCCAACACTCTATCTACTTTGTCACCTAGCTGCCCTACCTTGTACATACACGGTATGTAATTTGGGAGAAACACTCAAAATCAATAAATTTCATATGCAAATAAGTCATATTTTCACTATCTGGAACCTTTCTACAATGTATTAATGTACTTATGGAAGTAAGAAAAGAAGCATTTATTACTATGTGCTAAGCACTTTGCAAATATTATCTCACTGCATCCTCATAACTACTCTGAGACATAAGTGCTATTATTAACCCATTTTTCAAGTTGAGGAAAATTAGACAGACAGAGGGTAAGTGACTTACCCAGGATCACAGAGCTAATACATGTCTGAGGCTGGGTTTGAACTTGTCTTCTTGACTTAGGCCCCATGCTCTACCTACCTGCCTCTGGATCAGGACAGGTAGGATTGGGGTAAGGATAGAAAAATGTGGGGCTAGAGATAGTGAAGCAGGAAGAGAAGACATCAGATTTTATCAGGGAAGAAGAGACTAAAGTCAGAGAGAAATCAAAAGAACCACGGCTCCCTCTTTGGCTCAGGACCAATCATGAAGGTGTTTGCTCGTGCTTACCAGTCTGCAGGAGCGCCAGGAATCCCACTGCCTGGAGCAGGAACAAGCACAGCATTCCTCTCTTCTGTCAATCCCACCCACTGTTCTACAAGCCGGGCTTCCCGTTCCAGGTCATCTTCTGTTTTCTCTGTAGTAGAAGATGAAAAGATGATTGGCAACAGAAAGCAGGTAGGGAAAAAAGTCTAATTATTATCATTTAAAGTAAAAAGAGATGAATTTTCAGTGATCCTTACAACAATGTAGCCTTGAGTACAAGCTCCTTTATGTCACAGATAAAGTCAGACAAACTAAGAAACTGCTTAATGTAAAATACGATAGATAATTAGGATTTAATACTTTTAAAAACCATATACCTCTCCCCTCAAACCAATTAGATTTTCGTAATAGCTCTTCTGGGGCAGCTAAGCAGCACAGCAGAAGGAGTGCCAGGCCTAGAGTCAGGAAGACTCATCTTCTTGAGTTCAAACCTGGTCTCAGACACTTATTAGCTATGTGAACCTGGGCAAGTCACTTAACCCCGTTGCCTCAGTTTCCCCATCTGTAAAATGAGCTGGAGAAGGAAATGGCAAATCACTCTAGCATCTTTGCCATGAAAACCCCAAATGGGATCATGAAGAGTCAGACACGACTGAAAAATAACTGAATACCTCCTCTCTCCATCATGAGGAAGATAAGTGGTACAAAAGTTACGTGCCTCAGTGGAGAGAGTGCTAGGCCTGGAGTCAGAAGACCTGAGTTCAAGTCCAACCTCAGACATTTACTAGTTGTGTGACCCTGGGCAAGTCACTTAACTTCTGTTTTGCCTTGGTTTCCTCAACTCTAAAATGGGGACAACAACAGCATCTAACTTGGAGGGTTGTGAGGATAAAATAAATAAGATAATATTTATAAAGTGCTTAGCTTAGTGCCTGGCACATAGTAGGCACCATATACATGCTTATCCCTTTCTTTCATGAGAAATTCTGCATCTGAGATACTCTGAAGACCCCCAATCAATAATTCAATTCATTCCTGAAACTTACAGTTGATAAAGCCAGTTGATATAAAGTTGATGTAGCTTTCATTAGTAAATATGACAAATATCCAAGAATTCAGAACCAACTAGTTTCACTCCAGAGTGGGAGTAGGGGAGAGGCGGAGAAGATGTAGTAAGAATTTTCCTTATTTCTTATATGATTTGCTTATTAGCTTATAGGATCACAGGACTTAGCACTGGAAAAGTCTGCACACAGCATCTAGTCAAATCTTGCGTCGGAGAGGAGGAACCAAAGCCTAGAGAAGGGTACTGAGGTCACGAGAGGACTCGGATTCTAACCCATGTTCTCTGCCACAAACCCAGGTCTTCACTCTAGCCCTCTGATTGGTCAGTTCCTCTAGGAATCTCCAATTTAAATAAAATGCCCAGGCCAGTAACGTTCATTCCTTCATTGTTCTCTGGACATTCTTCCTCATTCTCTCTCCCATTTTCCTACTCTTATTTTGTCCCAGATTGAGTAATTTATTTCTTCCTTTCCCACTTCTTTTAAGCTTTAATTAAGAGAAATAAAAGGTAGCCTTGGGGCCAGAAATACCTGGTTCAAGTCCTAACTCAGATGTATGTATGTGTGTGTGCGTGTGTGTGAGTGTGTGTGTATGTATATATATATTAGTTCATATGATCCTGGACAATTCACTTAAAACCTTAGTGTTCTAAGCCAGTGGTGTCAAATTCAAATTTCTATCTATACATTTTCATATATCTTTCTCTTACATATATGACATAATGACATACATAATATGACAATATTTGTGTATAAAATGTACACATTTTATACACAAATATTGTCATATTTATATATTCTTCTCTACAGATCCCTGCAGGCCATGTATTAACTTTAGAAAACCACAAATTAGCATGGTCTACTGTTACACTGTAATTTATATGTATTTTTGTATAAATCATTATTTTGTATTTATATTGTGTTTTACATAAATATTTATTTTGTTAAATATTTCCCAATTACATTTTAATATGGTCTGGATACCACTGGGGAGTTTTGCTGGGCAGGCAGCCCTCTCTAAAATGGATTTCTTAAGCTGAAGGTTGTACAGCTGTTTAAAAAAATATTTAGACAACTCATTCAATATCATTGTTTTCTTTTGTCATTCTAGATATTTTATTTTATGCATTTAAAAGCAGGATTCTGAGAAGTACATAGGTTTTGGCAGACTGCCCAAGGGTTCTATGACCCCAAAAGAATAGGAATCCATGCTCTATTAAATGGCAGAGGAGGTGATGACATGCACCTTGGTAGAGGCTTCTTCGTTCAATAGTTTCCTATACCAATGAAATTGCAGCTCTACTTACTATCCTGCACTTGTCAAAAACCAATTAGAGCTTGATATTCATCTAACTCTGTTTAACTCAGTTTTGTAAAAATCTTTATATTTCCTTCACCTTAACAGAGATTACCTTGTGGAGAACTTTTCAGGATCTATCATCATTACAAATGAATGATAATTAAATGATTAATAATTATAAAGCAGTGAAAAAGAACAATTTTTGACCATTCAAGAAATCTTAAAGATAAAAAAGCAGCTCTCAGAGCTTACATCCGACATACCTTTTTTATTGCTAACTTTTTTAATCTGTTCATCCAAATATTCTCTGCGTTTAATGAGTGCATCAGACCACCTCTCTCTAACAAAGTTTAAATCTTCTTCCTAAAGATAGGGAAGGAAACATTTTTCCTGTAGATTATGCAATCAACTAGCTTACCTTTTTATTATTTAAGAACATTTAAGTTGATCTGAAAACTCTTCATTAAAAAGGGCCATTGAACAGTGCTTAGTAATTAATGTAAGCGAGCAAGAACCCTTCAGTAACACCACATGCTGATCAGAGATCCCAATACTCAGAAATCAGAGCCCCATTTTCCCCCATAGTATTCCCAAAAGGACAATTGTACTGAGAAGTAAAATGAAATCAAATTTCACCAGATGTTGGATGATTTTTCATGCTTTTGGGGACAGGGGTAGTGGGAGGGAATATTTTAAAATTACAGCTGTACTTTCAAAGGATTTGGATTCTAAACAGAAGAACCCTATGAACAGAACCCAAATTACACATACAGTAGCATATGGAATGGAAAAAGATAGGCATTTTCATAGTTCAATGGCCACGTGATCTCTGGAACATAAGGAATAGGTCAGCAGGTAACCCTTCAAACTTGCTGAAAAGATTTTTTATTTCCAGTAACCATCGAGAGGACAAACAAAAAATTTTCCATGCAAAAACCCAACATGCAGTCAGTCATGCTTTAGGAAATCACAGGCATATGTCTAGCTGGCTCTTCACTGTGATGTGAGATGGCAGGAAGCACACAAACAGCCCGCAGGAAGTTAGTAAGTGGCACTGGAGCAGGTGTGAAAATTGAAGAGGAGGTTGCCATTTTTTCTAAATTTTGTTGTTGCTATTTTTTCCTTAGATAAACTATAAGGTTGTCGGGAAATGAAAACAAACAAACAAAAAACCCCTCAAAACCTCAACAACTGCCTCCACGGACGGGTCTCTCCTTGGTCACGTCCTATTCTATTCCACAGAATTTTGGACTGCAAGAGCACGAGTCATCTGAAGACTTCAGTTTTATAGGCAGAGAGGCACACAGAGGCCAAACAGCCTGTGACAGGCTATACATGGAGAATGGCTGGGAACCAAACCCAGATACCTTTATTTCAGTTTGCCTCTCTGACCACTAGCATCATCCTACACACAACATCACGCCAATCGACGTATCGCGAGTAGGATCAAATTTCACAAAACCTTTTCCTGTGGGGAATGTACTCCCTACCTCACCTCCTCCCTCATCTTTCTATATCAGAAATGGTATATCTTAGGAATTTTAGCCTATTTCTAAATGTAAAGGGTAATTAAAGTGGTAAAAACAAACAAAAAACAGAAACAAAAACCCATGAACAGGTTTTTGGTCTTCCTACTCAGCTACAAGGACTCACCTAAAATTATTTCAGAGTTTTCAGACCTGGGAGGGACCTTAAAGACCACGTCCAACTCCTTCATTTTATGCACAAGGAAACTGAAGCCCAAATATATATATAGTGAATGTTCAAGATCACTTAGCTACTAAGTGGGCAAGATGGAATTCTAGTTCAGGACCTCTGACTACAAATCCAGTCTTCTTTCTACCATGAAACGCTGGTTTAAAGCCAGAACTTTAGATTGGACTTCAGAGGTCATCTAGACCAATTCTCATCTAACAAATGAGGAAAGCAGTTCCCAGAGAGAGAGATTAGGTGAATTGTCTAAGGCCCGTAAGGAGTAAGTAGCAAACTTGGGACCTGATTCCAGGTCCTCTGACTCCAAATGAAAAGATGTTTTCTACTATATCCTATTACCTCTTATAAGCCATGCTTTTTTCTCTGAAAAAAATTTGATGTGTCAGACGATATAAAAGTAGCTTAGAGTTAGGAACTAGGTCCTTATTGTGTGTTTATAAAGGTCCCCCATCTCGAATATTTTCGTTAGGTCCTTTTATTTAGGACATCCTTATGAGCTAATTATTGAAATATAAAAAATCCTGTCAGGTTATAATGTATGAAGAGATAGAGAGATCTATACAGTATCATCATATCTCTTGATTAAAGCATAATCACCAGCACAGAAGAGTTGCCCTCCCTTGTTTCGATGCTCCTCCTCCTCCCTACCCTCTATTTTTCAATTTGGCAGTTAGCATTAGCTGTGCCCCATGCCACAGGATTAACAGCAGCAGCAATACCTGATAACTATCCATATCATCACCATCCTCATCATCTCTCTGGTAGGAGAAAATAAACACAAAGGACATGCATTTTTCTCAAACAGCACTCATGGAGGGGAAATCTTCAACTCATATATGCATTCTTACAGATCTACATATATCATCACAGTGATGAAACATAGCACTCAGTGAATCTGATCATTTTTATACAATTATTGAATTAGGCATTAAACTGCCCTGGCTATTGGAAGGAATAAAAATCCCTGTGTGCTCAGTCTTAGTAGATTGTCTCAGCAAGGACTTCAATACAAGCTGATTGACTGATAGTGTAACGTATAAAGCATTCTACAAATGCAAGGTACAGTTATATTATTCGGATGAAAGCACACATCATCATTATAAGTCTGTTTCCCAGGTTAATCAACATTGATGTGAATGAGAAAGCAACACAGGTCCCAAATACTTGACGTAACATTTTACCAGAACAATTCAGTGACTAGGCAACATTATAAGAATCACTTCTTTAACGGAAAGGTTTTTGGGTTTTTAGAATAAACAACATGATCACTAGAGTGGTATACCAGAAAATGCTCACAAATTTGAAGTAGAAAACAACACAAATTTATAAAAGTCTCACATTTGCTTTAACATTGAGAATTTTTTAGATTAAGACATACAGATCAATAGCCTGCCTAAGTCCAAAGCTAGATCCATGAAAAAGTGAGATTATGATATTATTGAATACATCTGAGATATCTGGTTGCCAATTTCTATTATTCAAAGAAATGTAGATATTATCATCCTAGAATGCTTGAATTACTGCTGTAAATGATTAGAACGTAGCTAGTCTTCAGTCCTTCCTCTCCCCTGGGAGGGGCATGGTAGTTCTTTAGGACTGTCCCTTGTATGAATTTAAGACCACATGAGGTCTTAAATTCCTAATCATCCCCACCATGGACCTCAAGTCTGGGTCATTAGTATACATAATTCCCTATCTTCTATTCTCTACCATTTATGATGAGCTAGAAGTGGTCAAGGTTTATAACTAAATATAAGGTATTTTAAGGCATATTGGTACCATTTCCACTTAAATACACACCAGTGTTTTATCTTGTTTCTTTTTTTCTTTGTATTTTTAAAGGAGAAACCTAAACATTGCTCTTATGTAAGAATAGTCTACTTTCAATTAAGCGTTTAAAAAAACACCATTATTTCAACTTAGTTCATTCATATGTTCAACATTTACTAAATATCTATTACATAAGATTCTCTGGGCTATGAGCTAGATGAATTTTACTTTAGTAGATATAATTATAATTCTGAGTACAGGGGTCTCTCTTAAATGCATATTCCATATTATATCAGAACCACTTATACTTTTACACTCTACAGAATCATTTAATCTACAGGTTGCTTCTAATCACTGAAAGCCACTGTTACCAACAAACAGGCTTGTTATAGGTTGGTGCCTAACAGGTTCCTAGTTTTAGAACTCCAAGGGACCTTATGGACTTTATAAACCATCTAGTCCAACCCTCCCATTTTATAGATAAGGAGTCTAGAGAAGTTAAGTACTTTGCCTAAGGTCACATAGGTAGTAAGTACCAAAAGGCAGGATTTGAAGTCAGGTCTTCTGATTCTATATCCAGCATTCTTTCCATTCTACCACACTACATCTTTTCTTAAAAAAATAAAAATAAAAAAAGGTATAGTTGAAAGATCATTGGGGGAGACCTATCAGTAAAAGAAAAAAAGAATAAAAAAAGAAGGGAGAGAATACGAAATAATATCTATTCTTCTTTTTTTAGCAGGTACTATATATACTCTTACAAAAAAAAAGACCAAAAACTAGGTGATGTATGGCAGTGTGGCTGCGCCACTGTCCTCTTTTCATTTTGATGAAATCCAACTCTGACAAAAATGTGAAGATTCATTTAAAAAAAAAAAACCACCCCAAACAACCTAGGAAATTCTCCCAACATCTCTAACAGAAATTTAAGTTAGTTGATTGTACTTATAGGTCATGTACTGGAGACTTTGTGGTTCGATTTTCTGAGGTTGAACGGTGACTAGCAATTTTGTGGTACAATTAGAATGACAAAACTTTGAACCCCATTCTTAATTTCATAGACAGAGAGTAATCTGTTATAAACCCAAGGGTGAAAGGGGAACATTTTTGTATTTGAAGAAAGGGGAGGAGGGAAGGGGACATCTTGCAGTGTTTTTAGCTACTGTATCATTACATTCACCAGGCCTTGTAAACCCTAGTGAAAGTTCAGTTGGAGGGTAGGGGAGAGTGGGCTGATAGGAGCACAGTACTCCCCACTCAGGAAACCTAAACTCCGAGTCAGATTTTCAACAGACTTACACTTGGTCTGCGGAAAAGCTTTTGTTTGGCTGCTATGCAACTCTGAGGTTGGTTGAATCAAAGAACAAATAGAAGTGGCTACGATTAAGCCCAAATTTCTTGGAGAAACCAGAGGACAGAAAAGAAAGATGATTTTCTTCTATTCATGGCTCCCTGGGTTGAGAGGATGTACATGAATCTAAATTAGAGAATGCAATACTCTGAGCCATTTGTATTGGAGTCATTCTCTAGTAGTGGAAATCCTTCTACAGTTGTAAAATGGGTGTCTGGTGAAATACATCATCTCTTCCCGGTCTGTCAGGGAGCACTTATTAACAGTCTACCTTATTCTTCGGCAGCTAGATGGTGTAATAGATAGAGCACTGGGCTTGAAATCAGGAAGACTCATCTTCATGAGTTCAAATCCAATCTCAGACATTACTAGGTGTGTGACCCTGGGTAAGTCTTTTAACCCTGCCTGTCTCAGTTCCTCATTTGTAAAATGATCTAGAGAAGGAAATTGCAAACCACTCCAGTATCTTTGCCAGTAAAACTCCCAAACTGACTGAGAGTCAGACATGCCTGAAACAAGTGAAAAACAAAAACAAACCTTATTCTTATGGAGTGATTTAAGTACTAAAAAAAAAAAGCCATTATTTATGATTCCTGAACTGATTATTGCTTCTTAAGGTTTTTCTTTGTTTTGAAATGCCTTTACCACACTCAGATTTACTAGACAGAAAAATCCTTGAGTTTATCTCTTGGTTCCTTTGCTACAGCTGCATACAGTTGGCAAATTAGTAAAAACTGAAAAAAAATTTAGGAGATGGATAGATAGGCACTATAGTGGGGTAGGAAAGTTTAATATTCAACATGAACTGAACTGCTTTTAAAAGAACTACTCACAGTAAGAGATATATTCTACATTATATAACCATAATATTACAGTTCCTAGTAAAAATCTAAAAGTTGGAAATGGAGACTATAAACAAATCTGAATTTTGAGTAGTTAAACTGTTATGAAGGTTGATTTCATTCCCAAATAAATCCTAGTTACAGTTCTTTAACCACCCCCTCCTACTCTCAACTAAGCAGTTCCCTTTAAATATCTCACTTCAAACCCTGCTTCCTTACCTGGTAGCTATCCAATCCTCTCTGGAGTTTGGTAGATCTTGCAGTTACACAGCCAATAGAGACAGATAGAATGGCTTCCACCATAAGTGGCAATGTACCAGACTGCTGAACAGGCTTCACTGTTACCTGAACTCTACGAGAATGACCCTGCATGGAATAAGAAATGGGGGTGGTGGTAAGGAGAAAAAGAGTGATAAAGAACGGGGGGAAGAGGGAGAAGGAAGAAGGAAAGAGAGAGAAAGAGTGTAATAGTAATCTGTTTAGCAGGATACTTAGCACTTAGTACTAAGTGCTAAGTGTGGAAGAGGCAAACCCTGTCCCACTGTTGAGAAGGCATGAACTCCCCTGTTGATGTGGAAGAAGGGGATTGGCTGAGGTGTGT
>CM053580.1:442057981-442085935 GCA_028627135.1 Pseudochirops cupreus | reverse complement strand
CTCAAGGCGAGAGCACTGGCCTGAGAACAATAGCTAAGTCCCCCTGCTGTCTGCAGGCCGTGGGCGGGAAGCTGCAACGCAGAGGCAGGTGCAAAACCTCTGCCTTTCACTTTTCCGCTCTGGAGGCCTTTTCGCCGGCCTGCTTATCTCTCCCTTTTGCAATTCCCACTCACAGCTGCTGCTAATCAGCTCACCTGAGAGGCTCCTCCACTCCTCCCGTCCAGCCGCCCTGGGGCACAGCCACAGCTTCAGGGCAGGCTGGTTTTGGTTCGCAGTGCTGATGTGGTTCCTCGTAGCCAAGCTGACTTTAGTGGGAAGTATCTTTGTGTGCGTTTTGGAGTTCTAGGATTGGTTTAGAGTCCTGTTTTATGGGTATTTTGGGGTGGCTATGTGAGAGCTGCGATATGTTGCTGCTGCTATGCCGCCATCTTGGCTCCGCCCCCCCCTCCATGTATTTCTATGGAGGAATATTTTGGCAATGAGGGCACAACTGCATCAAATACCTAATTGTGTTTATGGTTATAGAAGATATTGTCCACAAAGATTCAAGTCAAGTGAAGGACAGCCAGTGTTTCAACTGTAGCTTAATGGTAGCACCTTAGGCCCAGAAAGGGTGGAATGGATTTTAAAGCAGGTCCTTAGATAATATAATAAGCAATGATGAATTGACAAAGTGGATCATGGTAAGGTATATAATATCGTGTCACCTCAGTGACCCCAACCTCAAACTTTTATGAGGGAGGGATCCTGTACCTAGTTTTTTACTGGTATTTTACCCACAGAGCCAGGTTAGACTATTTCTTATTGAATAGGAACAGAAGATCTGGCCCTGGAGACAAGTTACTGTCATCAAAGCATGGTACCAAATATCACGCTCCCCCATGTCCTCTGTGACTTCTGTCCTCATTTGAGTAGGGATATCGTCAGACAGCATGATGCCACCCTGAATAGACTAGCAAAGGCAATCTAAGTGCCAGAAACCACTGAGGTTCAGGTGAATCTGACTGTTCCAGGGCTAGAACTGCTGTCAATCATAACACCACTACTTTCACTGAATTACTAGAACAGATACTTGGCTTTCCAAACAGTCAGAGCTGGTAAAATTGAAAACTATCAAATAGTCTACCATGTTATGGTCCAGGCAGGCTACACAGTGAATAGTAGGAGCTCTGGAAGGCTGGGACCTGGTCAGTGGCCCTGTACCATCTAAATTGAAAATCAGTCAGAAGTCTGAAAATCCGCTGAGAAAATTAATGATGGGAGACTTGATAAGGAGAAGCAGAGAGCTTTACATCAAGCACATTAGTAGTTTAAAACTCACGTACAGAGTAAATATAAATGAAAGAGAATGAATCTAGCAGGGCATAACTATTTTTATCTTTGAGAAGTAGGCAGTAGTTTTCCTTATGGAGGGTTATTGTAAATGTTATTGTAATTGCTTTTTTCTATTATGCAGATGTAAATGTTGATGTTATATATGCATATGTATGGATTTAAAATTTGTTACCTACCATGTTTTATTATTGCTACTTATTCATTCACAAAGAAAGTTCTGAGGTGAATTGTCATGCCACAGTAACATTTATGTGTGTGTCTGAAAGAAAAGCAAACTACATAATAGATATTCATTGTTCCATGTACAATTCTCCTTTTCTGATCTATTGTATATATGGAAACACTTATTTTATTTCATATTTGTTAAGATCGGAATTAAAAAAGAAGAAAGGAAACTTGTTATGAGGCTGTTACAGTAGCCCAAATAAGTGGTGGGAAGGTAACATGGCACCTTGGGAGTTGGTAGTAATTGGACATGAGGTGAGCAGTTGAATATGCAAGATGCTGTGGATAGGACTTTGGTAAATGATTGGATTAAATAGAAAGAGAAGAATAAGAAATAACATTGAGGTTTTAAATACAGTTACCTGGATAAATGTTAGTACCACTAATAGGAAATAATAAAGACAGAAACACAAGTAAGTTTTACATACATTCAGTTAAAGTTGCTAGTGGATTATCCAGGGGAAGGTTTTTATTGTGTGTGTGTATGAATTCTTTCTCAGAATAATGTTTTGGAAGACATAAAATAAATGGAGCATAGAACAGCTAAGTGGTACAATGCCAGGCCTGGAGTCAGGAAGACTCATTTTCCTGAGTTCAAAGCTGGCATCAGACACTAGCTGTGTGATCCTGGACAAGTCATTTAACCCAATTTGCATTAGTTCCCTCATCTGTAAAATGAGCTAGAGAAGGAAATGCCAAATCATTCTAGTATCTTTCCAAATAAAACCTAATGGGATTACAAAAAGTCAGACATGACTGGAACAACTCAACAAATATAAGCCCTTTCTCAGAATAATATTTTAAAAGGCATAAAATAAAAAAGATAGTATTACAAAGAAAATACATTGAATCAAATATGTTATTTTATCCCTTCCAAGTTCGTGAATCACCTTAAAACACCCCAGGATAAAAATCCTTGATCTTGATCTAGGGCAGTGGTTCTCAACCTGTGGGTCGCGACCCCTTTGGGGGTCGAATGACCCTTTCATAGGGGTCACCTAAGGGGGTTGCCTAAGTCCATTGGAAAACACATATTTCCTATGGTTTTAGGAACCGAGACACTGCTCCTCTATCCATCTCCAGGCGGGTCCGCCTACATGCAAATATACCCACATATTAGGAAGGTTGAGAACCACTAATCTAGGGGAAAATGATCTGTAAGGATGTTTGAAAATGTGAGTTTGGAGGTTGGGACCTTGAACTGTAGATTTGGGAGGCTTCTGCATAGGGCTGATAGTTAAAACCTTGTAAATGAAAGAGATCCTTAAGAGAAAGAGCATCAAAAAAAAGAGAAAACGGTAAAGGAAGACTCTTGGGAAACAAACACTTTCAAGGGCTAGGATGAAAATGAGCCCATAAAGAAAGTATAGAAAAGGGTGATTGGAGAAGTCAGTCATAGTCAGTAAACGTTTGTTAAGCACCTACTGGTGCAAGGCGCTGTGTTGTGATATAAAAAGAGGCAAAAGACAGTTCCTGCCCTCAAGGTGCTCACAATTTAACGGAATATGGGGAAAACAAAGACAGTTTGGTTTCTCCAAAATCTAAGGGAACAGAAAGTATACTGGAGGGAATGGTCAACTATGTCACAAGTTACAGAGAATTCAAGAAAGAAAAGGATTGAAAAAAATAAAAAGGCATTAGATTTGGAGGAGGATGTTAACAATCTTTGAGAGTGTGGTTTCATTAGAATGATAGGACCAAATACCTGATTGCAAAGAGCTGAGAATAGACTAGGTGAGTAGGAAGTGGTGCTATGAAATATAGATTTTTATTTTAGAATTTTGGCTCTAAAAAGGTCAGAGAGATGACGGTAGCAGGATGAATGGAAGGAAAGGCTTTTTTTTTAATTGAGGAAGCTAATTTTATTGAAAAGAATATAGAAGGAAACAGAAGAGATGCAGAAATTAATATGTATAACAATGTAGGGATGATTACTGGATTGAGGACCTGAAGAAGATGGGGTCAGGAGAGGATATTAAGATCATAGGTAGAGAGATTAACCTTATCAAGAGGGATAAGGATAATTCCTCCTTTCAGAGATGAAGAAAGGAAAGGGAATAAGTAATGACTTGAGATTTTTCAAGAGTTCATATTCAATTAACTTAATCTCAAAGAAATAGAAGATCGCTATAAATGTGGAGGAAGAGGGGAGGAAAATGTTTGGCGCAGATGGAAATATTGCTTTGAGGAATGAGATCCTGGGGTAGGGAACCTGTGGCATTGAGACCACATGTAGCTCTCTAGGTCCTCAAGGGCAGCCCTCTGACTAATCCTCTGTTCTGTGAAGTTTGGATTTAGTCAAAGGGCCACACTTGAGGACCATCCTAGAGGGTCATGTGTGGCCTCAAGGCCACAGGTTCCCCACCCCAATAGCCTATCAATAAGAAAGACTGAGGGTCTAGTTAAAGCTATACAGCCTATCACTTCAGGTAGTATATGATAAAAGATATGTTAAATACCACATATTTATAGTCCTTTGAAATTTATTCAGTTTTGAGATTTTTTCCAGTGATGTTCAGCAACCCACAAGTACTAGAATTTACTGAAAGTTCAGTATTTGAAGTTTGGGGGTGAAAGGTCATCTGGTGGGTCAAGGATTGTACAGTTGTGGCTAGAAAATCATTAAAGTGGCAAGATAAGGAATCAAGACTGTGTATGGAGTCAGGTAAAATCAGTGGGAAGGAAAATGAGTTAAAAGAACTAGTTATCCCAAGGAGAACAAAGTCAGTTTAATTTCTGAAAGAAATAATTTCAGCTGCCTTTGTAAAGAGAATTCTTCATACTTCTTTTAAAAATCATATAGGCTCACAGTTTCATATATAGTCCTCATTTTCTGGCTCCAAAATAGTCATAGCTGCTGATTTTTTCTAGTTAATAACAAAAAAAAAATTAACCATGCTCTTCCAATAGATCACATTCAGAAATTATAAGAATACATACCTTGTTCTAGTGTTTTAGATCACAGTGGGTGATTATTTTTCATTTATTTTCTATCCCATCTCTGTGTAGTGTTTTATGGCAAGTTCATTTTCCATAAGTTAACCTGATGATATCTCATGTCTAGTGATATGAGAGGCATAACAGGAATATGTGAAGAAAATTGTGTTTCTTGAAATAAATGCTGAATTTAGGTTCACAAAAAGGATAGTTTGTTTTTTTTTGTATAAGTGTATATTTTCTCTTTGGCAGCAATAATTCCTAACTTAACACATGCATTCAGTTTAAGAAAAGGTGGCAGCTCTAAAGAAGAGTGTAAAAGCACCTGGAGTCTGTAGAATCTGTTAGTAAATGACACTTGTCATAATTGATCTATAGTGACTATTTAGTAATTTTGCTTATTGCTCTGTTTGGGGGATTATTTAACCTTTTGTTTTTATAACTGATCATTACTAATTTGTGTTTTGTACCCTTTACTCTGATGACAGTAACAGGAAATTATTTGAGTTTATAATTATTTAAGAAATCTATGAGGCCTTTCAGATAATGTTAAAAGTGGTACAAAAATTCTCATTGAATCATTTGAATCTCTCACTTCCATCTGAAACATTGAAATCTGATACTTGAAAACACAACTGATATTTCATTGTATAATGACCAAATGCTCAAGGCCATTGACTCTCAAACTTTTTGGTCTCAGGACCCCTTTACAACTCCTTTTTTTTTTATAACAGCTCAATGATACAAATTTTATTAAGGTTATCTTTTTTTAAAAAATTAAACCCCAGGGTAGCAGCAGCTTACTTTTTTCTCCTGAGCCTTTTAGTCCCATTAACATCAGCTCTGGGGCCCCTTCGTGTTCCTTTGGAAGCAGCCACAGAAAGATGCCTGACCTCCATAACCTAGGACTGCCCCTCCCCCGCCCAAGGGAATGGGGAAAAGAGCCCAGCAGCAGGCAGGCCCTCAATGAGTGGCTGGGCCCTTCCCAGAGACCCAGAGAAAGAAGTCACAACAAGCAACAGGGTTGTTGGTGTGGCCCACAGGCTGTGAACAGACATAGAACTGCCGGCCAAAGTTGGGCCCAGCTTTCCTCATTGGCTGCAGCACACAGGGCTCCCCATGGCCCTTGCACAGTGGAGGACGGAGGACGAGGGGGACCTTTCACAACGGCTTTCCAAAATGTTGCCTGGCCTTCATCTGGTTTGGGAAGTGTAGGTGCCTCTGCCCTGGGCTCCTGGCTGACTGGCCCTGTCTCAGCCTCCTGTGCTTCAGTGATGAGGGGTTTTTCTGGGAGACAGCCTTCCTGGAAAAAGCTCAGGAGACTCAGCTGGCCTTGGCCTGGGTCCCCACAGGTTCTTTTGGCCTGGTACTTGGCTGGCACACCTTTCTTTTCTCCTTTGGGCTGGGGCAAGGTGGGCTTTGGAGGGTTTGGGTCCAGTTTGACTAGGAACTGGGAGAGTTTCTGCTGCTGCCCAGCAAACTCTGGCAGGTAGTGGGTACAGGGTGAGGGACAGCAGGATGCAGAGATGAGCTCAGCCCTCAGGGTGGCCCCAATGGGGCAGTGGTCTGAGCCCTCCACCTCAGGCATGAGGAAGGAGTCCTCAAACTCCTCTAGCACCAGAGGTCTGTCACCGAGGATATAGTCCAGTCGAGTGCCATAGTTGGTAAGGCGTGCCCCTGTAACAGTTGATCAGCAGGTGAAGGCACCGATTTTGGTTGGGTGAAAGTGACAGAAACTGTCAACGAACAGCCCATTCTCCCTGTTGGGCTGCCACAGGAACTTGGTGAGCCACTGGCACCTGGGGTTCTCTTCAAAGCATGCCAGATCAGCAGGGTCACAGTGGTCCAGAGGTGGGTGAGATGTGTTCACATCACCCAGAATGATCACATGGCTGCCTGCCCACAGGAGGGCTTCAGCTCGGAGCTGCAGAAGTCGATAGAAACACAGCTTGTAGGTCAACCGTTCGGGCTTCTCCGGGTCCGCATAGGGACAGTAGACATTCATTATTGTCAAAGTCTTTTCGTGCCCATCTGAAGTGCGTATGTGGTGCTGAGTGAGGACTGCCCGGCCTTCACTGCCCGCAGCTCATCTTCAATGAACTCCTCCATGTTCTCATAGGAGCCTACTGCACCCTGGTGATTGGTCAGTTGGCTGGTCAGGCCTTCTTCCAGTACCCCTGGAGTGGCATTATTTTTACAGAAGGTGGCCACACCTGAGTAGCCACTGCAGACTCAGCTGAAGCTAAAGTAGGAGCTGTATCCCCCCACGATGGCCAGGGGCTCTTCCAGCAGGTCACGAGTGACTCAGGTCTCCTTCAGGCAGGTCACATCGACTCCCCCGGGAGTCAAGCAGGCGCTTCAAGGCGTCAGGCAATCGCCGGATCCCATTAATGTTCCAGCTCACCAGCCGCATATCGCCTTGCGAGCATTTTCTGCCTACCTTGTGCAGCATGCAGGGTGGGGGCCGTTTTACAGCTCTTATAAATTATTGATGATCCCAAAAAACTTTTGCTTATCTAAGTTACAGCTATCAGTATTCACCATATTATGAATTAAAACTAATACATTTTAAATATTCACTTTAAAATAAAAACAAACCCATTATATAACACAAATAACATTTTTATATAAAATAACTATATTTTTCCAGAACAAAAAATTAGGGAGAAGGGTGGTATTATTTTACATTTTTTTGCAAATCCCCTTAATATTTGACTTAATAGAAGACAGCTGAATTTTCATCTGCTTCTGCATTCATTCTTTTGCAATATATTGTTTTAGTTGAACTATATGAAAAAAAAATCCTGCCTTACATAGATATATAGTTGAAAGAGGAAGGAGTATTTTAATAGCCTTTTCAGATAATTGTGAATGGTCTTTATTGATAATAAACCAGAATTCAACAAAGGCCAGTATCTTAAAGGTTAGTTGCAATGTGGAGTATGGAACCAAATTAATGAACTTTTCTTACTTTGTTACATTAAAATCCATTGGTCAGTCTTGTACTTTCAATGGATCACTTTCCTATGTATGAATTTATAACATCATGCCTTGATCATTTGGAAAATATTGGGTCTCTGAGATCTTCCAACTGTTGATACATTTATTATATAACAACAAAAAAGGTCAAGTTCATCAATTTCATCACCAATCCCATCAGCAAACTCTTTAAGTCTTGGCAAGCTCTTAAGCTTAAGTGGCAGTTATTGGTTTTCCAAAATTCTAATTTTCACTAGAAAGCTCAAATTTTATCATCAGAACAAACAATAACAGTCATTTTCCTTAAAGTGTCAGGCTCACTTCATTTATTTTCAAGAAAATGTCTGCCAAATTCACAGGTCTGAATAACCATATTTTGTATGCTGGTCATTTTCTCAATTAAGAATGATGTTTCGTGAAAAAAGCAGCTAGTTCAGCTTTCAGCTCAGTCTCACATGTACTTTTCCTTGAAACAATCATTCTGCTTGGGTATGTAGCAGCAGTTTTATCCAAATTTCCCATTTCATCACATAGAATATTAAAAAGATATTCAGGATTTTTGTGTGATAAATAAATATAATATATATTTAATAAATTTAAAAATAAAATTAATTTTCACTTCCTCAAGGACATTCTTAAAGTAAAAATTTTTTAAGTGAAATTGGTTTTTTTTTAAGACTGTGAGTGCATCGTGATAAAGAATAGAGTATTTATTAATACACTTTGATGCCAATGCTGTGATTCATGTAAAGGATACAGCAATTTTATACACCTTGCTTTTATATCCTGACTACAAATGTCAGCGCAGTGGTTCCAGGATAAACCATGAAATTCAGAAGTTGGTCAGCAATGAATATTTTAGCACCACTTATGTTTGTTGCCAAGTACTCCCATAAAAGAAAGTCTTTGATGATTACTTAGTGCTGATACCAGACTAATACCACAAATAAAACCACAAGTCCAGCCACATTTGTAGATTTGTCCATTTGTAATGCAAAAATACAATTCTGCAGATGAGATTGTAACTCAGTCTTTATGTTTTCTACTAAATCTTTAATTCACAAATAATGCAACCTTTGGAAAACTCCAGTGTATACTCATGAGAGAATGAGAATGAAAAAAAGTCAAATAACGTTTTAGTATGACTACCAAAGTAGTTTTAAGTCTTGGACCCATTAAAAGGGTCTTGGGGACTGCCAGGGGTTCACAGACTAAACCTTGAGGACAATTGCTCTAGGCAAAGGTTTTACCCAGTCCAGTGCCTTTGTTGTTCTGGTCAATACTATTTCTTCAGTGTGCACTCAATAAAAATTTATTGATAATGATTTTGGTATTCAATACTTAGTTATTATCTAACTCGGTATGGGATCTGTGTCCTTGAGGCCACATATGGCCTTTTAGGTCCTTGGGTACACCCTTTTGACTGTATCCAAGTTTTACATAACAAATCCTTTTATTAAGGGGATTTGTTCTGTGAAGTTTGGATTCAGTCAAAGGGCCACACATGAGGACCTAGAGGGCCACATGTGACCTCGAGGTCCCAGGTTCCCCACCCCTGGAACCATACCACAGACCACAACAAAGCTATCATACCCATTCTTCAGCCTTTCTCAATGTCAACTGGCAGTGAGTACACTATCCCCACTCTCCTTCTATAAGGGGCCATTTTTTTCCCCAACCATTAGTCATTACTGTTATTCAACACTTATTTATCAAGTTCTGATGTCAGAAGAGGAAATTTTGCTCACCTTTTGCCATCATTTCCCACTATTTTCTGCTTTTAGTCTCTGACAAAAAAAGTTGGCCATTCATGATATTTGAACTGTTAATCCCATACATATTTTTCTGGTTTATGTAAACTATAGAAACGTAATATTTGTAATTGGAAGGAACTTTGCAAATGATCTAGTCCATCTTTTTTACAGGTGAGGAAATTGTGGACCATAGAGCTTAAGTAATTTGCCCAAAGTTACAAAGGTAGTAAACAGAGTAAGATTTAGCCTTATGTCTTCTAATTCAAAATGCATTCTGCATTGCACTGTACTCCACAGCTTCTCAGACCATTAGACCCTCGTTTTTGTTCTTGTTCAGTCATTTCAGTTGTGTCTGACTCTTCCTGACCCCATTTAGGGTTTTCTTGGCAGAGACACTGAAGTGCTTTGCCATTTCCTTCTGCAGCTTATTTTACAGATGAGAAACAGAGGCAAACTTAAGTGACTCGTCCAGGATCACATAGCGACTAAGTGTCTGAGGCTGGATTTGAACTCTTGAACATGAGTCTTCCTGATTCCAAACCCAGTACTCTTTCTACTGTGCTGCCTAGCTATCCTAGACACTAGCTAGTGACCAGTTATAGCCCATTGTTAATAATTAGTTATAAGAGAGTCACCTTAGACCCCATTAGCTACTAAAACCCTTGAGAAGAATAATTCTTTTTTTTTAGCCTTTTTTTGAGACCAGTTTGATTTTTCAACAATTGTTCAGCTTTGTGTCAGTGAATTTGGGCCCTGCCTTGCAACCTAGATTTATACCAGCTGGAAGTCAAAAGTAGCCTTTTGTTGTGTAAAGAAAAGACCTAAAGGTGAATTGGCTCTTCAGACAACAGACCGTAGTGTTTAGTGAAGCCATTAGCTGCTGGAAAATGGCCAGCTTGCAGTCAACCAAATATTCCCAAAATGTTTTTTAATGATTTGTGTGTTTCTGCTAACATAAGGTAAGTTTGAAGACTGAGATTTGTGGTTAAAATTGGCAGTGCAAACTCTGTATCATAAAACATTGAAAACAATGCCTATTTTTTCTGCCTGGGAACCACTTGACTGCTCATCTCTGTTCAAATATCCACTCATTTTGAAAGTGAACTCATATGACTTAAAGCCTTAGAGTGGTTCTAGATCTTGGAAAGTTTGCATTCACAGCCAAGACTTATGGTTTCCTTTTGCCTCTGTTCCACAATTCTCCACCCCACTCCAGAGACTATTTGTAAAGCACTGCCATCTGTTTTCTGTTAATTATTTCTGTATCTGAATATTGGAAGTACTCATCAAGGTGGAGGAAGTTAAGTAGGAAACCTAGGTGGAAGTATTCAAAGAATTGGAAACAATGAGAATTTTTGTCTTGCAGGGGCACAGGACACTTAAAATGTCATTGCGAGGGACAGAATGTATTACTGGAAATTGTGGAGACTTTTTTATTCTAGGTACTAACAGAAAGGCATATTGGTGGAGTATAGGACCTATTTGGCTTCTAATTTTTCTTATGTACCTGTTATCTTGCCTTGGCAGACCCAGTTCAAAATGTGGTTCAGGTTCTGGAGAAGCAATATTTAGAGGAGAAGCGGAGTGCCCTGGAGGAACAACGTATGATGTATGAGCGTGAACTGGAGCAGCTGAGACAACAGCTATCTCCTGAGAGGCAACACCAGAACAGCGGGACTGACCGGCTCACATTCACAGGGCAGACAGCTCAGCAGAAGGTGACCTTGTGGGCAGAAGAAAGGTAAAAGTATAATAAGGTTTGGTAACAGTGCTTCCCATGACCAACAAACATAGAGTGGGAATGGCAGAAGGGGACATTACTGAAGACAAGCCTAATTTCATGGTGTTGTGATTGTTTTTTTGGAAAACAAAAGGCAGAAGTTGACATTTACTATTCCTGGTAACTGTCTTAAGTGCATTATAACTGTTAAATGGTCAGGACAAAGAACAGAGCCTGCCAGCTAAGAACTTAATGTATTGGAATGGAGAGTAAGATGCACTTTAGTAGAAAACTGCTTTCCTTTGTCTATTTTTTTTTCTCCTGCTTTCAACCCTGATTAAATGTAATTTCAGTTTTAATGTAATTGCTCTTCTGGTGAGTGCCATTTCAAGTGGAAGTAGAAGCATCAGGTTTGCTTGACTCAACTCATTCCCAAGAAAGGATATCCCTTGACTGGGAATAGACATAATAAAAGGGGTAACCATTTTTTCCTATCGTGTAAAAACCTGCTATAATAATGTGCCTGATTGTGCAGTTGTGATTTTTTAAAATATGTTAATAATTGTATTTCAATAGAACTAGTTTCCTTCACAATATTTTGTATTTTATTTTATTTGGCTAAAAAACATTGTTCTGAGAAAGGGTCCAGAGACTTCACCAGGCTGCCAGAGGTGCCCATGATGCCAAAAAAGTTTGAGAACCCTTGTTTTAGAAGAGAAAGAAAAAACAAAGTGTTTACTAGATGATACAAATGATTTTGTCACAATGTTTTTTTCTTACCTCTCAACTTTAGATTGATTTTTATTATGACTTAATTTCTGAAAAATGAAAGGAACAAGAAGGAAGTTACTGTATAAATTGTCTCGTAGAGATAAGGTCACTTGAATATTTATTTTGCTAAGATTTTCAAGTAAAGATAAATCAAAAAATAGTTCTTTTAAAGACAAAACTCTCTAATGGGATTCATTTAACAGTTATGAGATGAGAGCAGTAAGCTCTCAATGATTCAAGAAAATTTGTACTATTTAATCAAGAAAGTTTATACAGTTTAAAGCTATCAAAGCTTTAAACTATATTGAGACTTTGAGGAAACTCAGTCTATTGTCTCCTATGTGCATGGTACTATATTTAAAGCATTATGGAAGATACAAAGAGGTATTAAAAATACATTCCTTACCCTAAGACTATAATCTAAGTAGAGAAAAAACATATGAGAATAATATGTAAGAAAAAAAGATAAAGTTTCTAAAATTCAAAGAAATGGTGCTATAGCCAAGGACTCTAAAATTGAAGACAGCTCAAGAGGTATGGAAATCTCTCAGTACTGAAATTATGGCAATATAATTCTAAGGGAGCCTGATGAGGAAAAAATAAATAAAAGTGTGTAAAGAGATTGATGTGGATTTAATCTGATGGACTTTAATTTTAAAAAGAGATGCACAAAAAATGGAAGGAGCAGCACATAAAATAAGCATGTAAAAAATCAAACAATTATTTGAGAAAATTTATCACAAATTAAAAACCATTATAAAGCAGTACATGGTTTAATCATCAATTGAATGATATATGCACTTTGGGTATTAAGAGAAAGGAGAGAACACTGTAAACTGGACAGTCAGAGAAAAGATTGAACAGCTGATGGTATATGATTGCTCCATATTAGTTATACTGCTGGCACCTTAAACTTAGCATGTTGAAAATTGAACTCACCATCTCTGTATCCCATATTATGCCCACTAAGACTGACCTCTCTTCCCAGCTTCCTTATTTCTGTTGAAAGTACCACCATCCTTCAAATGATCTAAACTTGAAATTACCTTTAACTAACTCTTCCTCACCACCCTCATCCAGCCATTAGCTAAGTCCTACCACATCTGCCTCACATTTCTTGCATTTTTCTCCTCTTTCCCATTTATACTGACACTACTCTAGTTTAGCTGCTCATCACCTCTGTACTATTCTCCCTACTTCCATCCTCTTTTCATTTGTCCTTCATGTAGCTGCCAAAATAATCAGTGCACAAGTGTGACAATGTGACTCCTTTCCTCAGAACTTTCAGTGGCTTTCTGTTGCCTATAAAATCAAATACAAGGTCTTTAGCCAAGAATTTAGGCTCTCCAGTCTGGCTTCAGCTCTCCTCTCTGGTCTTACTTCACTCTAGTCCCCTTCAGATACCGTGTTCCAGCCAAATTTGACTCCTGCTAGTTCCCTGATCTTATTCTTTTCTCCCTCCTATATACATTTGCATAAGCATATAAATATATGCCTTACACTACTTTCAACAATTGTTCAGCTTTGTGTCAGTGAATTTTTTTTTAAAAAGCAATTTAATCTTCTAAAACATAAAGATGAGAGGAAATCTATCACTGGATTTAATGCTTACCAAAGAATCCGTGAAATTGAAGTAGCAGGAGCCTTGCTAGAAAGTGATCAGTCATATCTTAAGAGTTTGTGATAGCCAAGAGGTAATGCTATTGATAGTCTCACACACACACCATAGACCCAGGAAAATTTCTTACTACAAATTCAAAGATGTTATAGTCATGGTGCAATGGCCAAACACTCTGGGAAGTCACCTCAAAAGCATGGAAATCTATCAGTAGTGAAAATCTACAATATAATTCTAAAGGAACCTTATTGGGGTGGGCGAGGGGGGGAATAAAAGTATTTGAATAGGTTGGTGTGGGTTCACTTACAGGGCACCTAGGTAATTTAATGGGTAAAGCACTGGCCCTGGAGTCAGGAAGACTTGAGTTCAAATTCTGCCTCAGATACTTACTAGCTGCATGACCCTAGGCAAGTCACTTTACCTATATCACCTCAAAAAAAAAGTACCTGCACCCAAAAAATGGAAAGAGTAAGACATATAATCAGGGATGTATGAGAGTGAAATAGATTTATGATGATAGTGATGAAAGACCAATGTCCAAAATAAGCTAATGCTTTAGAAAATACTAAGTACAAAAAGGGAATTTTTTCAAGGTATATTCAAAGCAAAGAAAGGACAAGATGTCCAAAAATTTCAGTTTGAGTTTTGGCTCTGCCAACGATAATTGTAGGTAATTTAAATTCTGTGAACCTGTTCTTCAGAGAAGTAGCATTGCACTGTACACCATGAAAACCTCCCACTTCTGACACATACTTTTGTGACTTTGGACAAGTCAGTCAACCTCTCATCACTCTAGGAAACTCCAAGGTTATAAAGTGCAGGAAACCTGCCAACCTATATTAGTAGAGGGAGTTTACTCATCTGGGAATTTCCTATACCAATGAAATCAGTCCCTAACCAAGTCCTACAAAACTACTATAAACAATAAGTGGGAGTCATAGGGCACTGATTTCAGCTCAGCGTAAGAATGAACATTAAAACGATCAGAGCCATCCAAAAATACAATGAACCATTTCATGAGGTTATATCCTTTATCGCTTGATTTATTCAGGTAGGCTGGATGACCACTTGTCATAAATACCACCAAGGGCAGTCCTGCATGAAGACATTTGGACTAGATGACCTTTTGGTTGTTTTTCAGAGTTAAGATTCTAAAGGAGACATTCTAAACCACAGGTGATGTGTGAACAGAAATTATAAGATGTGTTCACCTGACAGTGAGGAGTAGGCTAGAATTAGAGACAGAATTTTAGTGTTAAGAGGCACCTTAGAGATCATCTAGTCCAACTCATACCTAAGCAAGACTGCTTTAATATTCAAACAAGTGATCATCCAACATCTGCTTAAAGATCCTCAAAGAAGGGGGACTTGCCACCTCCTGAAGGAAGATAATACACTTTGAGATGATTCTTATGGTTATGATCCTTATTTTTTCACAATGGACTTTGAAGCATGCATTCTCTCTGTGTGATTTCTGCCTGTACTGACATCTGGAGCCGAGCAAAATAAGATTAATCCTTCTTCCGTGAAAGCCTTTCAAATACTTAAAGAGTGTTGTCATGGCCCCGCCAGGTCTTCTCTTTATAGGCTCATGTAGGAAAGTAGTGGGAAATAAGGCAGAAAAGTCTGGTTGAGACTCATTTGCGAAGGGCCTTGAATGCTAGGCTAAGAAATTTATGCATTCTCTCACGGGCAGTAGAGAACTATTGAAGATTTTTGAGGGCAGCAATAAAACAATCAAAGTACAATTTTAGTGAGGAAGCATGAAAGTGAGAAGAGACTAAAAACAGAAAGACTAAGTCAGAACTCTTAGAGCAGGCCTGTAGGATATGCCGAGACCCTGAATTGGGGTGGCAGCAGTGGAGATGGAAAGGTACGGTGTGAGAGACATTGACAGGATCTGAGACTGGTTGAGCATGAGTCAGAGGAAGGAGCTGAAGATGATGCCGGTGCTACAGGATAGCTACTAGTTACATTAAGAGAAATAGGGAAGCCAGTGTCAACAATATGCAGTCAACTGTAGGTCACCTGCCTTAGCTTAGAGCAGCATTTCTCAACCCGTGGGTAGTGACCCCTTTGGGGGTTGAATGGGGTCATCTAAGACCATCAGAAAACACATATTTCCAGTGGTCTTAGGAACCAAGACACCGCTCCTCTGTCCATCTCCAGGCAGCTCCGCCCACATGCAGATACGTCCACATACGAGTATTAAAGGGTTGCAGCATTAGGAAGGTTGAGAACCACTGCCTTAGAGGGATGTCTTCTTGTAAACTTTCTAAAATAATGAAAAGAGAAGGAGGCATCTGGTTTTCCATTCCCCACAGAACTCTCTGAGAAAAGAAATGGGGAAGACTGGAGTTTGTAAGGGGAGAGAACAGGAGCTGTTCAACAAATGGAGAGATTAACCCACAAGCCCACCTGACTGTGTCAGCCTGCGTCTATAGTGAAATCCAGCTGTAAACTATTTCTAGACTTTGTGCCAGAAATTTTTGAGTCACATGGATGCTTCTGAGCAAGGTTTTCCTTGAAGAAAAAGAAAAAAAAGCATGGCATTGTTCAAGATGGAACTTTCTTTTTTTTGCTTGTTTGGGTTTTTTTTTTGTTTTGTTTTATTTTTGCTTTTTTGTTGGGGTTAAGTGACATGCCCACACAGCTAGTAAGTATTAAGTGTCTGAGGCCAAATTTGAACTCAGGTCCTCCTGACTCCAGAGTCAGTGCTCTATTCACTGTACCACCTAGCTGCTCCTCAAGATGGTATTTTCTTAATCAAAAAATGAAAGATGCACATTTTCAAATACTCCTTAACCATTCAGATGAGAGTTTTCTGTGATCCGTTTCTCCTTCTCTCCCTTTTATCTCCCCATCAAACATATACTGCTTAATCCTACACAGCATTTGTCTTCTGAAAGTAAAATCGTTGTTGACATCATGCCAAAGGACTAAGGGACGCAGAGAAATTCACATCATGGTCTTCAGTTAGTTCACTCCCCGAATTTATTCTTAGGTTGTAGAAAATTGGTTTTCTCCCATTTTTTAATTATAGCAGTTTGTAAGAGTAATTGTCGATTTTTCACAAATTCTTAATCTTCTCTTTCCTATAACACAGAGATGAGCTTTTCCGGCAAAGCCTAGCAAAATTACGAGAGCAGCTAGTAAAAGCCAACACCCTGGTGAGGGAAGCAAACTTCTTAGCTGAGGAAATGAATAAGCTTACTGATTACCAAGTGACTCTTCAGATCCCTGCTGCAAATCTCAGTGCCAACAAGAAGGTAAGAGAAACCAGTTTATAAAGAAAATGAGAGTGAAGGGAGAAGAATAGGAAACTCTATTAAAGTACAAAAGCCATTATCCCAGGATACCCATTAAAAGGGGACATTGATGGAAACCAAAACTATTGATCTATGTTTACCTCATATCCACATCTGCTAAGATTTTCAGCCATAAACATTATTTAGTTTTTAAATGATGCCTTTGGGTCTTTTATCACCTAAATTGAAGCTGTATTTTAAAGTAGCACCATTGAAAATAACTAGTTTTCTCTTACATAAATTTTATTTTCCTGACTTTAGGTGTTTGTGTTATGTATTAAAAAATAGGAGCTCTGTAATGAAGGAAGACGAGTGGTAACTAAGTGTTCAATATCTCTCATTGTCATTGGGCCTCCAGGTGTGTTAACCGTATCTGGTCCTTTTAAATTAAGAACTTGAAGAGCAACTGCTCATTTGCGCCCCCTACTCCTTAAACAGAGCAATTGCCTGAATAATTTCTACAGATTTAGGTGTGATTTGAACTTTTTGGAGAGATTTGAAGCGTCCCTATCCTTGGATTTGAGAGAGATTTTTCCTATCCACAGGGAAATTGTTAAAGAGTACTCGTACAATCTCATCATATAGTTGCCTTCTAACCTATATGCTGGAAAGAAAGAGGCTGGAGTGGGAGTTTTCTTACACTAGGTGGTAATATTGCTTAAAGAATTCATCTTTGTGTCTGTATGTGGGTAACACAGAGGGGTGCCATAGTGAGTGAACCAGCAATTCAAGTGAGGAGAAAAGGAAAAAGCACCCAAGTGTGGAACATTGAGAAGCTGGAAAATAAATTGATTGACATGAGAGACCTCTATCAAGAATGGAAAGAGAAGGTTCCTGAGGTAAGGAAACCATACATTTAATATATATAGCATTTAATAGAATTAAAATTAGATAACTGTCTGGAAAAAAGTCTGTGTATAAATATCTATGTATATGTGTGTATATGTATATATACATATATATATATACACACACACACATATATAGAAACCCATGTAAGTCCACTGCACAAACATGTCTGCCTTTGTGGATACTTTGAAAAGTTAACAGTCAGCAAAAAAAATATCAGATAAAAGTGACTTTAGAAACACTAGGTTAAATCAGTGGTATCCCTAAAAATATGAGCTACAGTTTACTAACAATTATTAGCAGTATTCTAATAGCTGAGATTTAAATGGCACTTTAAGCTCTGCAAAGGGCTCTTTACACATCTTATCTAATTTGGACTGTACAACGAACTTATTAGGTAGGTAATATAAGCATTATTATCCCTGTTTTTTAGATGAGGAAACTGAAAGCCAGAGAGATTAAGTGACATGCCCTAATGTTAAAGAAGGGACTTAAAACCATGTTTTCTGTTCTATGTCATTGAGCACCTAGTTTTTGGTGTTTTTTTAAAAATTAAATTGTTTTCTGCTGACAAGTATCAATTTTCTTTCCCCACCCTGAAAAAAAAAATCCTTATAACAAATCTGCAAAGTGTGAAGCAAAATAAATTTCTACATTAGCCATATCACAAAAATATGTCTCAGTTTATATCCTGAGTCCATCACTTTTATGTCAGGAGGTGGATAACTTGGAATTCATCACCTCTGGAATTTTAGTTGGTCATTACATTGTTCAGAGTTTAGTCAGCTGTTTGTTTTTTTACCTACTTGATATTTCTACTACATTTTTGGAGGCAAATGCAATAAAACAAAACTGATTTTGTTTTTATTACTATTTTATAAGTCCTAGAGAAGATCCATTCTGAAAACAAATAGCATGGAATGTATTAATTAGTAGAATTTCAGTGCCTATTCCTAGGGAGACCTATAGATACTCCTCCAACTACTGAGAGTATCCTGTTAGTTTACTAGATAAGAGGTTAAGTTTGGTCCTGTAATAATAGAAGTAAAAGATGATACCCAAGTTATCACCTGATAATTAGCATAATGCCTGGCACATAGTAGGCACTAAGTAAATGTTTATTGAACAGAATATGGAAATAGCTATTCACTAGTGAAAAGAGCATTGGTTTTAAAGTCAAAACTATATGGTTCTGAATCTTAGGTTTGCTGCATGTGACCTTAAGCCTCACCTTCATGTCTCTACCAGGAGGGGATTGAGCTTGGTGATCTCTAAACCCCCTGGCAGTTCTAAATCCTGTGAGTCTACAGGTAATCATAGAGGCAAGGGAGTTAGGAAGGGGAAGCAGAACACAGAAAATTAAAAGGAAATAAGATTAGGGAATAATTAAAGAGTATAGTGGAAAGAATGCTGGGTTTGGACTCAGAGGATCTAGGTGGAGATTCCAGCTCTGCCTAGCTGTGTGAGCTTGGGCAATTTCCCTCATCTTTTAAATGAATAGGTTGGATTAGATGACCAAAAGGTCTTTCCATAAACCTGTGATGTTAGTACGGCTTTGTCTTCATCTTTCCCACTTTCAGAAATGAGGAAGTGAATTAAATATGATTGCTCTGTTTTAATTACTGGGTTGACTTCTTATTGTTTTAGAAAAAACCCTTTAATAAAGCTTTGCTAACAAAAATAATAATATTTATGTAGTGCTTTAAAGTTTGCAAAACATTTCATAAATGTGATCTCACTTGATTCTCACATTTCCATGTGAGATAGGTGCTGTTGTTTACTTCATTTTACATGTGAAGAAACTGAGGCAGAGAGAAGTTGAGTGACTTGCGCAGGGTCACACAACGAGTGTCTAAGGTTGGATTTTCCTGACTCCAGGTTCTGTGTTCTATCTACTAATGCCAAATAATTGCTTATCTCTGTTTATTTTCTTTCTCCCCAAAGGTAAAGAGACTCTATGGTAAACGTGGGGACCCGTTTTATGAAGCACAAGAAAACCATAACCTAATTGGTGTAGCAAATGTCTTCCTGGAGTGCCTTTTCTACGATGTGAAACTTCAGTATGCAGTCCCCATCATCAGCCAGCAGGGGGAGGTAAAGGCAAAGCAACTTTGGTTAGCTCTATGCTTGTGACTTGAGTTTTAAATGCTTTTATCAATGTGTGGTTTTTAAACGTTTTTCATCATATTATTCTTGAAATAAAACCGAAAACTGGAATGAATAGCTTAGACCATGAAGGCATGGTTCCTGAATCATGACTTTTTTTCTGTTATCTCAGCTATCTCAGTTATTTTAGTTTTCATTTTTCTTTTTTGCTCTCAATTTTCAGGATTGACATTGCTTTAAAAATATTTAGGAATAAATTATATCTTATTTCTCTGACCTTCAGCTTTCTTCATCGTTAAAACTTGACTGGCCTTTGTGAATTCTTTCAGAATATCTCTTTTCAAACCCTTATCTTTATCTCAAAGTTTTGATTCCTTTTTCTCCTTCTCCCTGTATCTCCAAGCCCAAAAGCCCAAAGGACGCCTCAGCCATGAGGCACAGTAGACACATTGAGGTAAGATCACCAAGTTTTGAACTTCAGAGTATTTAGAGAAGCCAATTTAAACCTCTCCACTATTAACCTTTTTTTGTTGTTTTGTTTTTTACTAATACAGCTCAGTTTATTTGGCCAGTTTAGTTATAGATTTCAACTGTTCCCATAGTATGCTGAAATTCAAATTACTTTTATTTTATATATTTCATTAGTTCCATTCTTTTCTTCATTAATTTGAGTAACATTTGTGTTTCCTACCTTTTCTCAATCTGAAATTGAGAACCAAATTTTAGCATTCAAAGTGTTGTTCTTTGACTCCCCAGATATACTACTGTACTTTGGTACCCTATTGCTTGGCCAAAGTGGAAGTGGTCAGCAGATTAAAATACAATGTGCTAAGTACACAGTTCTGTACTTACCTATTCCTCCCTGGACATCTCATCACACACAGCCAGTACCATTAACTGCTTTTACTCCATAGGATCAAAAGTAGACTCCTGTAATGGATGGAGACAGTACCTGATTTCCCAAACTGCTTTTTCTATTTTCTCTTTGACTAATTTTTCTTTGTTGCCATTTTACCTTACAGAGCTGCTGGGAGAATCACCTGAGATTTTACGTGTGTGTGTGTGTGTGTGTGTGTGTGTGTGTGTGTGTGTGTGTGTGTATGTATGTGTATATAGTTCTTTGCAGACTTTAACGTACTATGCAAAAGCTGACTACTATTATTATCTTTTATTCTTTATTGTCATTAAGCCAACCTATGTTCATGGTACCCACCTTGAACGTGGTACATAGACACCACACATAAGCAAGTAAAACAGATGTAGAACCTGCCCTTGAGGAGTAAAGTCCCAATCCAGCCACTGTTGACTGCAAGTTTATAGCATTGCAGACACTTCTGGTTGAATCTTTCACCACCTCTAGCCACTTAGTGTCTTTTTGTCCCAGGTTGCAGGACGCCTACATGTTGAAGTGATGCGTGTCACAGGAGCTGTTCCAGAGCGTGCAATTGAAGGTGATGACTCCTCAGAGAACTCTAGTGAGAGTGGGAGCCTTGAAGTCATGGACAGCAATGGTGATATCATCCACCGAGTCAAAAAGCTGACCTGCCGGGTGAGAGGAGTGGTGCGGAGGATGGTATTGTTTGTGTGATCATTTTTTGAAATGGAATATTTACTCAGTTACCAAGAGATATTTTTCACTTAAAACAGTTAAAGTTAAATGAGTTGATGGTGGATACAAAACCTTAGTGTGTAGCTCTTTCTAAAGATGGTTTGCTTTACCTAAAAAAATGCATTTTGCTTTGAAAGGTGCAATTTATAAGGTTGCATGAGTTTTTTCTTAGCAAAGATTGCAATCATACCAGACACTAGTTATAGTGGTCAGGAGACCTTTTTCTGTATGTATTATCTAAGAGAAGTATGAGTATTTCAGATTGAGAATTATGGCATCGATATTACAGAGGTAATAACTAAAAATGTGCTTAGTAGTATCAGAGAGTCAAATGGGTGAGTAGTTTTGTCAGCTAGTCAGTCAGCTTACTACATACCTACTCTGTGCCTGACACTGCACTGAGCAGTATACATCACTGGTGCATTGCCATTTATGGTAGAAGCCATTTTAAGCTCTGTGGACACAGTTCCTACCCTCAGGGAGCCCACAGTTGAATGTGAAACACAATATGCAAACCACTGTTTACAAACAAGTTGTATACTAGGTAAATTAGAGATAATGAACCAAGCAAAGGCACTAGCCATCAGGAAAGGCTTCTTGTAGAAGGTAGGACTTCAGCAGATCCTTGAAGGAAGGTAGGAAAGCTAGGAGGCAGAGATGAAGAAGGCAAGAATTCTGGGCATGGAAATGTATTTCATGATTTACATTTACATTTGAGAATATTGAGAGAAGAAATGCTTTCTGGGTAAATATTTTCTTTACTGAAGTTATATTACATTTTTTCTATTTCCTCAGGTAAAAATTAAAGAAGCAACTGGGCTACCCCTAAATCTCTCTAATTTTGTCTTCTGTCAATACACGTTCTGGGACCAGTGTGGGTCAACAGTAGCAGCTCCAGTGGTTGATCCAGATGTGCCCTCACCTCAATCCAAGGAACCTCAGTTTACAGTAATTTTTTCTCACTGTGAGGTATTAATTTCTTTAATGTAATTTAACAAACATTTATTAAATGATTACTACATTGAGAATACTCGGCTAGGTGCTAGGGGAAATGTAAGGATTAAAAGTAGTAATAATAATAACCAATATTCATTTAACACCTTAAGTTATGCCATGTGCTTGACATCCATTATTTCATTTGATACAATCCTTTGA
Source organism: Pseudochirops cupreus (assembly GCA_028627135.1). Classification (NCBI taxonomy): domain Eukaryota; kingdom Metazoa; phylum Chordata; class Mammalia; order Diprotodontia; family Pseudocheiridae; genus Pseudochirops; species Pseudochirops cupreus. The sequence continues at coordinate 442,063,569 of CM053580.1, read as the reverse complement.
AGTAGGTTCAGGTACCATTATTCCCATTTTACAGATGAGGACACTAACTGGAGCTTGGAGGAGTTAAGTGCATTTCCCCAGGGGTCAAATTGCTATTAATTATCTTTGGTGGAATTCAGACACAAGTACTTCTGCCTCTACATCATCATGCCTTTGACAAACTAAGACATAATTCTTACCCTCATGGAGTAGCTGGTTCAAAGGACACATACACAGTTACCTCTAATAAAAATTCAAAGTTCTATAAAGATATTTATTTATGAGAGAGTTGGTGAAGGCTTCCTGGAAGAAGTAAAATTTGAATTGAGCTACAAAACATGGTTGGCCAGGGATAGGGAAAGGATGTGCCAGACATTGGGAATAGTATGAAGAAAAGCCTGGAGGCAGGAATGTGAGTCATGAATGAGTGGTCAGTGACTAAGCCAATTTAGAATACTTGGAAGAGAACAGTAGGATGGAAGAGAGTAGTAGGAGATAAGGCTAAAAAAGGCAACATGATCTGGTATTATCAGTGATCTTGAATGCTAAGCTAAGAAATTTGAACTGTACATAGTAGGCAATAGGAGGTCTTTGAAGGGTTATCAGCAGAGGACTCATGAGACAACCTATATATTTAAGAATGGTAACTGGCATTTGGAAAGGTTGGGCAGGAATTGTAAAGGAGATAGTTAGACTCTTTATGAGGCTATTGCAAGTATTGTAATGATAATCGACTATGAAAGACTTAGTAACTCTGATCAATACAGTGATCTACTACAATTCAAAAGGACTCATGATGAGAAATGCTATACACCTTCAGAGAGAAAACTGATGAACTCTTGAGTGCAGTTTGAAGCTTAATTTTTTTCTCCTTTATTTTTCTTATTCCTTTCCCCCACTACAACATGACCAATGTGAAAATATGGTTTGATGTATAATGGATATCTTATTTCTTGCCTTCTCAATGGGTGATGGAGGAGAGGATAGAGAAAAATTGGAACTGAAAATAAAATACTTTCCTAAAAAAAAGAGGCTATTGCAATAGTTGAGGCATAAGGTAATGAGGGCCTATGGTAGTAATGGGGAAAGAGAGAAAGCAACAGGTGTAGAAGATGTTTCAGTGGTAGAATCATGTGGACTTTGTAGCTAATTATCATCTGTGGCAAAGCATTCATACATTTAAAGACCGTCAATCTTTCCAATCTTCTTTAATCCATAATTTCACGCGCGCGTGTGTGTGTGAGAGAGAGAGAGAGAGAGAGATTTGGAGTTAAGAGATTAAGAGACATGTCCAGGATCACACAGCTATTAAGTGTCTGAGGCCAAATTTGAACTCAGGTCCTCCTGACTCCAGGGCTGGTGCTCTATTCACTGCACCACCTAGCTGCCCCTAAACCCATTTTCTTTACTTGAGTAGGAGTGATGTCACCTGCTACTAACCAGGTGAGGGACGTCAAGTCATTTACTTTTTCTAGGCCTCACCTTCCTCCAATCTTAACCTCTTTCCCAGGCTTCAGGCCTGAATCTGCAGTCAGCTAGAGGTCATCCCTGTCCATTGACACATTAAATTCAGCACATCCAAAATATAACTTGTCTTTCCCTATGAATTTGCTCAACTTGAGTCCCATTGCTGCCATGGTCACATTCCTTCACCTAGTATCTTAGGTTCAAAGACATGACATTCTCTTTGGTTTCTGTCTATCATAACCAATTATTGCAAAGTCCAGAAAATTTTACCTTGTATCTGTTGAATATCAGACTAGAGGAAATAGGCTATAATTTCAACAGGAAATAAAAAGCATGAGAGGCAACAAGAGAGTCAGGTCTATTTTCTAATACTGTGTGTAGAGCTTGAAAATTTTAACCTATGAATTTTTGGAAATAAAATAAAACGTGAGTAGTTGAATATAGCCAATACTCATCATCAATTAAAATTGGTAATCTCTATTAGTCAATGAACATTGGACTGTACAATACTTTGAGAAGGCACAACTTACCTATACAAGACAGTATCAAAGCAAGAAAGTAATCTGACATATCTTGAAAAGGGAATTCTATAGCTTCCTTTTTGAACCTGTTTCTTTTTCTCATGAAGTCCTTCCTAATGTCTAACCTGTATCCTTCTTCTTGAAATTTAAAGATTTAAATCTTCCCTTAGTCTCTCCTATCTCCACACATCTCCAGTCTCTTATGTGTCATGACCAGGAGCCAAGAGAGCTGGGTGCTCTTCCAAAGCTTTACCGCAGATTTGCTGCATGACCACGCTTAGGTCACACACTAGACCTTTCCATTACCCACAAGTGTTCCACTTCCCTCATTAGAAACCCATCTGACCATAATTTCCTGTCATTTCATAGCTTCCTATGCTTTACCCCTTCTACACCTATTCTAAGACCTCTATTCTCCCTGTTCCTCAGTACTTTCTCAAATCATTACCCCGGCTCTGATTTCAATGATCTGCCTCTCTTTCTCTGTCTCTGTCTCTCTCTCTTTCTTTCTCTATTTCTCTTTCTCTCTGTCTGTATCAGCAAGCACCCTAGCATACCCAGAATGGCTGCTAGCACAGATTCTTAGATCTGCTTTTCTAAAGGAAAGCAACTCAAAATGGGTTAACAATCTTACTTTAATTAATCAAACAAATATCATTTACCTACTTCAGGGGAAAAAGTCAGCACCCTGAACTTCAGAGAATGCAAACACAAGTTACAAGCAGACAGAGAAACAGATCAGCAGACAGCTTCCAGCGTCTGACCATTACATCCATAACTGTTCAGTTACCAGAGAGGGAAGCATCAACATCTGGGTTTTTCAAAGCCAGGGGGCTCAACAGCTTCCCAGAGTCTCATCTGGCCAAATCAAACAACTCTTCTCAAAATGAGCCCCAAAACAAAACCTCATATCAGGGTGTATATATAGCCTTCTCCTGGCTTGGAGAATGTCACAGCCCTCTTGACGCACTGCCCAATCACAAAGCTACAGGGCGAGGGCATTCCCGAAAAGCAAGCCTCTGCCACAGGCTCCATGTGACCATATTCAGCCTATTAGGGGGCAGAGTATACTTTCAAATCAGGGAAGGTTATCAAAGTCACGTAGCCACTTTAGCAAAGGGCCTAGGGGCAGGGAAGATCTTCAGATTCCCGTAACACTGTGTCCCCCTTCACCTCTCTCTCCCCTTCAACTAACACCAGTTTAACTTTCCTCTCTATGCAAATGTTTCCCAGATCTATATATCTAGCCCTAGTCTCTGTTATGAGCTTCAGTCCCATATTGCCAATTGGACATTTCAGGATGTCCTGAAGGCATTTTAAGATCAGCATGTCAAAAACTGAATTCACTATCATTCCACCAATATCTTCCACTCTTCTAAACTCCTCATTTATATTGAACGCATCACTATCCTTCTATATCTCAACTTTGCAACCTTCTCACTATCGTATACTTTCTTGCTGTTTCTACCTTCACAGCATTTTTGCTACTCAGAGAGAATTGATTCTACTGCTTTATGAAAATACTTTTGAGGAGGTGAATAATGAGGTCAAATCTGAATATGTTTACCACATAAATGATAGATTTAGTATTCTCAGTGCTAAATCAGCAAACCCTATTTTATCATTATATAATTGAAGAAGAAAAATACAAAGTTTATCAACTTCAGTTTGAAAAATTCAGTCAAAATCCCTCCCCTCCTTGAAACTCTACATTCACACAACTGCCACCATAGTTTAGGGCCACATCTCTCACTTGGATTATTTAATTTATTTCAAAAGCCTCTTGGTTGGTTTTCCTGCCTCAAGTCTTCATTCTGTGCTCCACCCTGTTGTCAAAGTAATTTTCCTTATGTTTCAATCTATCAGTGTCACTCTCCTCTTAAGCAATAAACACTGATGGTTTCCTATTGCCTCTAAGATAAAATATACATTTCTTTGCTTAGATTTTAGAGTGCTTTATAACCCTGAAATTTCTATTTCTAGTCTCACCAGACATTACTTTCCCTCCCATACTCTGTCATCCTAACTGTTTTCTCTCTTCCTTTAAAACAACACTCACTCTCTCCCCTGTTTCTAGACCTTTGCTCTGACCATGCTCCATTCCTGGAGTTCTCTGATACCATCTTCTGCATGAAACCTTTCCTGAACTCTCAAAAGCTATTACTTTCCCTTTCAAACTTCCTTGCATTTGACTACTTTGTATATATTTGAAATTTGTTAATTTTGTATTTATACTGTATACATTTATATATTTATTCTGTATACATGTATATATAATATATGTATGTGTTTATACATATATTTATACTGTATACATGTATATATATAATATATGCATATTATATATATATATAATTGTCTCTACCATTAGAATTTATGCTCCTTGTGAATCTTTTTTTTTGTACTCGTATACCCAGCACCTAGCACAGCACCGGATACATAGTAGATCCTTAGTAAATGCTTGTTGAGTCATTGATTGATTAACTGACCTCAGACCAAGTTATCCAACCTTTTGGCACCTTAGTTTCCTCATTGGTAAAATGGCAGAGAACTGGGATAGACTATCATTCTATTTACTTTTTTAAAAATGCATTGATGTTTTTAGGTTTTTTAGGTCACCTTCATAGGCTTATAGATTTAGAATTGGAAGGGATCTTAGAAGTTCCTGAGTCCAACTCCTTCTTTACCCATTCTGGGAAAGTCAGACCCAGAGAGGTTAACATACTTGCCTAGAGTCAAACAGGCAGTGAGGGGCAGAGCAGGGATTTGAACTGAGCCCTCTTATTCTAAATCCTATGTGCCTTCCACTAAACTGTGCTTTTTTTTTTCCCTGAATGTAACTGTCCCCTATCCATTAAGCTATCCCTTGTAACAATGAATAAAAAACAAAAGAGAGAAAGGTAGGGAAAGCATTTCAGCAAAACAAAATAAACTGAGGCTGCTAGTACTTATGTGCCCAGCCTATCAATAGGGAGGAGGATTTCCAGATAAGAACCCAGATCTTGATGCAAGTAAGATGATAAAGAAGTGTCATAGAAATTATTCTTCATTCTTCTACTCTATTGATACCTTCTCTCCATGTCCTAGGACTACGTTGTGAATGTCACAGAAGAATTCTTGGAGTTTATTTCAGATGGAGCTCTTGCAATTGAAGTGTGGGGTCACAGGTGCAGTGGAAATGGAAGTTCCATCTGGGAAGTTGATTCCCTTCATGCTAAAACAAGAACACTCCAGGACAGGTTCGTGATTGGCAATCAAACCAAGGCTCGGGAGGGGGCTGACAGTCTCATGGGGTGGTTTGTTGTGTAGGTGAGCACAGTGTGGCTCCAGTGCTCATGAGTGCTACAAGCGTCGGCTGATATGTTGTCCTTGTAGATGGAATGAAGTCACTCGAAGAATAGAAATGTGGATTTCCATACTTGAACTTAATGAGATGGGTGAATATGCAGCAGTGGAACTCCATCAGGCAAAAGATGTGAATACCGGGGGTGTCTTTCAACTGAGACAGGTATTGTACCTGGATTTTCTCTCCATCCCCTGTACTTCTCCACATATTGTCCTGCCTTTCCTGACAGTTTCAAACATGTGCATTTCTCCCTGTCTCTTTGTAATGCCATGCAC
>CM053580.1:442034586-442057481 GCA_028627135.1 Pseudochirops cupreus | reverse complement strand
CACCAGGATGGCTGTTTTGGGGCAGTGGATGGGGGAGGGACGGGGAGAAAATATGTAACTCAAAATCTTGTGGAAATGAATGATGCAAACTATAATAAAATTTTAAAAAAAATTAAAAAAAGAATTATGTGCTATGGCACAGAAACTTACGATCTTGCAACCAAACTATTGCTGAATATCTCCAGATCCACCTAGGCTGGTCCTCAGCTGATGGACATTCAGTCAGTCCTTGGGCCTTCTTTCCAAATTGACAGGATCTACAGTTAGGCGGCACAGTGGATGGAACACTAGGCTTGAAATCAGGAAGTCCATCTTCCTGAGTTCAAATCTGGCCTCAGACACTTACTGACTGTGTGACCCTGGGCAAGTCACTTAACCCTGTTTGCCTCAGTTTCCTCATCTGTAAAATAAGGAGAAGGAAATGGCAAACCACTCCAGTATCTTTGCCAGGAAAACTCCAAATGGGGTCACCAAGAGTTGGAAACAAATGAATAGCAGGAGCACAGCTTACACTTTGTTAGCCTAACCTTAGGGAGCCCAGGGTCACTTCCAGACCACAATGAGAAATTGGAGTAACACTTTAATGAAGTTCTTCTCATATACTGTGCTCTGAAAAAAGTGTGCATGTCAGTTACAGACAACACCCACAATGTACTTTTGTTGATTCCTGGTCATTTAAGAAGACATTCTTTTTATTACATATTCTCTGTTTTGCTTTTTTCTTTCCTTTGATTGGCATGATTCATTTTAGGAAAGCATAATAACGGGCAGCATTCCTTCAGAGTCATTTGGCATAGTGAAGAGAGTAGTCTGAAGACCTGGGTACATTTTAACTTCTGACTCTCAGTTTCCTCATCTGTAAAACAGATAATTCTTTCATTACTTCATAGAGTTGGTATGAGAAAAGTGCTTTGTAACTGTAAAATGTTATATAAATGTGAATCTTTATTACTGTACACAGAGATCAGATTACGTCATGTTTATAGAAGTTATTTGTGAACTATACAGAGAAATCATAGCATTTTTTTCTTGTCACCTTCACATAGAATGAAATCATATTTCTATTTAAAACAAGTTTTAATGTTCTACTCTGCAGCAGTTTCCTAGTATAGTTATATTGGTGACCATTTGCTGAAGGAGAACTTTTTTCTTCAATCTCCTATAGGTTGCTTATTTCTCCATCCTCTACTATGACATCTGTGAGCACAGTAACTGATAGGCTGGTTATAGACAAGCCTATTTTTTTTTAACCTGTATTAAACTTTTACTCTTCTTAGGTTATCCTGAGTTTAGGGGCTCTTCACTCTTAGGAAGAGAGTTTACACTAATTCTTTTTGTTTAATTTACTAATTACATATTATACAAAAAGATATGAATTTGTTATTCTTGTTATGTTCCTGGAACTCTGTGTGATATGTTTTGTAGGACAACTTGGGAGGCAATAGTCAAACCTCCATGATAGCCACCATTAGCCCAGCAGCAGACAATTATGAAGAGACACTCTCTACATTAAGATACGCAGACAGAGCCAAAAGAATAGTCAATCATGCTGTGGTCAATGAAGATCCTAATGCAAGAGTCATCAGAGAACTACGGGAGGAAGTCGAGAAACTGAAAGAGCAGCTATCACAGGCTGAGGTAGAAAATACTATCCTAATGCATGTTTTTGTTTAAATTATATGTTACTTTGCTCTTTTCAAAGTACTCTCACTTTCTCATTATATATAATCAAAAACCCTAGATTCAAGTCATGGCTTGCCATTAACTAACTGGGTGATCTTGACTAAGTCATGTACCCTCTGAGAGGCTCAGTTTCCTTATTTGTAGGATGAGAATAACAGTTTCTCCTCCACTTACCTGTTAAGAGTGTTGTCAGGATCAAATGAAAATTTTGTTCAACAAGCATTCATCAAGTATAAGGCATTTGGCTAGGCCGTGGATATGTTCACCATTTCCATAGCTAATTGTTGACAGAGAACAAAACTGACTGTTTTACATTTCATCATTTCTGCCTGATCCTGCCCATCTCTTAGCGAGGGCTATGTTAAGCAACGAAGCAGTCCAAACGGAGACAAAAGGAGGTAGGGGAAGATGCAGGATGGAGAAGAAAGTGGCTTTTATATGCTCCTGGTTGAAGGAATCAGTTCCAGAATCATCAGGAACTGGTTGTAATGGATACAACTAGGAAGCAATGAGACTAACTCTCCAAGTCATTTATGTATATTTGTGAAAATACTTTGAGCACTCTAGGAGAAAGAAGATATTAAAATGCAAGATGTTGCTAATACTGCCTTTAATGTCATGGAGAGAAGTCATTCTTTGTGCTAGACAAGTGCATTTTGCTAGGTTGAAAAAATGTCCAAGGAAATCTTTGATTTTATGATTTGTTCCATTTACTTTGTGTTTATCTTTGGAGCACATGAGTGTGGGTTTGCTGATTAGAAGCGTGTATGGCTGGATGCTATTGAGTGAGGAGAGAATAGCAATAAAAGTTCCTTGGACCCTGATTTCTTGAGTATTTGTAGCACGGTAGTCTTCCCAGTGGAGTTCAATGAAGGGCTCTTTTGTTTCTGTTAAACAACTAAATTATAAAAAAAGTGCTTTTGGTTTTCTGTCCTTGCAAATGCTTTTAATGTAAAATCATCCATTTAGAAAGCAATTAAGCAGTCCTCTTCTGTGTGTTTGGGATTTATTTACTTTTTTAAAGGCACCAAACATAATTTTATTATTGCAGTTAGCAAGAGTGGAAAATGTGTCAGGAAAATCACAATCCTGAACAGACTTTGTAGATCTTCCCAGCTGTAGGAAAAAAAGTGAAATTATTCTGGAATTTGTGGATGAAATTTCTAGTTGTTTTCTCCTTTTCTTTGAATCTGTGCTGTGGTCAGTCAGAGTCTCAGGTGAAAAAGCCTAACTTGTTTTGCCAAAGCTGGCAGACTTGCCAGATTCCTGGAGTAAAATCTGAGGGTAGAAAATGGAAGACACTCTATTGTTAGCCCACTTAAAATGTGCTTGTCTTTCTGCATCCAATATTAGATGTCCCAAGTGTGTTCCTAGTGCCATTGATGTTACCAGTATCTCTGAAGGAATTTACCCATCCTTATTAAGCGACTGGGACTGAGGTGCACTTGGATTAGCCTCTAAATCTGAGACACTTCATTTAGTTGTTTTTCTTCCTAACTCTATGGTCTTTGCTGTTGGCTGCCCTTTTTACTCTGTAGAGTCATGTTACTGCAGGGTGTCAGAAAGCATATTGCTGTCAAATGAAATGAAACATTTTAAAAAGAAAAACTTGCATCTGTCTAGCTCCAGTCCCTTTGGGTATTCTCCTTGAACAAATTCAGAGGCAAATTACTGCCGTTTTCACCAGATGTCCTGCTTCCAAGTGAGTAATAAATTGCCTAAATTGATTGCCAACAGTAAAGAAAAGTAATAATAAAAGGCCCAGATTGTATTCTGCAAATAAATTAGGAGAAATTTCATCTTTCCTAGTAGGTTAATTTAATTGAAATGCCTTCATTGGTGACATATGGTGATGTCTGTCATCAGTGGAAAAAAGTAACATTGATTAAGTGACTTTTTTGCTACTGGTTTCTTTGTTATTTGTAGAGAAGAGTTTTAAAAATAGTTTTTCCTACTATTTGCAGATCCTATACATGATTGCACACCACCATGGAGGGGGGGAAGGGAGGGGAGAAAATCTGAAACTCAAGTGATTGTGGAACTGAATCTTGTAAATTAAAAGTAAATAAGTAAATGAAAAAAATTTTAAAAAAAATAGTTTTTCCTGATATTGAAAATAAGCACAAGAATAAATATAGCATTTATATTAAACTCATTACTGTTCCTGAGGCTGCCCCCCTTAAAAGAATCAAGAAAATATTGATTATATCATCCATGTAAGAAATTATATCTCATGTGGTTAAATTACCACCCACGTACTGTTGGTAATCACCCTGAAAAGGACCATCTTTTTACTTAATACAAAATGATGGGAAGAAGATTTAGCAAATAAAATGTTGGGATGTTTTGTTTTTTACTTCTTAAGGCTATGAAGGCTCCAGAACTGAAGGAAAAATTAGAAGAATCTGAAAAGCTAATAAAAGAACTAACTGTAACGTGGGAGGAGAAACTAAGAAAAACTGAAGAAATTGCCCAGGTAGCTTGATATGGAATATTGTGATTCTTGTGTCTTTATTGCTTGGAATGTGTTATCACTAAAAAGTATTAAAAGGCACATTTTTACTTAAGACTCAGTTGAATATATAAAAAAGTAGTTTAGACACTTATGCCTGGTTTCTTATGCCTGATATTTTGTTCTTTTATTATTTATTTGAACTGTATGCTTATGTTTTTATATTTACTAGTGTGGTTAGGAGCCAGCAAAAGGTGTATGAGCATATTTAGAACTATCTGAAAAGCTAGTATATTTAAACAAAGGTCTACTCTGTAGCTTTAGAAAATATAGCAAAATGCAAAACTGGGTAGTTTAAATTTGAATTATGCTGTTAGCAGGATAATCCCAACATACAGCATTAACATAGTTTTTACTGCTTCAGGTGATGAAACAATAATATGTGCAAAGTGCTTTGGAAATTTTAAGGTACTATTATAAATTTAGAAGCTGCCATTATGATTCTGATTTTGTGAGCTTATGAAGAAATGGAATTTGACAAGTTTCCCTTGAAGAATTCAAGAAAGATAGATATCACCAAGGGCTAAATTTCCATTTTATCTGTGGAAAGGCACTTAAAGATGTACACTTTCACAGACATTTTTCAGTCACATTGATGCTTAGGCATCTGACCACACCAATCAATTAGAGTATAAAGGAGTATCTGGGATCTAGTCCAATCTTTAGCTTCTTATGTTTCTAATAGATGTGTCTATGTGATGGCTTTGTACTCAGCAAGAATGACTTAAACTTTTCATTTGCACATCTTGTTACTAAGGCAACAAACTGGATGAGTTACTCACTTTTGTCTGGTTTTGTCCACAGGAGAGGCAAAGGCAGCTTGAAAGTATGGGAATTTCCCTTGAGACTTCTGGCATCAAGGTGGGGGATGACAAATGCTATTTAGTGAACCTGAATGCTGACCCTGCTCTCAATGAACTTCTTGTCTATTATTTAAAGGTAGGAAGACATATATAAATCTAAATTTCTGACTCGTCCATGTGGAAGGCCCTGTCTTCCCTGTATCTCTTGCCCTATTTTGGCATTAGTTTAGCCTTCATTTAATTAAAAGCGTTAATAATACAATGAATTCTAAAGTTATTCCTTCTGTAGGAATTGTATTGTCATGAGCCTTCATTCATTAATTCATTCTTCAAGTGTTTACTTATTAAGTGGTCAAGACACAGTACTATGCAACATATCTTTGAGACAATTATTTCCTGACTATACTTTGTTGAATTAACTTAATAACAAAAAAGATAATGATTTTTTAAAATGTCATTTCCATTTTGATGAAATACCTTAGAATCCCTGTGGGCTGCGGCTTAAAATAATGAAATTTTAAGCTATAAATGATCCATAAACAAAGCAAAAAACCTAGAATCTTACAGCTTTTGGCTTCCTTTCTGGCAATCTTAACATAAACTCAGAGAAGAGACTCATTTTTCTTCTTCTAGATATGATGTTTGGGCTCATGGCCTGATGAGCTCAGGATTGAAATTAGGAATTGCATCCAGTCACTACTCTTGTCACAGGGGCTCATGAGTAAGCCACTAAATGTTTCCCCTATAGTTCAGTGTAAAAGGAGCCCCTTTCTGTTTATTGGACTGCTCCAGGGCCTGCTAGGAAAAGAAACCATTGGGATATCTCCCCTGTGCCAAGAACCCTCCCCTTTCTCATCACCATCTCCTGGTTTTCCTAGCTTCCTTCAGGTCTCAGCTAAAGTTCCACATTCTACAGGCTTTCCCTATTCTCCTTAATCTTTGTACCTTCACTCTTGATATCACCCCTGTATTATCTTGTTTGTACATAACTCTGTGTGTGTGTGTGTGTGTGTGTGTGTATGTGTGTGTTACATAGTTGTCTCACCCATTAGACTGAAGTTCTTGAGAACGGGTACTGTTCACTTGTCACAATGCTGGCATATGGTAATCATTATGATAAATGAGATGATATTTGTAAAGTGCTTACTTAGCACAGTGCCTGATATGTAGTAGGTGCAATACGAATGCTTATTCTCTTCCTTCCTCCCTTAATAAATAAATGCATGTTGCCTTGACTGGTTTCACACGTAGGATGGCAGAGTGACTCTTCCTTCTACCCCTTCTCATTTGAGAGGTTAGACAACCTGAGTGTTAATGATACAAATGTCTCTCAAATGTATGAGAAAAGTTTAGAAACTACAAGAGTAGTGGAGACCATGCTAGATGCAAATCAAAGAGATAACTTCTATTGTTGTTCGGTCATTTTCGACTCTTCGTGACTCCATTTGGGGTTTTCTTGGCAGACATACTAGAGTGGTTTACTGTTTCCTTCTCTGGCTCATTTTATAGATGGGGAAACTGAGGCAAACATGGTGAAGTGACTTGCCCAGGGTCACACAGCTAGTAAGTGTCTGAGGCCAGATTTGAACTCAGGAAGAGGAGTCTTCCAACTCCAGATCCAGTATTCTATCCACTGTGTCACCTTACTTCCCATGATAGTCTCTATAGGTTGTTCCTTTTTCTCTCTCATGTTAGGCATAGATATTGTCTGCATTATTCTGGTGTTACACAGAGATCTATGGAAGAAAAGTGAGCCCTTTCTGAAAATTTTGTTTGCTGAGACCAAAAGTTAAACTTAGCCTAGCCTACTAACACTTTGGAGGGCTTATTATTACAGCTCTGAATCAATAGTACTTACTTGTAGTGTTATAGAAAGGCAAGGCTGTAGTTTTTTTCGTTCTCAGCTTGAAGGAAGGGAGGACACACACGTTTATTAAGTGCCTACTATGTGCCAGACACTGTGTGAAGCACTTTATAAATATCTCATTTGATTCTTATGACATCCCTGATATCTCCAGTTTGCAACTGAGGAAACTGTTTCTAACAGAGATTAAGTGACTTGCTGAGGGTCACATAGCTAATAAGTGTCCAAGACTGGATTTGAACACAGGTCTTTCTGAGTCAAGACCCAGTGCTTCATCCACTGTGGCATCTGGCTTGAGAAATAAATGAGAAGGAACAGCAATGGTCTCTGAAGATGAGTCCTCTTTGAGTTGAGAGTCATAACAATCACCTCCTCCTGCCTCCAAAATTGTTTCCTTTCAATTCTTTTTCTAATAGTTACCAAATTAATTTTGCTAAAACACTATGGCCATATCAATCCACTAAAAAATTTCAGTTGGATAAAATATAATCTTCTCAGCTTGACACTGAAAATTCTTTTTAATAAGGTTCCTACCTACCTTTCCAATCTTATTTCCTGTTACTCTCCATCATGCATTCTCTGCCCCAATCAATATAGCCCTATTTGCTGTTTTCCAAATAAAACTATCCCTCTCCTACTTCCCTGACTTTACATAAGTGGTTTATCCTCACTGCCTCCTTCCAGGCTGGAATGTACCCCTTCCTTACCTCTGCCTCTTAAAATCCTTAACCTACTTCAAATCACAGTTCATGTGCCACCTTCTACATGAAACCTTTCCCAGTCCCTCTAGTTATTAGCAATCTCTCCATCTTGAAATCCAAATTTCATATCATTATATTTACTTTTCTTGTAGAAATGTTGTCTTCAGGGGTGGTTAGATGGTGCAGTGAGTGGAGTCAGGAGGACCTGAGTTCAAATGCAGCCTCAGACACTTAACCCCAGTTGCCCTGCCTTCCCCCCTCAAAAAAAAAAAGAGAAATGTATTCTCCCCAATAAAATTGGAATTTCTTGAGAGTATGAACCATTTCATTTTTTGGTTTCTTCTCTACTTAGTTCAGCATATTGCATATATCAAGTACTCAATAAATGCTATTTGAATTGAATTGTAATGAACTGAATTGCACCATCAATTCAACAAACAGACAAGTGTCTCCTCTATGCCTGCTCCTGAGTGAGGTGATGGAAGCACAGGACAAAAACTAAACAGCCCTGTCCTCAAAGAGATTACATTCTGTTGGTGGTAAACAACACGTATACAGAAGTCAATATAGAATATGTATGCAGTAAATACAAAATAATTTTCTGGGAAAAGTCCACTAGGAACTAAGGTGTCATGATAGGCTCCATGTATGAGATGCTTCTTGAGCTGAGTCTTAAAGGAAGCTAATGATTCTGCAAAGCAGAGGTGAGAAAGGGAGTCCATTTCAGCCACAAGGGGAAGCCTATACAATGGTAGAAGCACTGAAGATGGAGTTTTATATACAGAGGACAGCAAGGAATCCAGTTTAGCTGGAATGTAGAGAATATGAAGGAAAGTAATGTGAACTAAGCCTGGAAAGGTAGGTTAGAACCAGATTATGATGAACTTTAAATGTCAAATTTAAGAGTATGTGTTTTCTTCTGGAAGCAAAAGAAAGCCATTGGAGCTTACTGACCAAGGGGCTTGGAGAATATTACTTTGGAATCTTTGTGGAGGAAGGATTAGATAGGGGAGACATAGGTGGCAAGGAGACCAAGTAGGAACTACTGCAGTAGTGCAAATGAGAAGTGATGAGAACCTGAACTAGCACCTTTGCTCTGTGAGTGAAGAGAAGGGGATGGATACAAGAAATATTGTATGTAAGACTTAGCAATGATTGGTTATCTTGGATGAGGGAGAATGAGGAATTGAAGAGGAAATAAATGGGGAATTTAGGAAGAGGTGGTGATTCGGGACCAAAGATAATGGGTTCTGCTTTCAAGATAATAGAATTTGAGATACTCATGAGACATTCATTTGGAAATATCTAATATAGATATTATATTATCTATGTAATGGATAGATAATATATCTGGAGAGGCAGGACTGGAGATCAGCAAAAAGATAAAGACCAGTTTAATAGATTGGGGGAATCCTCTGCATAGTGATGCTAGTCAAATCTATGGGCATTGATGAGGTCATATAAGGAGAGTATCAAGAAAGAAAAGAAAAGGACCCTAGAATACACCCGTAGTTGGAAGAACATGGATGGTGATCTAGCAAATGAAACAGGAGGAGTGACCAGACATATAGGAGGAGAACCAGGAGAGAGCAGTGTCACAAAAACCAAGGGAGAAGACAGTATCCAGGAAGGAGGAAAGGGAGTGGTCAGCTACTATATGCTTAAGTATACCTTAATAGTAGTAGTGTACTGCATACTTCCAATGCCTTTATAAATAATATTGATAAAGGAACCTTAGATATTTATATCATGTTATAATTTAATACATTATGACTTCATATGACTCTCATTTTAAATTGGTTGGTCAGCATTGACAAAAGACTTTAACTTACATAAATTTACAACTTTAATGTACTATCAACATAAAGTATTTATTTGATTTTAGTGCCCACAAAACCTGACATCTGGAATCTGCTTCATTTAGTGATACTTATATACGTTCAGAAAAGTTGGGATGCCTTGTGATTTGTAAGATATTGGTAGAGGTGACTTGCAGTATCTTTAATAATCTCTTACCAGGATCACACCAGAGTTGGTGCAGATACCTCTCAGGATATACAACTCTTTGGCATAGGAATTCAGCCTGAGCACTGTGAGATTGACATTGCACCAGATGGAGATGTTTCTCTCACTCCAAAAGAAAATGCAAGGTAAGGAAATTATAGTGTGACTTGACATACATATTATTCTTTATTATTAAAAGTTAGAGACCGGGTGGCTAGGTGGCACGGTGAATAGAGCACCAGCCCTGGAGTCAGGAGGACCTGAGTTCAAATCCACCCTCAGACACTTAACACTTACTAGCTGTGTGACCTTGAGCAAGTCACTTAACCCCAATTGCCCTGCCTTTCCCCCTCCAAAAAGCAAAAAAAAAAAGAGACCATTTTTTTTATTACAGTCCCCACACTGATGAAATTATGTCATTGAATTTCAGCCCCCTTTACCTCCTGCCTCTCTTACCTTCCTTTCCATTCCACATATCACCAGTCCTACCCATTCTTCAAATCCTTGCTCAAATGCCATCACATTCTTGAAGACTTCCCCAGTCCCTTTAATAGATATCAATCTATCCTTTTTCTGAGTTTCTGTAGTGCTTTGTACTTCTCCTATTTTCTATTCACATTCTTTCTATTATTTCAATTATTTATGTTTATTTAATTAGCATAAATGAGATTTCATAGGAAGACAGGAGAGGCATAGGAAATCTCATTAATTAAGTTAAATTAATCTCATTAATATGGAAAGTAGTCCCCAATAGCTAATGAAAGCTTTTTTCCATATGAAATTGTCATGGGGGGCGCGGCTTGGTGGCGCAGTGAATAGAGTACCAGCCCTGGACTCAGGAGTACCTGAGTTCAAATCCAGCCTTAGACACTTAACACATACACACACAAAAAACTAGCTGTATGACCTTGGGCAAGTCACTTCACCCCAATTGCCCTACCTTCACACTTCCAAAAAGCAAAAATGAATAAATAAATAAACTTAAAAAAAAAAGAAATTGTCATGGCTAAAATTTATGGTAATTAAATAAAATGTTAAAAATTTCATTCATTTCATTTCTTGAAAAATATGCAGTTAATGAGACTTCCTATGTGTCCAGACTTTAGGAACACCTTGTACTATGTGCCAAGCTAAGTGGTAAGGTGGATAAACTGCTTGGCCTGGAGTCAGGAAGTCCTGAGTTCAAATCCTTAGTCTCTGCGTAATCTTGGGCAAGTCACTTAACCTTACTGTTTGCCTCAGTTCCTCATCTGTAAAATGAGCCGCCAAAGGAAATAGCGAACCACTGCAGTTATCTCTGCCAATGAGATGCCCAGATGGGGTCACAGAGAGTCAGAAACACCCGAAATGACTGAAAAACAAAAATGTACCAAGCACTCTTCTAGTTATTTGAGATTCAAAAATAATGAATAAAACATTTCCTATGCAAAAAGATCTTACCATAATTCTAATGGGGAGAAAACAAGTCTGTGTATAAAGAGAACAAATAGGAAGTAATTATCTGAAAGATAATTTGGGAATGGGGACAGCTAGGTGGCACAATGGATAGAACACTGGACCTTGAGTCAGGAAGACCTGAGTTCAAATCCATCCTCAGGCACGTACTAGCTGTGTGACCCTGGGCAACTCACTTAACTCTGTTTGCATCAGTTTCCTTATCTGTAAAATGAGTTGGAGTAGGAAATGGCAAACCACTCCAGTATCTTTGCCACAAAAACCCCAAGAAGGGGTCACAAAGAATTGGACAAAACGGAAACTAAACAACAACAACAACAATTTGGGAGTGAGCTCATCAGCCATAGGCAAGAGAGAAGGAGAAGGAAAATTATGTAGACGATGAGTTGCATCTTGAAGGATGAGAGATTCAGTGAGGAGGATGTATGGAGGGAGGAGTAAGAGTACATTACAGGTATGGGAGATGGAAGGTGCAAAGCCATGGAAATGATAGATGGAGTGTCATAGACGAGGAACAGAAAAAAAAACCTAGTTTGCCTGGAATGAAGGGTATGGTGAGGCGAGTAATGTCCAGGGAGGCAGGAAAGAAAAGTTACAGGGTAAGGTTGTGAAGGACTTTTAAATCTAAACAGAGAAGTTTGATTTTTATCCTAAAAACAATAGAGAGCCACTGGAGTGTTTTGAATAGGAGAGGAATATGGTCAGATTTGTGTTTAAGGAAACACATTTTGGCAGCAGCGTATAGCATGAGTTGCAGCATTGAGAGATTAGAGGCAAGGAAATCCCTTAGGAGGCTGTTGTGATCTATTTATAAATTACATCTGTCACTGAAAGCTCTAAATGGGTGTCAATCTGTATTGTCTATTCATTTGTTCATTCACAAACATTTAAATGTGTCCAGCGCTAGGATTTGGGAAAAATATAAAATTTAGATAAGACCCTCTTGGAGGTTCTGGTCTAAGAGGAAGGTAAAATATGAAGACAGTTAGTAATACAAAACATTACATTAGACCAGCAGTTCTCAACCTGTGGTTCGTGCCCCCTTTGGGGATTGAATGACCCTTTCACAGCGGTCACAGGGGCGCCTAAGACCATTGGAAAACACATATTTCCATGCTCAACACCATGCTCCTCTATCTGTCTCCAGGCGGGTCCACCCACATGCAGATACACCCACATACCAGTATTAAAGGGTCATGGCATTAGGAAGGTTGAGAACCACTGCATTAGACAGTCACAACACAAAAAGCTATGTGAAGTCTCAGGACAGGCTGAAATAAATGGGAATGAGAGAGAGAGAGGTGGAACAGGAGACTTCATCAAGTGGTATTTGAGTTGAACTTGAAAGAAAGGGTAGGAATTTAACAGATGAAGGAAAAGGAGAACATTCTAAGGAAAGGGATGAATTCAATTCACCTAACATTATTTACCTTCTGTAAGGTCCAGTGTTGACCATATAAAGTACAAAGTTAAAAAAGAAAATAAAGAAAAAAGAGGGAGAGAGTCTCTGACCTTTGTAAGCTCACATTCTGATGAAAGAATATAATAGGTACACAGATAAGCAGATGCCAGAAATTTGAGGAAAGAGAGATCACTAGTAAGTAGGGGAAAATCAGGAGAGGTTATGTGTAGGCATCAGCATCTGAACTGAAGCTTAAAAAAAGTTAGGGATTCTAAGGTGGGCGGGGGAAAGTCAGCACATGCCACATGTGGAGGTCATTATGTACAAAGGTATGGGAATGGGTGTTGGAGCATTGAATTCAGAATGTGATTAATAAGCCAGTTTGATCAGAATGAGTGAAGGAGAATAATATAAAATAAGTCTGAAAATGTAGGCGAGAGACTGTGAAGACCTTTTTAAATGCCAGGCTATATTTTAGCCTCAAGGTGACAGAGGACTACCAAAGGTTTTTGAACAAGGTGAACAAAAGCATGGATGTGGGAAATTGATGATAAAGGAAAAGATAAGCACATTTTTTGTAATACTTGTCACCATCCATTCAACAAAATACATCTTGGCTTCTTTTTTTTCCACAGTTCTGCAGACTAATAAAATAGTAGAAAATTCCAAACAGATGGGACCCAGACTTATAGGGATAGAGTTACAAAATTAGTCATTTTGACTGGCAAGAATATGGGAGCACGTCACTGGAAAAAAACACATAGCAAACTATGTTATGTTGTATTTGTTACAGACCAAAAATATTAAAGAAGGTTTCTGGGATTTTTTTTTTTTACTGAGCCGAAACAATCAACTCAGCTGAAATATGTTGTGATTTAATTGTGAATTTTAGAGTTGGTAAGGGTCCTGGTTAGTAGAGAAAAATAACTTAATGGAAAATGAGAGCTCAGTTGTTCAGTTTCCTTCTCTTCCACTGTGGATATAGGAGCCACAAGACTGTTTCCTTTCTCGCATTAAACAAAAGGATGAGTGAACAGGAAAATATTCCCTTTGTTTATTTAATCAACATCAGTAAACTCTTTTCAAGTGATTGGAAAACAGATTTGTTATAAGGTCACAGTTATCAGGGATCAATTAGCATGGGATTAAAGGATCACAGATTTAGGACCAAAGGGAGCTGAGACCATTTACTCTAACCCTCCGACTTTAAAGGTGAAGAAATTGAGGATCAGAGTGTTTAAATGGCCTGCCCAAGGCCATACTGGTAGCTCACAGCCTAATGGGAAAGCCAACGTGCAAACAGCTGTTGCAAACAAGAGATATATACAAGAAGTCTGACAACTTTCTTGGGATGTGTATGAAGCAGGTTTCTCTTTTCTAGTTACGCCTCGCTTCCAGCGTCTACAGCACGGAATTTAAATTTCAAGCAAGTTTCAAGTCATGTCTAAGATACAGCAAAGATCCCTTTGGACATTGAGCTTATCATTCTATTACTACCCACTCCATTCTTCCTAAGGGCTCTCTTGTTCTTTCTTTCAGGTCCTGTGTGAATGGAACACTCGTGTGTTGTGCCACTCAGTTGTGGCATGGAGATAGAATCCTATGGGGGAACAACCACTTTTTTAGGTAACATCCCTGTGTTTGTTAGTGTTTTATTTTCATAAGCATTTTCATCATCACTGATTTTAGATACTAACAAGTTGATTTTTTAAAAAAATAGAATAAATCTACCCAAGAGGAAACGACGAGATTGGTTGAAAGATTTTGAAAAAGAAACTGGTCCACCAGAACATGATCTGGATGCAGCCAGTGAAGCTTCCTCAGAACCAGACTATAATTATGAGTTTGCACAAATGGAAGTTATTATGAAGACACTGAATAGTAATGGTAAGAATCCCATGAGTCAAGAGATGTTAGATCTCAGGGTGCATTTCCCTAGGCAGTTTTTTGTTTCATTCTGATAGAACAGATCTAGTTAGTGTTGAGTTCAAATGCTGTTTTGAAATTCAAAATTCCTTGTTTCCTTTTCTTATTTTAATGTAGTTCTACTGAGGATATCCCATGTTATACTACATTTTAATGTAGTTCTACTGAGGATATCCCTACAGTTCTACTGAGGATATCCTATATCTGATGTTCTTATATAACAGCAAAGACAGTGATCGTTTGCATGGGGATAATGCCTTCTATTCCCATATAGTGGACATGGCTAAGTTGACCCAAGCCTTGAAATACTGAATAGAATGCAATAGAACCCCCAATTTTGTCTCATTGAACCCAAGTCATTACTATACTAAGCCCAGGAAGCTCTCATCCCGTAATTTCAAACAGTCTACTGAAGAGGCTAGAAATTTTAATATTCTTTTTCTAGAAATTTGGGAATTATAGCACAGTGAGACTAAGATGGAGCAAATTCCTAATATAAATGAACTCGGGGTATCTTTTTGGGCAAGAGTACCTCAAGTATTTTTCCTTCAAAAACTTTCTTTTGGATAAATTTTGCAAACTCTTTCATCTTCATATTGATGTTCTCCCTTTCCCTTTATCTGAAAGCCAGATTATTTTTTTAAAATAACCTGTATTTATTTATCTTTATATGTGTTGTTTTTCCCCTCAGACAATAAGCTGAGGGCCAGAAATGGTTTTTATTTTTGTCTGTGTATCCCCATTCCCTAGCACACTGCCTACTATACATTAGGCACTTCATAAATATGAATGGAATTGAATTAAAATCTTCACTATATTCTAAACAGATTCTTTTCTCCTGTATCCCACCCCAAAATATCTTTTCCCATTTCTCTGTAATCTAGTTCTTGATCTCTGAGTGTAGGAAAGTCAAAAAGCCTATAAGCAGACCAGGAAAATTCTCACAGTGCCCAGTAACTACAGGAAGGTTGCAAGGGCTACCTTGTCTCCTCTCACTTTTGAAACTATAAAACTAAAACAGATCCTATAGTCTACCAGAAAAATGCCTTCTGAGGTTAGCCAAGCCTTTCCTGCCAACCCAGTAATATATTTTTGATATAAGGACTCTTGTGTATACCATGAAAGACCTCTAAGGATCCCTGGAATCTGTTTTGGGAAGCTCGGGAGCAAGTATGAATGTGTAGGCTCTGCTTTTGGAGACAATACTTAAAAGTATAGTTTGTTCATTTGGATTTTACTGGTAGATTTTCCTTGTGTTGGTCTTGGAATATAAACTAGCTAAAGGATGATTGTTCTGAGGTGAGACATAACATAATGGGGTTCAAAAGCACACAAAACCCTTTTTATCTTCTTATTTGACATCTATCCCTTCATTCTTTTTTAGGGTTAGCTTCATGGATCCTCACTTGAGGGAATAAAAAATAAAAGGAAAAGTCATAAAAATGAACAAGAATTTTAATAGTTTGCATTGAAAGAATGCAGTGAAAAATATTAAATAGAGAAGAAAGGAGAGAGTAACAATGCAAAGGAATCTCTATAATTTTCTTTCCTGAAAGGTATTCAAGATAGCTACCTGGAAGAGCTTGGGAAAGCAGTTCAAATTGATGTTTAGTGACATCAAAATCTAATTAATGGGTCATTCAAGCAACATTTCGAAACAGCAAGTTCTTCCTTGGAAGCCTCAGGCTATGCGTGTTGGAACAGGGCAGGTTACAGGGTGTGAGCTCTGAGGTGGAAGAGTTCCTCCAGGTGGGGAAGCACTCAGAGAGAGAGCTCATTATTAGTGTTCCTAGCAAAGTTTATGGAGTACCTACCATCTGTCTAAATCATATGAATTTTGTTCTCAGAATACAGAATTATAATTAGCCTAAGTCAATGATTGACTTTCATGCCTTATCACAAGACACACTGAGAATTCAGTTCTCCTTTTACCCCCTCCCCCCACTGTTTCCTAACTTCTCCTATTCTGAAGATCAGATCACAGTACATGGTTGCTGCCGTGACTCATAGTATTAAAGAAATGGCTTTAGAGCTGAAAGAACTTTTGAACAGTACCCTTCACTTGTTCTTTCCCGTAGTGTGTCATGGAACATTTCTGTGTTGTGCCTTTTAGTTGTGATATGGATAGAATCCTATTGGGAAATAATGATTACAGAATGGGCCCCCTTCATTTTACGCGTTAGGAAACTGGGGTCCAGAAACATTAAGTGATTTTGTATCTCTAAAACTGAACTTAATATATGTTCAGTGATGGATTAATTGGTTGCCCAACATCAGTCAGTCTAGACTAGACTGTCTAGAGGCTAGAACTCCCTTATCTTAAAACCAAGTCAAGCTCTCTTTCCATTCGTTATTCTATGCTACTGTTCTCCTTCACTTTCTAAAATGTTTAGAAGTCCATGCCAGCTAATTAAAGACCGATACAAAATTGGGATAAAGCATATTGAGAAGTGTAACTGAGAACAATGGTAAATTAAAATTTAATTTATTAAATGCTCAGTTTACATACTGCATTTTAGAAATGGGAAGGAAATCAAATGAAGAATGAAGAGATGGTGGCCAGCTCCTTTCCTTCTACCTTGTTCTCCTATCCAAATAATTCTAAGACCCTCTCATCCCAATTTACTTTATACAGCTCTTTCATTTGTTAGGCTGGTAGCCATATTGGCACTCTGTATATCACATTGTCCTTTAAATTCTTTTTATTTTCAAATATTGACCATATCTTTTACAGAGTAATACTCATTCTCCATTTACCCAAGTCCCAGTGATAAATGAGTATCTCCTTTCTCCTAAATCTGACATGCTTATCCTTCAAGCTGTCTCTGGTGAAACCATTCCTACGTTAGTGGTTGGATGACACTCACTGTGGTTCAACTCTACCACCAGGTGGGTTCCCGATAAACCTGTCTTCCTGGTGGTCATCCCGGTGGTGGTCCTACTTGAAGATATTCTTCCCAGTCATGTGGCTTCAGACTGAGCTCCTACACAAACGCTGGGATGAAGGTTTCGTGTCAATCTGCCTTTGCATGGCAGAGCATGGCTATTTTTTGGCATTGTTGTCAACTGATGCTTGAAATGTGTGTCTTGGCAGGATTTAACAACTTTGATTAGGAGAAAGCTAATAAGCTCTATGCCTGAAAAGCTGCTCTGCATTCTAGTTTGGAGGATTCTTTAAAAATATTCTTCCCATTTATTCCATCCCCATTTTAATTATTATTCATTAAAGTTTTTGTTATATGAAACTAGCTTCTCTCAAAACTGGAAAATATTATTGGTGGTATTTTGATCAGTACTATACTGAAGAAGTCTTGTGATGTCTCTTCATGCCATGGGGGTGACCCTAGATTTTTGAAAGTCATGTCGCCAGAGCACAAGCTCTGTGAGACATGCTGGGCTGGGAAGGCTTTTGAGCGCAGACCTGTCAACCAAGGTTCAGTCTGAATGGAAGAGGCTTAGATAGAGAGACTTGTGGTGAGGTTTTGGATTTCGTAGGCCACAGCAACATATTAATCTGCCAACTAAGAGTTGTGATTTTCATTGGTGTTAGAGGTGCCCGCAGGAATGGTATCTACCAGTTCTTGAGGCAGTCCGGCAGCTGTTATTCCTGCAGAAAATAATAATGCATCAATTCAAAAGACAGTACATCCAAGTACTTGTCATACCTCCAAGGAGATGCCTATCCCACTACGAGGATTTCATAAAATATTTGATGGGCTCTTTGCAGTAACAGTGATTAATAGCAGATTCATTTGAACTACACAAATAAATTATAATAAACTTTATACTTAATGTAGAGTAATGACTTCTTTCCTGAGAACTCAAAACAGTAAACAGTTACAAATTTATTGTCCTTGAATCCCTTGTAAGAGAAACAAGAGGTAATTGGGAGGTATTTCTCCCACTACTGTTTTATAAATGGGTGTACTGAGAGTAAATAAGTAACTGAATGAGTACTGTGGTATAATTCTATTTCAGGAAACACAGTGAATATTAGAAAACTCCTTCTAGGGCCCTACACCTTCTCCTAGGATCTGGTCTCTTCTCCTAGACTGCTGCTTCTGCTAACTTTTACCCTAAGTCTGATTCTTAAGCCATTTTGTCAGCAGTTCTGGTTTGCTCCATTTTCCAATGTAAACATTTCCTTTCAACTTCTGTCCCTGCAAACTTTGCCACTGGTTGAACAAATAGGCCAACTCAGGTAGGTACCACAGCACTCACAAGGGAAGTCATTTTTCAGTTCTATCCTAGGAAAAAACCCAAAACTTTGGAAACAGAGTAGTGCTATGTCTGGATGGGGCTCGTTGGCCCTCTTCCTGTAATACCTGTCACTTTGATATTGCAACCAAAAGCTATATAGACAGTCTTACTAACCTAAAAACAGCATTCAGGAGGAGTGGAATGAAAGGAAGTGGGTGAAGACAGTGTATAATCCCCTAAGATCCGATTTTATATTGTGTAAGAATGGGCTAGAGATTTTTCAGTCCTGTTGTAGTGTAACATTTCATAGTGACAGGGACCCACAGTCACTGGACAGATTTCTTATCTAAAATAGTACAATTATAAGGAGTGACCATTAGTAAACTAATAGTAAAACTATAAAATAGTAAACTACTTCGCAAAAGAAAAACCCAAAGCACGTTCAAAAGAAGGTATTTCCAACCATATGTCATCATCAAAGCCAGAATAGAAGTCCTACCCCTGTAACTGTTACCATGAGTGCATTTATGGAGAGTACACGCAGTCTACGTTCACTTGGACACTGCCTAAAGTGCTTTTGTGATGTACGAAAGAACATGCAAGTCATTGACTCCTTAATAATATTTATAATGTTATAAAATAATACATATTAAATTAAAATAAGTAAACATTTTGATATTTATATTATTATGTAATATAACAATCATAATAATAAAATATAAATAACACATTCTAAAATAATAATAATTAACATTTTATTAATAGTAATGTCTATCTAGGGCTTTATCATTTACAAAGTGGTTTACATACATTGTTTTACACTTTCAGTAACCCTTTGTGGTAGGAATCAGGCACTTTTATCTCCATTTCACAGATAAGTAACCTGAGAATCAGAGAGATTAAGTGACTGGTCCACTGTTGCAGAGTAAATGGCAAAACTCAGACTTGAACTCATTCTACCTGTAAACGTATGGAGAAGTAGGAGTGCCAGCAAGTTATATTTCTTCTAAAAGTACTGGTCGCCCCTTGTGTGAGCCTAGTCAATTCAGTTGCTTCTTTGCTGACAAAAAGTAAGCTTTAAAGTTTTTTAAATTGTTGCTTTGATTTTGAATCCAATGATTAACTATGTGGTATGTTTAAGTTGCAATATTTGTCTACACAGGCATTTCTCAAATTTGCAAGCAAATTTTGTTCTAAATACTTATAAATTCGTTTTCTAAAATTTGAAACCTTTTTATATAGAAATAAGTTCCGAGCCCACAAAACCCTATTTGCAGCTGAAAAGACACCAAATAGATGATTTAATCATCTCCTCCAAAGCCAGGAAAATGCAAACCAGAAACAAACCTACCCTAGAGAGCAGAGAGCTCAGTTCTGGCTAGAATTACGCGTTGGTCTAAAAAAGATGGTGCTGTCTCTTTCGTAGGAACAGGACAGGATAGAAATGAAATTTAGGATTCTAGCTCAGATCTTTACCATGTGGCTCATTATAGTAAAATGCCAGTCATAAAAACTCGACTAACTTAGAATTTAATATTCCTACTTAGGTTGCATTTAAGCTTGACTATGCTTTTTATGAGCAGATGGTTTGATAAACCCATTTCTGGTATAAGCAATATAGTAGGGCACATGTTTAACCTACTTAAGTAAAAAAAACTGCTTTTAGAGGTTTTATTACAAATAACATTGGTATGCAAACAGATGCTTCTAATTACAAATTAATCTGCTTTACTTTGAAAGCAGGCCTGATGTAGGATCCTTTAATAGCAACATTTGATTAGTATTGAGTCCAAGGAATTTTGTGTATTTGAAAATAAATAAATGTCTTTTTTTTAAGTTGAACAAAAGATTGAACCTTAGACTCTCTGCTAATTCAGACAAACCTTCTGCCCCAAATGATTCAGATACTGCTAATGAACATTTTTATCCTGTGCATAACATTGTACTAAATACAAGACGAAATTATATGAGATAGTTCCTGTCTAAATGGAACTTATACCCTATTTGGGAGATATGAAATACAAAAGTAATTATACACACACATACAGAGAGTATAGTATATGTAAACTAATTATAATACTAATATAACTATAATAAAGCTATAATACAAAATAATGAATGTGAGAATAAATGAACACCAAGCAAGGTTATTGTTGCTTGGATCAAGGAAGATTCCCTGAGGAACCAGCAGTGGAGTTTTGCTTTGAAGGATAAATTGGAATTCATTTATTTAAATGTAGAGGAAAGGGCCATTTCAGGCATAAAGAATAGCAGAAACAAAGACTCATAGGTGGGAAAGCATGGGAATATGTATGAAGGACAGCAAGTATGTCCAGTTTGGCTTGAACATAGACTATCAGTGACGGTAAGTAGCATGAGAAAAGACTAGACAGGTAGAATAGCATCAACTTGTAGACAACTGAATAATAAAGTCTCAATTTTGCTTATAGACCATTAAGGAGTCATTGAAGAGTTTTTAGAAAAGGAGTGACAAGGGGTGGCTAGGTGGCGCAGTGAATATAAGCATCAGCCCTGGAGTCAGGAGGACCAGAGTTCAAATATGGCCTCAGACACTTAACACAAAAAACTAGACATGTGACCTTGGGGAAGTCACTTAACCCCAATTGTCCTCCAAAAAGGCAAAAAGAAAAAGAAAAGGAATGGCATGACCGTATCTATATATAATTAAATTCTGAGCAGGAACTGTTTCATTTTTGTCTTTGTATTCTCAGTTCCTGGTATATAGTAGGTGCTTAATAAATGTGTATTTAACTGAACTGATGAGAAAAAATAAATTTGAGTGGGAAGAAAATATTCTTGGGAAACCTGTAAAATATTAGCATTTTAAAATATTGCCAGTGGGAGACTTTGTTTTCCTCAGCCATGCATATTTATTATAAGGATTTTGTTTTTCTTTGTTTTTTCATGGGGGAAAGGGAAATACAGAAGGGAGGATATGAGTAAGGTAGCCAAAAAATGAGAAAATAGAAAACAAAAGAAATAAAAAAGGGTCATTGGAGCATTTTTAATGCCCAAAAGAGAACAGAAGGAAGACCAAAGAATCACAGACAAATAGGACAGTTTTGAAAGTTACATGTTGAATTATATATTTTAAAAGAATATTTTATCGGATATAATAACTAAAAAGAAAGCTAAGAGGTGACTATACCCCTCTCAAAAAAGCCAGCATTGAATCCCTTTATCTTTCCTATAAAATGGAGATTGGGACAAAATAAATTTACTGCTGCTACTTGTGGAGGTGAATATGAGATGGGTGGTTCATGGGGCCAGTCAGTCAATAAGCTCTTATTAAGCACCTTCTATATGCCAGAGTCCAGGCTAAGCACTAGGGATATTGAAAAAAAAAAAGAGGAAGCAAGAGACAGTTCCTATGTTCAAAGACCAATCAAATGAAGTAAACAGGGGAAGAGCTATGTACAAACAAGCTACATACAGGATAAATAGAAAGTAGAAGGAAGGCACTAGAACTCAGAAGGGTCATGGAAGGCTTCTTGTAGCAGATGGGATTTTAGCTGGTTTTAGAAGCTAATAGAAGGAAATGAAGAAGAGCATTCCAGGCATAGGGAACAAGCCAGAGAACATGCCTGGAGTTGGGAGATGGAATGTTTTGTTCATGGAGCAGCAAGGAGACCAGTGTCACTGGACTGAAGAGTGCATGGAGGGGAGTAAAGTGTAAGAAGATAAGTAAAAGTGCCTGTTTCTATTTCTGGTTTGGGGCTGAGGCCAATAGGGAATCAGTTAGCACTTCTTGCCCTTGGATAAGCACAGTCAGCTTGTGTTGCACAATAGTGTGTCCAGGGGCTGAGGAATTTGGACACTCAGCTCTCGAGCTTTAGGTTCCAATGCTGACCACTTTCAGTGTGTGGAGCATTGTTTAGGACACTTGAGTGGAGGCCTGCCAGACAGCACTGATGTTGATGATGGGGCATCAGCATGTAGATGAAGATCTAATAAAAAGGCCGGATGGGAGCCACTGTTCTGGGACTTTAGAAGATTGCTTGGTTATAAAGCTGGAAGTCACCTTAGGGATGGCAGGCAGAAAATAATTTATGATTGAGGCCATTTGTGTTCCAAAAGGTGGACGTGCCAGGTTACTGACCTTAATGGATCTGGATTGGCTTTCTCACCATCTCCTTAGTGATACATCATGGAATAGATCAGAGAACCTTGCCAATCATCCAAGTATTTCTTTTTTTTTTAATTTTATTATAGTTTGCATCATTCATTTCCACAAGATTTTGAGTTACATATTTTCTCCCCGTCTTTCCCCCGCCCACCGCCCCAAAACAGCCATCCCAGTGTGTCCCCCCTCCCCCAGTCTATT
>CM053580.1:441967844-442034086 GCA_028627135.1 Pseudochirops cupreus | reverse complement strand
AACTAGACATATTCAATTAACCCCTGATTTTTAATTTTATTTAATTATTAGTATTAATATTTAATTATTTAATTTAATTTAAATTTTATTACATGAGGAACATCCATAACTTAAAAATGAAAATCAATTGACATATTAAATGAAACTAGAAATGTTAAAGTCTTCATTTTACAGAAGTAGTATGTCAGAGATCTAGCTATTAAATAGGACAAACACTTTTCTTTCTTATAAAGTAAAATATGTAAAGGTATTAAAAAAATATTTTGGGCTTCTGAGAATTCTGAGAAAATTACATTCTTCAGCAAGGAGGTCAATACCTTACATATAATGGCCACTTAAAGGTTCCTTTAATGTTTAAATGAATTTTCAAAGCAGATATGGTGATTGTGCTTCCTCTTAAACTATCTTTTTAAAACTACAGATAATGAAACCTTACTTCTGATATGTTTATCTACCTTCATTTATAAAAATTAAAAGGCAATGTTGTATCAGAAACTTTAAATCCCCACCAACCACAAAAAATTATTCCTATTGGGTCTATATGCTAAGAAACAAACCAAAAACTCATATCTGGGGTGGCTAGGTGGCGCAGTGAATAGAGCGCCGGCCCTGGAGTCAGGAGGACCTGGGTTCAAATCCAGCCTCAGACACTTGACACACTTACTAGCCGTGTGACTTTGGGCAAGTCATTTAACCCCAACTGCCCTCCAAAAAGCAAAAAAAACCCAAACCTAACTCATTTCTTAGGGATTTAGACTGGTCATTTCTGATTTTATTGTAATCCTCCCAATAAATAATTATCTAATGAATCCTGTTAGAAAAATACAGAATTAATTATTCAATATTCCTGGTGAAAAACAGATGTTTTCTAATTCCCAACCTTTCCCACTTATGTAAAACTAGGGTGAAAAGAGATATGGGGAAGATTAAGATGCATCGTTCCTAGGAATATATATGTGGGTGGTTTATCTTCTTCTAGGAACTGTCTGTAGTCTAGTGGGAAAGATTGAGCAGCAGCAGCATCAGGGCAGAAAATGGCCATGGGCATTGCTTCATTATTATCCCCATTTCAAGAAAACTCCCAAGTTCAGAGAGGTTAAATGATTTGCCCAGGGTCACACAGCTAGTAAGTGCTGGAGGCAAGATTTGAACCCAGGTCTCTCCCAAATTCAATCTAAGGTTCTTACTACCATATTATGCTGCCACTGTGAGCTCTGAAAGAGGGTGACATGATTAAAGGGGAGCTTTAAGGGACTAATGTGATAGTAGTGAATATCAAACTAGAAGCAGAAAAAGATTGGAAGCAGAGAACAATCAGAAGGCTACTGTGACATTCTGGGCAGAAAAAAGACATATTTTGAAAGAAGTGACATGATTTCACTGAAAGGAAGAAGGGAATGAGTATTGGTGTCTGAAGGACGAGGAGAATGGTGATATCACTGACAAAAATGGTTCTGGAAAGGAAACCAGGTGTTGGTTGTTTTTGGTTTTTTTGGGGGGGGGCAGGATTAGTTACACTGAATTCAAGGTAATAATGGGATATGCAAGTAGTTCTACAGGCAACTGGAAACACAGGACTAGAACACAAGTCCTGAGCTAAAGACACAAATTTGGACGTCATCCTTCTACAGATGTTAGCTCAAGTTATGACAATGGATGGACACTAAGATGAATATAGACGGATATGAACAAAGCATCAAAGATTAAACCTCCCGGGATGCTGAAAACGAAGAGTGAGACAAGGGGAAGAAGGCAGTGAAAGAGGATAGGAAAGACGTGGGTGCAGACAAAGAAGAACCAGGATAGTATGCTGTTAGGGAAGCCAATGGAAGAGACAATTTTAAGAAGGAGAGAGTGGATTATTTACAGTGTCAAATACAGTAGAGAAAACAAGGAGAATGAATTTTGAGAAAAGGCTACTAGATTTGCCTGGTAGGAAGTCATTAATAAGCTTAGGGAAAGTGGTTTAATAGAGTGGTAGATGGTATCTTACATTCAACAAACACAAAACATTGAAACATATCTAATCATGAAATTTGCATAAGTGAAGTGGTAGACAACGCATTGTGTTTCTGCAAAATGTGTTTTGAACTGGGGTCAATATTCTGCACATTAGCCATAGTAGCACTAGTGGCCAATATCCTTCTCGGATCATTTTTCCCTCGTTGCCAACACTGGTAGTTTCTTATAAATGCTTATACTTACCTCAAAGCTAGTAACAGCCAGTTGAGATAGGCCATCTACATAGGGCCCCAAGACTTTATGTTCTCGGACTTTAAGGGACTGCCTGCTCCTTCAGGATGAAAAGAAAAAGAATAGATAGTATTTTGTGCTTGCAAACTTCACTGTTGCTTCTTTTTGAAAGTATCCCCAAATTAAAGTAGTAGTTACAAAAGATTAGAAAGTTAATTATTAAAAAGTTAGTTACAAAAAAATTAATTACAAAAATTGACATAATATATTCTAAAAGTTATTTTATTTTGGCTTACTAAAACAGCATACTAAATCCAGAATATTTTCAAATCTTTACCTCTATTTTTGCTTCAAAAATACATTTCCCTTACCAAAGCAAAAAAAAAAAAACAACACAAAAAACAACAACAAACTAGTGTTGCTAAAATACTTGACATACTAATTTCCTTCATTGAAAGAACACTAAAAAATTCAAAATACTACATACAGACAAGATAACAGAAAGAGAAATAAGAAAAATGACCAGATAGAACTCGATCTGCCTAGGGCTCAGTGGCAATGGATGCATAAAAAGATAATCTGACCAAGCAGAATCTTAGAATTCAAAAGCTGGACCATGGAGGTCATCTAAGCTTAATATTACCTTCATTTTGCAGATGAGAAAACAAATTGAGATTCGGAGAAGTGAAGGGACTACTAAAAGACAGAAATAGGACTTGAACCTAGGTTTTCTGACTCCACATTCAGTGATCTCTCCCCTACTTCGTGGTATGTCCACATTAAAGCTGGTCTTCAAGTACATTCTCCCCATAGATCAGCAATGAAAATTAGGTTAAGGACATAACTAGCTAAAATCCATTATCATGAGGCCTTTGATCCAGTGAAGGCTTCTCACTGGAAGGTTTCTCTTTTGTGTTCTCAAAAAGAGTCAGGTAGTTACAGCATATTTGTGGAGATTTTGTGGGCCTCAGACTTCCTTATACCCTGGCATTGGCAAATACCTCCTCTGATTCCTTTATTTCACTTACTGAGAAGACTGAACCCATAGATTTTTATCATTAGGTTCTTTATCACAAATCAAAATAACAAATATTTACTGAGTTTGTGCAAGGCACTCTGCTAAATACTTATTACCACTATCAGGCCATTCAAGTTGGATATCTAGAATCCTTAATTTTTCTATCTTATACCTAATGGAGGTCATTAGTACAACAGAGGCTTGGGAGAGGCAGAACAGGTAAAGATGATAGCAAGATAAATTTATTTCTTATGAGCTTATATTGGCTTACTTATAAAATCTTTTTTTGATGCCTCATCATACTGAGGAGAGCTCTGGCAAGTCCTATTAATCTGGGAAAGGTCTGAGAGCAACTTTGACAATAAACACACTGTACACTTGTCATCTGAGGGCCAACCTACCTAAATCCAAAGAGGCTTATCACCAGAGATAGGGTTGGTCACCAGATAATAAATTATTTTGGTGACTGTAACTCATTAAACCAATGAACAGCATCCATTGAACAGTGTTCAAAAAAGCACTTAGACTGATGAAATCATAGATAACCTTATCCACCTAACTGAATGGGTGGTAAGAAATTAGCTATAATGGAGTAGAACCCAATAAAGGAATGAGACTGTAGTCAGGATGAAAGGTGAAATTATTTACAATCAAAATTACCCTTGAAAATCCCTTCATTTTACTGGCTTTTAATTCCTTCTCATTAAAAACCTAACCTTTGAGGTTAGTTTTAAGCAGCAAATAGAGGCAAAAAACCTTTTTCTTGAAATGTGTTGCCAGTGATGACACCTGTTCATGATTCTTATCTTCCAGATGTAAGTTTAATGTCTTTTTAGTCTTCATTAGTGCCTTCACCATTAAAAAAAATGACTAGAAATGCTATAACTTTACCACCTGAAGAAAACCTAACTTAAAGGGGGAATTCCTCCCTTACAATCCAGTTGCTACACTGCGGAATATAAAATGCTGAGCAAGGGTTAAACCCAATCTCAGTTCTCACAGGCCACTGGCCAAGTGGCAGTCATCACTCTGGGTCAGCAGATCCAGCTGAATTCACATGGGTTGAACAGGCACTGGGCATATGATGAAATAGTACTTTAGTGAGATACAGAAAGTTGGTATATAACCAAATATAAAATTAGTTCAAATGAGGATTGATCAGGTAAAATTTGAGGTTGCAAGCCCTTTCAATAGCAAGTCAATAAAGAATTAAGACTTAAAGGGCAGAAACTTATCAGCTACATTGTGTTCTCTTTTTCACAGCATCTGCTCTTTATCACCTTTCAAATCTATAAACCATTTCTGAGCATTTGAGAATAACTTAAAAATTAAACAATTTTAGGTTTCAATGAGATGCTAGGTCATTTATCATACTTTCACAAAGAAGAGTTATACTCATCTTACAGAGAATTGTCTTACAGCAACCATATCCAATTTTCAGTCTACACTTATGTGACAGGGAATCCTTTTGGTGTCGATACACAGAACTTATAAAAGTAAATCTAAACTTTTCCAGTGGCCACTTAATGTCACTGTTATCCATGACTGTGGTTGTATATCAACAATATCATCCAAGAGCTTGGTAAAGAAATACAGTTTATTTCTAACACACACAAAAAATCTGTTCTTCACAATATATTAAGAGAACTGCCTAGATTATGCAAGTTCAATTTCTCCACTGATCACCTCAGCAGGAGAACTATTTTCTATTTTAATGCAAAGTCCACAGTTCCTTTCAGATGACTCTCCAAGAAAAGAGTTCTTTGATTATAATCAATAAAAAAAAAAAGTAGTGGTCATTGTAACACTTAGAGGACATTAAAATTCTCAACAAGTGGCATGTAGGCAATCTAATGTAAACTCACTGGACATAGATGAGTTTTGAGCAGCCTATGATATCTCAATAAATTAGTTGAATAAACACTCATTCAACACTTTATGAATGAAAGGCACTTTACTACATGCAGAGATGCAATGATGAAACATGATACAGTTCTTATCTTTAGTTTACACTATAGCAGGGGAATTAAGGCATGTACACACATAACTTTATTACAAGTTGAAATATGCTAAACGCTTTAGAGAATGGAATATTATAATAAATAAAATAAAGTGGGATAAGAGATGAAAGGAGGAATCATTGTGTAGTTTGTGGAAATCAAGAAAGGCTTCACAAAGGAGGTAGGCATCTAAAGTAGATTGTTAAGGAAAGATTTCAAAAAGTGAAGATGGGAAAGGAGTTTAGGGTTTGGGTTTTTTCCCCCAGGCATGAGAGATGCATAGAGGAAAGAAGAGGCAGAAATAGGTCAGGAAACAATAAATATTTATGTTTCGCTGCGCGGTATTGAAGAAGTGACCACCCTACTAAGTGTTAGAGTACATGTAGAAGTCAGAGGAGTTACAGAACTACAAGACCAGTATCTCAGAAGGGCTGTAAAAATGAATATTGGAATAGACAAGGAGGACGGCAGGGATTAGGGAGGAAGAAGACTGTAAACTATGGGCTCAAGTCATTGACAATGGTAAGAGAGTGTCTTGGAAGTTCATATACGGCAGAGATAAGAAATAGTTATAATCAGATAGTATCAAATTCAAACGAAGAGGACCCAGAGTTGTGATATGTAGCTCAAACTATCTTGAAGCCTCTTTTTTACACCAAGATTATTTTAATATATTACCTCTATAATAAGATTTTAAAATATTTTATTTCAACCACCAACTCACCCTTTGGGGTCTAAAAGATCCCGAACTTTCTCATTATAGATTTCCATGTATGACACTTCAACTTTAAAGATCTGTGATTCATTTTGCTCCAAAGAGATCCTTTGAAATAAAGCACAACAGAGCCGTGGAATTAAGCCCAGCTGCTCAGCATTGCCCATCATTGAGAAGGATTTTCCTGAACCTAGAGAAAAGCAGAGAAAGAGGTAAAGATGGAGAAGGGGGAAAATGAATGATATGAATATTCTAAATGTGCTCATATGTTCTATATGTGTGTGGGTATTTATAATATATGATTTTCATTCTTAAGGAACAAAATGGCACACTCCTCAGAAATCTAATGTGTATGATAAGTATATTTATTTCATCACTCTTCTCCATGCCAAACTAACAATTTATTGCTCATCTCCACCCTTTTGCATGAGCTAGTTTCCTCAAATACCACATCCTATGCAGACCTTTCCTATTTCCCTCATCTGCCTCCTGCTTACCCCTCCCCCAAACTGCCTTACGTTACTTTGTATATACTCTGAATGTATTTATATGATAACATGTTGTTTCCCTTAATAGAATGTAATCTTCTTGAGGCAAAGGCCACTTCATTTTTGCCTTTGTATATCCCCAGTGCTGAGCACAGAGACTAGCATAGAGTAGGCGCTTGACAAATGCTTGTGAATTGGTGGACTAGTATTCACTCCACTCCAGGGAAACAGGTTTCTACTTTGCTTTGGGGGGGAAAAATATGGAACCAAGGACATTTAACAGGGTATCAAATGGCTATGATATTTTTTCTATAATATTTTTATAAATCACAAATCAGATGAGATGAGTTTTTTAGGAAAAAAATACATTGTTTCCTGATTATTTTATAAAAGAGATTTACAGGAAGACCAAAAAAAGTACAACATGCTTAGTTTCAGAAGGGCAAACAATGAACTAGAAAGCAATTCCCTGACAGAGTAGTGCTTGAGTACTTTAGAATTTTCTATGTATTTGGATAATGAGGGAAGACTCTGCATTCTACTCCCATACTATGAGATCCTGGAGGGCAAGGGATGTATTACTCCTTTCTTTATATAACTGGTGTTTAGCACAGTTTCTGGTACTTAACAAATATTTACTGACTATCATGAATGAATGTTTATTAACTATCAAGAATTTTATATCTTATAGTGTTAAATTGGGGTGGCTAGGAGGTGCAGTCGATAGAGTACCAGGCCTAGAGTCAAGAAGACTCATCTTCCTGAATTCAAATCTGGTCTCCAACACTTACTGTGTGACCCTGGGCAAATCACTTAACCCTGGTTGCCTCAGTTTCCTCATCTGCAAAATGAGCTGGAGAAGGAAATGGCAAACCACCCCAGTACCTTTGCCAAGAAAACCCCAAACAGGGTCATGAAGAGTCTGAAATGACTGAATAAGAAAAAGCTTTAAATTAGAGAATGAAGATTTTGTACACAGCCTTAAAGATAAATTCAGAAACTTCTTAGTACCCTCAAAACATTTTACTGGCTCTCTCATCAATTGTTTTCACACTCAATATTAGATGATGAATCAAATGTCTAAAAGATGACAGAGGGTCACATTCTCAATTTTATTAAAAACTATCATCTACTCACAGACTATTATTACCTTTTGGGTCTGGCCAGTTTCTTTCAGGGCTTAGATTCTGAACCTAATTAGAACCAATTAATCAGACATTGACCAAACATCTTTTTTGGAAAGAGAAGTGCTATGTTCATTTAAAGTGTCTTTCATCCCTTCGCATTTTTACTGGCGATTCTTTGTTTCTGAAATCTTCTCTTTCCTGTCTCCATTTCTTGGCTTCCTGGAAGTCCTAGCTAAAATCCCACCTTCCAAAAGAAGCCTTCCCCAATTCCCTTAAGACCAGCACTTTCTTTTTGTGATTATGTGCAGTTTATCTCATGTGCAGCTTATGTACATATTTGTTTGTTTGTTGGCTCCCCCATTAGACTGTGAGTTTCTTGAGGGCAGAGGCTGTTTTTGCCTCTTTTTGTACTCCCAAAGCTTAACACAGAGCCTGGCACTGAGTTGGTGCTTAATAATGACTGTTGACTTGACGTCTCTTATTTCATTGGATCTTTAAAAAAATGTGAGATGAGAAGGGAATGCAAAATTACCTCCATTTTATAGATGTAGATATGTTATTTAGATAAAAGCATTTAATTTTTTATTAAATACTCATGGCCATACATATAGTTAATAATGGAGACAAAACTAGAATCCAGGTTTCCTGACTATTCCTATATAGTCTCCTTTCCATTACAGGTCAATGGAAGCATCATGGTACAATGATGTTACATACATACAAAGAGTATGGAACCTAGAGTAATAGGACCTAACTTCAAATCCTGATTCTGTTACTTACTACCACTGTGACCTTAGGAAAATCTCTCAGTTTCTCTGGGTCTCAGTTTCCTCATCTGTAAAATGAGAGGGTTGGACTAGATGACCTCAGTTCTTTCCTGCTGTGGATCTATGATCCTAAAATGGTTTTAGAAAATGATTATTTAAAATGTTTTTCTTTGCAATAAGATCTTGGTTATCTGTATGGTACATATTGTGACTATAATTTTAAACATCCAGGAGAGATGTTGTTGGGAAAGAGGGATATTTGAAAACAAAAATACAAGACAGAAAAAAAATGAACTACACCATCAACAAGGTCTTTACCATCAACCATTATTTCAAGCAGAGATAGCTCTCAATTGTAGTTGAATAATTCCCAACATGGTTAATTTGTGTACAAATAATCAGGATTTGATTATATTTAACCACCTTGTGATGAATTAAAAGGATAAGTGGCAAAATGTGTAGAGCTAAATAAATTTTTTTGGTCAGTAATAATAATAGGGAATTTTGCTGAAGAGTAGCATAAAAATTAGCATTTGAGTTGGATGGTTGGAAGAAGAGGTAGAACAGTCATGTTGTCAGAGCAAAGGATAACAATGGATACCATACAAGCTCTACTGGTGTTCACACAATGTCAAGAGCTTGAGAAAGGTCTCCAATACATTATATGAATTCCCTGTGGGCGGACCTATAGAAGGGCATGGACAAGGGTAGCATAGAATGATATATGGATTGGTTGCAATCTGTCCCATCGGAAGGAAGACCTACATCAATGAGATCACAGATCCAATAGTTCACCTTTCTAGAATACTTTGTGGACCTCAGTTTATTCATCTATAAAATGAAAGTATTAGGCAAGATGACGTCTGAGGTCCCTCCCAGTCAGGAGTATGCTGGTAAATGTTTAACAATCAGCTCTCCAGGAAAAAAATGTATTCACGACACATTTTTAAGTTTAATATGCCTTACTGACATTGTCTCCATCATTTACTTAAGTCCAGAAACACTTTGGAATTTAATCTTCATTATTAATATTTTCTCCATTATTTTCTTAAATCTAGCTAATCAACAAAATTATAAATCAATCTCTGCTTTGCAGCATATGCTGATGAAGTCATATTTTTTACATATTCATTGTTGAAACTATATACTTACTATACCTGATTACAAAATGAAAATTCTTACCTGTCTGCCCATAGGCAAAAATACAAGCATTGTATCCCTGAAAGGCTTTTTCAAGAATTCCTTCTCCAAGGCATTTGAAAACTACTTCTTGACCTGTCAAAAAGAAGATTAAACAATTAGTTAACAACCAACTCCCTGAAAATATAGTCAATGTTCTATGTACAGTAGAGTGAAAACATTTCTGACTACAAAGAAAAAGCACTACTTTTGAACACTGTGGAAATATATGTACAAGAGAATTTATAGGAATATCAACACAGAAATGCTGACAGGAAGAATAGCAGTAGAGATGCTAAGTAATCCCCTAGGGATAATTATTGGCAAAAGGAGAAAAAATTAATGTTTCTGATATCTGTAAACCAAAGAATGGACCATAACTAATAAGTAAACTAGAAATGTTTAAATTGGGGGCCACAAATATGACTTCATGGTTTAAGATAACACTAATATCTAGAATATAGTAATGGAAGGGTATTCCTTGTTCAAGAGGAAGAGATGAAGGAGTAAGGAAGGTAGGGTAGCACTGTCATTCAGTAAGCTATTTAAC
Source organism: Pseudochirops cupreus (assembly GCA_028627135.1). NCBI lineage: Eukaryota > Metazoa > Chordata > Mammalia > Diprotodontia > Pseudocheiridae > Pseudochirops > Pseudochirops cupreus. The sequence continues at coordinate 442,024,049 of CM053580.1, read as the reverse complement.
TTGTGTAAATTTACAATCGTGAAGAGGAAGGTGTTGGGTTTTGTGGTTAGGATTAAAGGAGAGAGAAACAGAGGCAATAAAGTAGTTAAGACTATACTACAGACTACACCAGAGTGGTTTGAGCAACTGGATGACAGGCTCCTGATATATTAATTATAGCTAGCATTTATGAAAGGTATCACAAAAATCTTGGGATACCCAATGAAGGGTTTTGTATATGTAAGCTCATTTTAACCTCAAAACAACCCTCTGAGGTAGGTGCTATTCCTATCCCCATTTTGCACATGATGTAACTGAGGTAGACAGAAGTTAAGTGACTTACCAAGAGTCATATAGTGAGTATCTGAGACAGAATCTGAACTCAGGCTTTCCTGACTCCAAGATCAGTGCTCTATCTACTGTACCAACTAGCTACATAATAGCAGTAGGACAGAGTTGTGATGGAGGGGTTTTGGAGGGTAGGGAGACATCAACAATATGTATATCTGCTAAGAGTGCACATTTTGAGAAAAACAGTTGCTTCAATATGGGATTTCATTAGTGTCTGTCAGTCAGTGAGAAAGTTAATAAACATTTACTAAGTGCCTGCTATGTGTTAGGCTTTGTGCTAAGTGCTGGGGGTACAAAAAGAGGCAAAGGACAATCTCTACCCTCAAGGGTCTCGTAATCTAATGGAAGAGACAATAAACAAACAAATATGCAAAAACAAGCAATATATATTATAAATAGGAAATAATTAAGAGAGGGAAGAGTTGGGAACGGTTTCCAGGAGACAATACGGATAGGAAAAAAGTTCATGACCAAATAAAGGATAGAGAGGATCACAAGAGATAAAATGGGTGACTTTGATTATATAAAATTAAGAGGCTTTTGTACAACCAAGTCACATAAAGCTATAATTAAAAGGGAAACAACTGGGAAAAAATATTGTTGCAGTAAGTTTCTGTAATAAAGGTCTCATTTCCAAGAAATAATTCCAAATTAATGCAAATTTATAAGAATAAAAGATATTCCTCAATTGACAAATGGTCTAAGGATGTGAACAGTCAGCTCTCAAGGGAAGAAACTCAGGCTTTCTATAGCTGTATTAAAAACAAATGCTCTAAATAACTACTAATTAAAGAAATGCAAATTAAAGCAATTCTGAGGTTACACTTTATACCTATCAATGTGGCAAAGATGACAAAGAAAGGAAACTATAAAGGCCTGGCACATAGGAAGCGCTTAATAAATGTTTATTCACTGACTAAATGTTAGAAGGGCTGTGGGAAAAGAGGCACAATGATGCACTGTTAATAGACCTGTTAAGGGGTACAACCATTCTGAAAAGCAATATAGAATGATACTCCAAAGAGACCAAAGAAAGAAGAAAAGATTCTTTATGTACAAAAATATTTATAGCAACACTTTTCACAGTGGCAAAAAAGTTAGAAACTGAGGGGGTGCCCGTCAATTGACGAATGACTGAATAAGCTGTGGTATATATGGATGTGGAGTACTATTAGCAGTGTAAGAAATGAGGAAATAAATGATTACAAAGACACGTGGAAAGACATATGAACTGGTGCAGAGGAAAGTGAGTAGAAACAAAAAAAGGAATTTATACAGCAACATCAATACTACAAAAATGAATAACTAATGGTTTTTATAAACTGATGAAGAATAAAAGAAGCAGAATCAGGAGAACAATTTATACAATAACACTGTAAAAATAAATAACTTTGAAAGGTGTACGAATTATGATCAATTCAAGGACCACAAATTATTCCAGAGAACTGATGATAAAATATGAGTTGCTTAAATTAGTAAAAGAGGCACACAGATGAAGGGTGCTACAGAAATGACCTAAATTAATAATGCAATCAAGTGTCAATACATATTTCTGTATCAAATCATGACCAGGGTCCAGTCTTGATGCGTAAGTAGGTTAGAATGAGTACATTTTTTTTTCTGCTGGGATATTTGCAGTTCTGTCAAGAGCAAGTAACTTGTAATGTTTCCTGAATGATGGGAACTGAGAGTGACAGTCTCTCAGGCTAAAATAAAAATAATGGAAAGATATTTAAATAAAAATCCTAAATGAGTAGTATAATTTTTATTTCTGAAGAGAGAAATCTGTATGCTAAACCAGCAGTTCTGTGCCCTCTCCATTTTGATATAAATTAATTAGCTAAGAATGAGTATTAAAATAATTAAACCACATAAATTTAGATTTATTTATAAAGACATGACTGAATAAATGGGAAGTCTAAATCTTAAACATGTACAATTTTATTCATTTCAAATACATACAGAAACATAAACTAGTGGACATCAAAAAGGTGCTGAAAAATTTTTAAAAAGTATGCCTTAATGAATAAATAATAACTTATAATTAGTATGCTATAGTCTGATTAATGGATCAATCAATACAGTACCTTCTCAATGAGATCCACGGTTAATGCAAAAGAAATCATCGTAATCAGAAAAACAAAGTGGAAATGTTTATTGTACAAATGACGACATGCAGTTGGATTGGCAATCCCTTGAGTTCATTTGTCAGTATGTATGTAAACATAGGAAAGGGGTAACAGTAGATGGACATTGAGTTGAGTCCCAAATGGAAAAGGAGATCACATTTAGGAAATGTTGCCTCAATCTCAATAATTCCAAACTGTCCACTACCACAGAACACGATCCTTTTAACACTAACATTCTCCTGGTAATATTATATCAATGCAAATCATGGAATCTCAAAGTAGTTCATTATGCTTTTAAATAATTCTAATTGTTAGGAAGTTTTTCCTTACATCAAGTATAAATTTGCTACTTTTCAGCTTCCGCCCATTGTTCGTTATGTTTCTGTCCTCAGTCCAAATGCCACCTCCAACACAAGGCTTTTTCCAATCTCCCCAGCTGCTGGTGCCTCCCCTACGAAATGATTTTGCATTTATTTTGTACATACTTAATGTGCATACATGTCTCCTTAGACAGAATTGAAGTTGCTTGAGGGTCAATTCTTATTTTTATGTTTGTATTCACATTACCTTGCATTTTGCCTGTCACATAGTAAGTTCTTAATAAATGGTCATTGATTGATTTATTCTCAACCCAATGAATGTACTGTTTATTTGAAAACTCCTACCCTTATCAGGGTCTATTAGAATATGTATTTTAAAAACACATTTGTGAATGTATTTATCACAAATGTATACATTTGTGAAATATTAGTATACTACAGAAGAGTACAACAGATTTAGCTAAATAATTAATCAAACCACGATCAGATATGTCAACATAGGAATAATCTACCATTTGTTAATGCATGTCTACAGTAACATCTTGGCATGGTGAAACAGAGATATGACTAAATAGCATGGATGAGTCTAAAGAATTGATATTCATGATTGCATAAACTGTTATACAAATAGAAAATAGTTCTTTCCTTTGCAGAAGACATTCTTCTGTATCAAAAGTAATATTTGCTAGAAGGTTTGCCAATGACAGTGTACAGGAAAATAATTTTAGGAAAAGGTAGTGGAATGGTTCAACAAGGCTATGAGAGTATGAATTCATTTGACAAGTTCATTTAAGAAAATATACATCTTTGTTTCACGTTCTATTAAACAATTTAGAATACTGTCTTTAAAGGAAATAATAAAAATCCTTCTATCTTCCTGAGAAGATTAGGGCCATCCAACATCAACTCTTTCAAATCTACTCTAACCCAAGGACTGGCAAACTATTCTTAGCTGCTGCAGTATTTGGTCTGTGAGGTGGGCTATAGTTTGCCCACTCCTGATCTAATCATTTAATTATTTTCATGTCCTCATTTATTGCCTGCATTTTCTCTTTTGACAATCTCATTCACTTCCACCCCATCACTTCTGTGCAGCCAACTCCCATTTCTACATCTCTGCCTTGAACCAAACTATACAATTTCTATGCTCCATGTCAACATCTTAAGTTGCCCATATTACATCTATGCATGTATTTTCCACCAGTTCTTTAAACCCAACATGTCAAAGGTGGAACTTCCCTTCTTCTCCTTTCTCAGTTCCACACCTGAACCTCCAGAATTCTCTTCCATGCGGTAGTCTTTTCAACCTGAAAGATCTTTCTACCCCTGCAGTTTTCTTTTCTGATTGATAAGTTCTTCCCAGATCCTCCATTTTGAGATCAGTACCCCATTAGAACCCTCCTAGACTATTGTAATGGTTTTATTTCACTGCCCACCTCTACTTTCTTTTCATTCAAACTATCCTTTATACTGATTCCAGAATAATCTGTTTTAAGTATAGATCATGCTGGTTTTTCCCAGGAAAAAAAAATTGCGTGTGGTTCCCTTTTCCCTACCAAATGAAGTCCAAATTCCTTTGCCTGGCATTCAAGGCTCTCTATTATTCACTCTTAAGTTTCCAGCCTTGCCTCATATTATTACCTTACTGTATATACTCTCTACTTTAATTAAACTATACTACTTTCTGTTAACCATTACTGCATTTTCCCACTGGCATACCTGTGTTCATACAGTTTTCTATGCCTGGAAATATCTTTCCTTATACTTTTCCACTGCTGAATTTCTAGACATGCCATCAAGCTTAACTCAAATGCAACCTATTCAAGGAAGCCTTCTCTAAACCCTCACCAACACGTCTCTTGTTGATATGGACCTTTCTCCATAGACATTACTCAGCACTTTAAAACTCTTTGATGCATGTACTTAATATGTATATTCTATTTGTCTTTGTTAATGTCATGTTCTTCCACTCGACTGCAAATTCAATGTGGCCAGGGACTAGTTTGTATGTTATACAGTTATCCCTTCCACATCAAGGGGGTTAAGGATGTGGTACACATAAAATTTTTTGGCACTCTCTTTGTACCAGAAAAGTCTTATTTTTTTTTCTCTTTTTCTTTTATGGGGTGTTTACAGCACTTTATTGAAAAATCTGAGTTAAGTATTTGGTCACACGCTCTGTGTCATCTGCTGGCTTTTATGGTTTATCTTTGGCTTCCACAAAACTCCCCCCAAATTCTCCTTTAATTTCTTATGCTGATGGGATATGTCAAAACCGTGATGGGGAAAGTTGTAATGTGGAAGGGGTAATTGTTTAAAGTTTGTTATCTCTCCCAGCATTTAGCATTAATGTACACACTAGTTACTCAATAAATGTTTGTTGAAAGAACATTCCCTCCTTCCTTCTAGTCTAAGGGTAAGCAAAATTGCACACTGTGGCTTGTTCTCTGTTTTTGTATGACTTGCAAGTTAATAATGGCTTTTACATTTGTAAGTAAAGTTTTTTTGTATTAATAAAACAACACCACCATTCTTAGCTTTCTGACCTTACAAAAAAACAGAAGGTGAGATAGATTTGGCCCTCAAGCAGTCATATGCAGATATCTTACCCTAGTCAAAGAGGAAGGTGTCTCTTCTTTATATTTTCTACCTACACTTAGTCCTATCCCTCCTTACCTTGTAACCTGGCTCTATCAATCATCCCCCACTCATACATCTTCAATCTCTCCTCCTCTACAAGCTACTTCTCAAGGTATAAATAATCTCAGTTTTCCTCTAATCTACCCCCCCCCAAAAAAAACTCTTCAACTCTGCTACTTAGTCAAACTATGACTTTCTGTCCCCCTTCACTCATAAACTTCTATAAAGAATACCCTACACTCCAGTTTCTCACTACCCACTCACTCTAGCAATATGGTTTCCTTCCACAGAAATCTAGTCAATTGGCCTTCACTTAGTCACTTGGTTACTTAGGACTTCCTTACTGCCAAATCCAAAGGCCTTTTTATGCTCAGTCTCCCTGACTTCTTTGTTATATGAGAAGCTGTGGACTACCTCCTCTTGGATGGCTTCATTTCTTGGCACCCATATTTGTTTTCTTAAGGGTCTCCTCTCCCGTCTTTAATTTCTTTTATCTCTTGCTGGCTCCTCATGGTCATCCCATCCCTTAAATGCTGAGGCTCCCCATACAACCATATCTTTTCTCTTCTCTTTCTATATCCTCTCTCTCAGTGATCTCATCAATTCCTATGGCTTCATTTATCGCCTCTGTATAGATGACTTCTAAATCTCTATCACCACTGTTATGAACCTCCCCCCAGAACTCTAGTTTATATTATGTTAGATCCCATAAATTGTTCTGTTCCCAAAAAATATTAATGCAGTTAATGGTACCAACATGCTCTCAGGTTCCCAGGTTTATAAGTTTGAAGTTATCTTTGATTTAATAGTCTTCTTCACCCAACATATCCAATCTACTGCCAAGAATTAGTACCTTTTCCCCTTATTGTTTTCATAGAAATTATAATATTTTTTCCTACCTTCTATAATCTCATCAGATTGACAGTCTTCTCTCCCCCATTTGCTAGTGCTTTCCCTCCCCAAACCACGTCATTTTGTATAAATTTGATTTTGTATAAATTTGATACATTCTTATATATGTACATGTTGTCCTCATTAGAATGTAAACTCTGAGAGAAGCGATAATTTCATTTGTCTTTGTAGCCTTGGTGACTAACGTAGTGTGCCTGGCACATAATTGGAACTCATTAAATGCTTTGCTTGATTGAATGTCCAAGTGAAAACTAGTGCTGACAAATATATGTCTATGTCATTATTATATGAGGCTGGGTAGAAGTACTGGGCAGAAGTGCAGGAACTAGAACCCTAGACACTGCTACTAAAACAGAAACACAAAGTAAGAAAGATTAAATATCTAAAATAAATAGTCAAGTAGCAACTGGACAGCTAGGTGGCATAGTGGATATAGAGCACCAAGCCTGGAGGAAGGCAGACTCATTTTCCTGAGTTCAAATCCAGCCTTAGGCAGTTACTAGCTGTGTGACCCTGGGTAAGTCATGTAAACCTGTTTGCCTCAATTTCCTCATCTGTAAAATGATCTGGAGAAGGAAATGGCAAATCACTCTTGTACCTCTGCCAAGAAAACCCCAAATGGGGTCATGAAAAGTCATGAAAAACAACAACTGAACATCTTAAAAAATAACCTTAATAAAGAATCTATTCAATAACATAGACTGGTACAGTGGTTTTATAGTCAGAGAACTTGGGTTCAAATCCTTTCTCTCTCACTTCCTATCCAGGTGAGTATAGGGAAGTCATTTAAACTCTCCAGACTTAATTTTTCACATTTGTAAAATAGGATGGTGAAGTAGATAGTTTCTAAACTTACTTCTGAACACTTAACATATGATCCTATAACATATAATCCAGCTTCCAAAGATAATGGGGGTATCTGTTAATTGTGTGATATTTAACTTTTTTTTAAAAAGCTTATAAGTATGAAAGGAATTTTGACATAAGTTTTTAACAAAAAAAAATTGCAGTCTCTGGACAAACTTTAATCCATAGAAAACAAGCGACTACACTTCTGTAGCCTGTTTCCTCATCTGTAAATGAGGACAATAGATTGACTCTTTCTTCTATTTCTCTGTATGTGCTATATATTTTCCATTTTTCAGGTAAGTGCTAAATATTTCAGTACGCACTATAATATTTAGGTCACCAATCCTACAAATCATGTGGTAACACACCTTGGAAGGTATCCCTTTCTGCCTTGTTTCTGTGATCTTAGCCCAAGTTCCTAAATGCCATGGATAGAAGTCCCAGTACAATTTATAAGTAGATGGATAGGAACTGAAATATATATATAGTATTATGCATGGAAAATTTAAAATAAATGAATATTTTAAAACAGTAAAAATCAAATCTTGTTTAAAAGGAAAAAGGGAAAGAAACAGAAGTACTTCTCCCTAGAGGACTTAAAAAAGTTTCAAATAGAATCAAGGTCATTATTCTCTTACCTTAGAGATACTACTTCCAAATTCAAACAGGCTGAGACAAACATTGTGAATCATTCTCTGTAACAAGGTATGTGCCAAACACATACCATTTTGCTGAGAAAACTGTTTCTGCACTCTTTCTCAAAACTCCAATGAGATTAGATTTGGAAGTGTGGGGAGAGGAGAGAGAAGAGATGACAATAAATGTCAGATTTTCTTCATCTCATGGAAATCAAACTAATATTTTTTTTTAGCCTCACAATGATTGATGAAAAAAATCCCAAAACTGAAGATGCCAGAAAGATATATAAGTTGCAATAATATGTAAAATCATGGCTTAATGTGAATTTTCTATGAATTTCCTCTTTTTCGTCAGGCTGATGTACAGGCTCACTGTTTGTCAGGCTACCTTTCCAAGCTAAATAATCCTTAGTGGATTGCTGTGGTCTATAAGTAACAAACAAAAACATAACACTGTTACCCAGCTTCCTGACCCTTCCTCGAATTGTATATCTCCTTAAGCTTAACTTGTGACTCATAAATCTTGCCTACTGTGCTTTATACCCTGTGATAATAAAAAGGTGTTAAATATCAAAACTACTTATGCTTTCATGATGGGACCCCAGTTGGCCCAGAAGTCTGATGGTTTCTTATATAACTCCCAGCATTTTCAACATAGTGACTTCGGCCAACTACTTGTGGAAGCAGACCCACAAAAGAGGCCATTTATATTGGAGGAGTGAGAGAGCTAGGCACACACTTGACATTTTAAGACTTTAAACAATTCATGGGTGGGCATTATAAAAGATGCAATATCTCCAACCTAAATGTTTCCAGCTGTATGGATGAATGCAGATAGAATGAAGTTCTGTAGGGAATGGCGTGGGGGTGGGGGAGAAGCACACTAGCTTGTGAGACACAATTCGGAAGTCCTGCAGGGACTAATTTTGTTAATCACAGAAGGATCTATGAGTATTTGTTTCAACTCCCAGACAAAACTGAGCAAAGCCAGATCACTGGCAGGGCCAACAGTCCTAAGGCTTTTTCAGCACAGCAGATGCCAAAAAATTCGAAGAGATGCCTTTCTTTGGCCTGGGTCCTGTGGCCCATGGCCATTTTGCAGATGCAAGCTCCCACAGTGCCCGGCTACACTGAAGCCGCAAAGCAACTCTGGCCTTACTTGTTAATAACTGTGACCACAATGCTAATTTCCTTCATGGGGTTTATTATTAACCTTTCTGTAGCTATGAGGACAGAGTTTAACCAAGACCCTAATACAGTTACTCGTAAGACACTGTCAAAACAGCATGGATAGAACTTCACGGTTTGACATTTTTGTAAGCACAGTCTTGGGTCTGAGTCACTCAACCTTGAGTCATGTTTGATAGAGCTTTTTAAAAACTAATACCCTTGGGCTGCCTCACTGGTGTATAAGCCTCCCTACTGAGACAACTAATGGACTCCAAGCTGCTTACTATCTGCCTATTGGGAGACAGGTAACCAAGACAGTCTTCCCTCTATGCCAAGGCCCCTATCCCTGGGAGCAGCAAAGTGGGAGAAATAAGGATGCAAGGGAAGCTGAGATGGAATTATTCGGTTTTGTTACTGTTTGTTTTAGGCATTTGTTTTGGTTTATTGTAGGTTTTTTGTTTTTTCCGGCTGTACCTGTGTTTTCACTGGTGTTGGGATCCTCCACTGGAGAAACTCTGTTTCCTAACCACTCTGCAACTTTAGTCTTAGAGACTTGCCTTCAGAGCACTGAGATGTTAAGAGCCATGCCCAATGTTACACAGTCAGCATGTGACAAAGGCACTCAGTCAATAAGCATTTATTAAGTGCCAGACACTGTACTAAGCACTGGAGCTACAACAACAGGCAAAAGACAGGACCTGTCCTCAGAAAGTTTACAATCTAATTAGGGGCACGGGGGAACAATAAGCAAGCAAATATGTACAAGCAAGTCATATATAGGATAAAGAGGAAATAATTAGTATGGGAAAAGCACGAGAATTAAGGGGGCTAAAAACAAGCTTTCTGTAGAAGTTAGGATCTTACTTGGGACTTGAAGGAAGCCAGTAGATAGTGAGAAAAGGACATTCCAGGCATGGGAAAGAGACAGGGAAAATGACCTGAGCTGAAAAATGGAGGGAGTGCAAGAAGTCCAGTGTCATTGGACTGAAGAGGTGCCTATACAGTATGGAGACTGGAGAGGTAAGGGCTGGGCTGAGTTATGAAGGGCTTTGAATACCAGATAGATTATTTTATATTTGACCTTGGAGATGACAGTCACTAGAGTTTCCTGAGTGGATGTCGGGGTAGGGAGGAGAGTGATGCGCATGTATGTGAACCTTTACAACTCAGAAATTGGGAAATGCTATAAATCAGAGCTTGACATAATCTAGAATTAAAGAAATGATGGGGAAAGTGTTACTGACACATATTAAATTTAAAAGTGTGTTGCCTTCATCCCTAGAGAAAGAACTGATGCAGTCTGAATGCAGATCAAAGCAAATTATTTTTTCATTTTCTGTATTTTTTTTTCTTTTTGGTCTGTGTCTTCTTTCACAACATGACTAATATGGTAATGTTTTACACGACTAAACATGTATAGTCTATATCAAATTACTGTCTCAGGGAGGGAGATGAGGAAGAGAGAGAAAATTTGGAACTCAAAAAAATTTTTAAATGAATATTAAAATTGTCTTTACATGTAACTGGGGAAAGTAAAAATAACTTATATAAATATAAATTTATATGATTAATAAATATTTATGTTATTAATAAATTAATACAGTTACATAATATATATTTTTCTTTTTGGAGGGGGGAAAGCAGGGCAATTGGGGTTAAGTGACTTACCCAATGTCACATGGTTAGTAAGTGTTCAGTGTCTGAGGCTGAATTTGAACTCAGGTCCTCCTGACTCCAGGGCCGGTGCTCTATTCACTGCACCACCTAGCCTCCCTTAAAATATAATTTTTTAGAAGTATGTTGTATATATGTCATTTATATTTTCCTATAGAGAGCTGGTTGTTAAATATTTACCAACACACCCATGGGTATGGGTGTGGGTGTGTGTGCGTGTGAGCGCGCGCACAGTAGGGACATATAGGAGAAATGTGTGTACGGTAGGCAGGAAGGAATAAACATTTGTTAACTTCATACTATGTGCCAGACACTCCGCTAAGCTCTTTATAAATATTATCTCATTTGATCTCACAACAACCCTGGGGGGTAGGCGCTATTACTATCATCATCTAACCTTCAGGAAAGTGAGGCAAACAGAGCTGAGTGACATGCCCAGTGTCACAGAGCTAGTTGATGTCTGCCACTGGATTAAAACTCCTATTTTCCTGATTCCAGGCCCAGCACTTTATGCACTGTACCTGCTAGTAGGTGCTGGCTTAAATAAACAACAGCAAATTTAAAAGTTCCCCCTCTTTCCCCTCCTCCCCAAATGATATTGACAGAAAACACTAGGGACAGAAATATAACCACTGTCTGGCTCAGATCCACTTTTAATTTTGGATTTATCAACTCAGTAACATAGGCTACAACGTTCACGAATTTAACGGTATTTACAATAATCTCGTGTAGATATGTCTTATGCAAAACTATACGTACAAATAAAGAAGAAGTGCACAACTCTGCACATCCTGACTCAATACCAGAGTTTGCGTGATACAGCAGCAACCTCCAGGGTGTCTGGCAGGCAGTCCTGGGAGCACAGCTCCTCTTGAAGACAAGATCAAAAGGGACAGGAAGGTCCTTTATGTTTTTATTTATTTTCTTCCTTCTCTATTTGACTGATCACATAGTGGAGGAACAAGGAAAGCAGAAAGTACTGTTAACTAGTACTCTGCCAACCCCATAAAATGAATGGGTTAGGAGCAAGGAGAATGATTTTTAGCTAAAATTCAGAAAAGAAAGGTACTATTATGGCCACACCCTCGCATGTTATGAGCCAGGAATTAAGTCTGTGACTTACACTGTGTACAATCCTTGAAGCAGGAAAAATGGCAGCCATAGAGCATATTAAGGGAAATCTGACCAGTCAGTCATGAAGGTGTGTGGCTCTCTTATTAAACTCAGGGGACACCACTTGATTTTTATATACTTTGTATCTTACTTAGGTCCTCAGGATTTGTAGATACCCTAAGGGAACATATTATATTCAATGTGTTTTACAGAGGTACAAGTTTAGATCCATAGTGCTTAGGGAGGAAATTCTACCAAAAGAAAATAATAATTAGCAGTAGGCTGTTTCATGAAGGAGTAATTTAGATTTAGATCATGGATTTATATCTGGAAAGGGCTACTCAAATGACCTTGAGGAAACCACATATTTGGATGTCAGTTTCCTCATCTGTAAAAGAATGAGGCTGAATAGTATGATTTATTAAGTTGTATATTTTATATATATATATATATATATATATATATATATATATACACACATACATGCTGTATAATACAATATATGTCATAGTGTTTTAGTTTTAAATCATCCTGTTACAACTACGTACCATCTTATTATGCATAATACTTATTTTTATACTTTCAGAAATAAATTTTCAAGTTTACCCCCACTTGTAGATTGTCTTAAGCACAGAAAAGAAGAAGAAATCAAATGCAAAAATTTGGAATGCCATAAAATCTTAGGTAACAGAAAAAATTAAGCTCTAATATGACATTGATATGTGGTAAATTTGCTTGTTTCTATTGTAGATGAAATGAAGGTCGACATCATGTTGGAAGTGTTACATATATATTATGTCAATTTCCATGGGAACTTAATGTTTCCTGATGTTTTTAGTTTTTAATTTTTTAAGTAATTATACATGAATAAATTATTTCTGAACCTTATCTAAGAATATACAATGACTCTTATGAGATATAATACACCTTGGTAAAATTCCTAAGACTGTTAATTATTTTATGATAGCATCTAAAAATTACATGTTGCCTTGCTTTCAAGTGGGTATTTTCTTCCAGGTTGCATCATTGGTTTCGATGCTAAATTGCTTTGAGTTTTGTGATTACTCTTTAAAAAAAAACAAACCCCAAACAAATAACAATCATCAGTTTTAATTGTGAATAGAAAAACTCTAAGATGAAAGCATTAATTCATTGATATGAAATACCAGGAAGTAGAAGAGGGAAAGTAGCTATTTCCTGAAACTGACCTATTTATCAGCCTTAAAGAATAATGGCATCATTGATAAGGAGTTAGTGGAGACTCCCAAGGCTGCTCCCAGTACTCTTTTGAGAGAGAGAAAAAAATAAGAGAGGAAAATAGATTTCATACATAATTAAGAGAGGAAAAAGTGACAGGGACTCCAAATTTGACATCTGGTAGTAAAAAAAATATATGATTCTTTATCACATATTGTTGTTTAAGATTAGGGTCAGGCTCTGAGCACTTCTGGAGGGAAAATCTGGGCTGGTCCTGTTGCTGTTTTCTGGTGGATATGAATATTGTGTTATTCCTGGGACAGCAGATGCTAGACTCAATGACTCTCAGCCAGCTGGAAAGCTGACTGGGTAGTTGGTAACAGAGCTGCCAGTTCATACCTGTCATACCCTGGACAAAATTACCCCTCAGATGATGAGACAACATCTTACCTTCAGGCACAGTCCTCAGATACTGGAATGCTTCCCCTGTAGTACTCCTGGCCAGACCCTGTCCCTAGTATCCACAGATCTGTCTCCCTATGCCAACCTGGGCTGCACAAATGACTTTCTGTGATTTTTTTTTCCTTGAATTTCCTAATCAGGATTTGATCTGGTGCATTTTCTAGGTCTGCTTGGAGGAATTTGGGGAGGGAGCTCACTATACTTCCTATTACTCTGCCATCCTGACTATTCCTATATTGTTTAATAGAACAAGAAAAAGTTGCAAGAGTTTTTGCTAGTGAGTTTTCCCATTAAAGACAAAAGTACTGCCAAGCTTACAGTTAGTTCTATTTCAGAAGAGACAGTATTGTGGTAGAAAAAAACACTGGACTTGGGGTCAGGAGTTGTGGGTTAGAGACTTGGTTTTCCTACCACCTAGCTGTGTGAATTTGAATATGTAACTTGGTCTCTCTGAGACTGTTTCCTAATCTGTATATCTGAAGAAGTTATCTCCAGAGGCTTTAATATTTTCAAGGATTCTCTGGAACTGAATATATCATTTTAACCAGTCATAGTAGCCCTAGCAGATTTTTCAAAGGTGATAATAATCATCTAGTTCCAGGATAGGCAGCCTATGGAATTAGAACCTTAAGGCATCTGTTGGTGGTAGCAACCCTTCGCCATATGCTACATTTAAACAGGTTGCTAGGTGCCTACATATAAAGAAAAAATTACACGTGTATATAAGGGCACAAACCCATACTTTAGGCATGCCAGTGATGCCCACAGACGTTAGTTAAAACTGCACTGTGTCCATCATCAATAGAACAGGAAAGGTAAAAGCAGTCCTTTAGTATGATAATCTTTTATTGCTTCAAGTACTAGGCATCACACAATTATATAAATAAAAAGACCAATCTTGTATCACAGTATTCCCTGACATATATAACAAATTCATTAGTGGCTTTTATGGTTCATTGTACTAGGTAAACAGGGAGAAGGGAAAGGAATAAATATCATGTAGTGAGGTGGGTAATATTAGCCCCATTTTATAGCTGAAGGAACTGAGGCAAAGAGAGGTTAAGTGACTTGCCCAGGGTCACACAGCTGGTATCTAAGGCTGGATTTAACTTCCTGATTCTAAACCCAGGGCTCAAACCACCTACCTACCCTACATGAAGCAGAAGGGGTGTCACTTGTAGGGGGGGGTTGGATGAAATCATGTGGATTATATAATAATAAAAATTATGTGTGCTTCCCCCTCCCCCACTTCCAGGCTCCTCATAATTTAACTTTTACAGCAAGGCTGTGAAAATTTCTCATACTGAAATAACAGAACCTGCACTTAACAAACAAAACAACATGATGAAGTGATCTGACTTTTAATAAGGCCACAAAGAGTACCACTAACATTCTTCTTCTTGCCAAAATCACCATATAATGTTAAATGGCCATATGAGGTTTCATGTTTGCTTTAATTCTGCTCTAAAAGATGTAAATAATATGTACCACAGTGTCGAGAAGTTAAACCTTCTACTTTACCAAAGAAAAAAGGGTGTGTAGGTCAGCAATTGAATCCTCTGTAAGTAGATACTGTAAAAGGGAAAAACATTAAGAACACTTACACTTTCAAACAACTGCTTTGTTGTGTGGCTAATCAGTGTGAAAACATTCTTCTCAGCAACTCCAAGAATATTTTAGTCAGCCAAGAAGAATTTAACCCAGGTGTGATCTTATTTTCTTCTTTTAATAGTTGACCCCAAAACCCAGGGGAAGGGGGTTGGGAGAGAAAGGGGACTTGAAGTCTCCTAGCCTTAGCAAATCATCCAGCCAGGTCACAGAAGGGCAAGTACCATAGACTCATGGCCAGCACATGACTCCAACCAACTTCAGGTCTGCTAATAGGCTGAACAAGTTTTCTGAGTGAATCACCACGTACAGTTTGGAAAATATGATACAGAAGTACTGAAACACTGATAGGATTTGGAAGCAAGTTTGGAAAATGGTCCTGCAGATCGACCTTCACTCATTGCACACAAGTTCTATTAGACTCAGCAGGGGAGGTGTCATTTTCTCAGGTTCCATTGACCTGACTTCTCTTTAGCAAAATTCTATAGTTGGTTATAATAGGAACCCTGATGTCACTGAGTCAGTCTTTTAAAAAAAAAATCTGTCTTGGTTTTTGGAATGACAGTTTTTTTAGTCACTTTACTTAGACCTCCCTCTCCATAAATTATTTCTCAAGTTCTGTTACCATATGTGAAAGTTTTATTCATACTTTTCAAGACCTACGACTCCATTGGATCATTACAAAGGTTAGTGAGTTGTGAGGCTTGTCTAAACCTAGCCTGAACCAGGCACTCCTCCTTCTTTTCTTGTTTGTGTTGAGTCATGCCTCAAATCTGGCTTTCTACACTAAGTATTTCCCTTCTTGGACCTGGTGAGCCTGCCAAATCCAGAACAAACCCAAACTTTCTCACCACCAGCATTGTTTAGAAGTGATAAAGAGATACCCCAAAGACGGCCCATTGTTAAATATTATTACTTGTAAATTACTGAGATTAATATGCAAACATTGAAATTAGCATTTATTATGAGTACTGCAGAAGTTTACAAGAACTCCTCCTCCTCTTATCTTACAGAGAAAAAAAGTTAGGACAAGAAATATACACACACACACACACACATATATACACACATACATATATATATATTTCCCCCCCCGAGGCTATCAGGGTTAAGTGATTCGCCCAGGATCACACAGCTAGTAAATGTCTCAGGTCATATTTGGACTTAGGTCCTCCTGATACCATGGCTGGTGTTCTATCTGCTGAGCCACTCAGTTGCCCCTACATGTTCTTTTAACGTGTGCTATTATGAGAGAACTCTCTGAGCAGTCACACTGCATGCTGTCTTTTTGCATGCTGTTCCTTTTTATTCTTCATTGGAATCATTTATTACTGAGTTGGAATTTTTTTTAATAGTCTCATTCTCTTCAGCTGTCTTTCATTTTAGAATATCAAGAAAAGTCTAACTTTCATCTGAACTTTTTGAACTGTGCTCTCCTAAAGATTAAGAGTACATGTTTGAATATGGCAAATCTTCCCTGTCTTGACTATCATGAACTCCAAGATGGCATAGTCACTTTCTCTGAAGGTTACTGTTATTTTTGATTCAACAATCACTTCCTCTTTGTTGATCTGGATTAGCTCCAGAGGAAGTTATCCTTACTAATGCTGTACCCTTCCTATACATGGAAACTTTAGCAAAGCAAGTAAAAAATTCATTAAAAACTTTGCTTTTGATGGGGAAAAATATCTCCAGCCGATTACGGATAGCTGAAATCGATAGCACAAACAAATTTCACTTGTTTATTGGTTTAAGAAAAACTTTATTGGGAAAGTGTCCATTTCCTTCAGCTGGCTGACTGGTGTGTAGAATGCTCTCACAATGATATCACTTCTACTTCTCCCTCTTTTGTCATACTCACTCTTAGGCTCTCCAGTGTGCTTTGCCTTCATATTTGTAGGCTTCACAATTATATAGCTAAATCCCTTAAGAGAAAAAAACTTTTTTATACTTCTTTTAATTTCAAGCACTTTGCAGAGTGCCTAGTACATGTAAGAACTTGATAAATGCTTGTTGACTGATATACAATGCTCCCATTATAGTTTTTCTAAGATCCATTTCTTAGGGACAAAGAACTCTCTCTGTTACCCTCCCATCCCAATGACTTTCAATGTTATTTAAGAAGCCATATTTAATTCCTAGCATTAAAAGTCTATTTATTCATTGCACACACACACTCCATCTACCAATACACACACACACACACACACACCTCTGAGGCAGTAAGAGTTATTGCCATTCCCCCTTCTTAGTTATTTAAGTACCTCTAAACCATTGTTAGTTCAGACTGTCAAAATCTTTTTGGATCTGGATTCTCCTACCTTTGGGTTATATTCTCTACTTGTTGACTTTAATAGTGTCTGATATAACAACTATGGCTGATGATTTTCCTTCCTCCCATTTGATCTTCTTTTTCAAATCAAAGCCCTCTTAAACTTGGGGAAAAAGACATTTTCTGCAGAATTCATGTTATGTACTCAGTCTCTAGTAAAGAAGCTATTTTTTCAGTGGTATTAGCTATAGACTCCCATCCCCCAAATAAAAATCCTACTCTTCAACATCAAGGAATACACTTGCAAATAATTCCTTTTTATTAAAAATAAAGTTTAATATTAAAAATCACATTAGACTTTCAGAAATCTTAAAACACCCATTTTTTTTTTCATACCTCAACAGTCATCACTGTAGGAAATGACTAGCAAATAGTCAGTGAAAATATTAAAATGGAATCAAATAGTTAAATGACAAAAAGACAAAAAAATCCTCCAAATCTTAACTTGTTTCACAAAAACAAATGCTTACTTCTTGAATTAAAGGAAGTATGGCTAATTGCAAACAAAAATGGAGGCCTAATATTTTACTAATGTGATATGTAAAAATGTTAATGATAACCTGTTCATATTAATGAAGAAATGGAATTAAACACTTCCAAAATAAGGATTGAAAAGAGAAAGAGGGTTTTTTTGTTATCTTTGGGAAAAGATGCTTATGTTAACATTAGCTAACTACTCAAGGATTTCAAATCTAATTTAATTTTAAAAGAAAAAAAGACCAATATGCTTATTTCCTACCCAATGGATTATTATTGTTTGACTTGGTGGTTCAATGAATTTAAAACTGGAAGGGACTCTCAATGTAATTTACCTTCTGATTTAACAGATGAGGAAACCGAGGCTCAGAGAATTAAGTGACTTGCTCAGGGTCACAGGTGATTGACAGGTTATAAATTCCTTTAAGACACAGAAAAAACTAACAAACTGATTAAGGAAATGAAATTTTATTTTGGTGGTTACCTAAAAGGCTACACATTAAAAGCCTACTGTGAAGAGAAACTCTACATTAATAATGGAGAACAGCTTAACTAGAAGAACGAGTCAGATGTTTCATTCCTTTATTCTCTGGGCTCTGCTCCCATCTCTCTGCATTTCTTTTTCTACTATGGACTGACCAGTCTTTTCATTCAGGAAAATCACTCTGCCTAAGCAGCCTCCTTACTCAGATAGGTTATTCTCTGCCTCTGTAGCATCGTCCTCAAATTGGTCAGTTACTCCTGGCACCTCTATTTCATCTTTTTTTAAAAAATTATTTTTTATTTATTTTGGGCATTCTTTTGTTTTTTGCATTTTGAGTTCCAAATTCTCTGCCTCCCTCCTTCCCCCACTCACTGAGAAGATGAGCAATATGAAACCAATTATACATGTGAAATCATGTAAAGCATTTCCACATTAGCTGTATTTTTTTTAAAAAAGAAAAATAAAGAAAGTGAGAAAATTATACTTCAATTTGTCCTTGAGAGTTTCTCAGTTCTCTCTCTCTCTGGAGTTGGGCAGTATTTTTCCTCATGAGTTCTTCGGAAATGTCTTAGATCATCATATTGAACAAAGTAGCCAAGACTTTCACAGTTGATCATCATAGCAACATTGACATACTGTGCAGAATTATCTCCCAGTTCTTCTCACTTCACTTTGAATCAGTTTATATAGGTCTTGCCATGTTTTTTCTGAAACCACCTCCCTTGTCATTTCCCACAGCACAGTAGTACTCAGTCACAACCATATGCCATAGCTCAGTCAACCTTCCTAATGCCGTGACCCTTTAATACCCATATGTGGGAGTATCTGGGTGTATCTGTATGTGGGCTGACCTGCCTGGAGATGGATACAGGAGCAGTGTCTCGGTATGTTTTCCGATGGTTTTAGGCGACCCTTGTGAAAGGGCCATATGACCCCCAAAGGGGTCATGACCCACAGGTTGAGAACCGCTGCCATAGCTTATTCTCCATTCCCAAACTGAAAAGCATCCCTTCAATTTCCAATTCTTTGCCACCACAAAAAAGAGCTGCTATAAATGTTTTTGTACTTATAGGTCCTTTTCCTTTTTCTTTGACCTCTTTGGGATATAGATCTAATAAAGGTATTACTGGGTCAAATGGTTTATACAATTTAATAGCTCTTTGGCCCTGGTTCCAAATTGTCCTCCAGAATGACTGGACCAATTCACTACTCTGCCAACAGTTCATTAGTGTACCTATTATACCCTCATCACCTCCAGCATTTGTTACTGCTGACAGGTGTGAGGTGGTACCATAGAGTCGCTTTAATTTACATTTCTCTAATCAATAGTGATGTAGAGCAATTTTTCATAACTATAAACAGCTTTTATTTTTTCTTCTGAAAACTGCCTATTCATATCCTTTGACCATTTATTAGTTGGAGAATGGCTCTTATTTTTATACATTTGACTCAGTCCTATACTCAGTATATATTTGAGAAACGGGGCCTTTATCTGAAAAACTTGCTATAAAATGTTTGATATTATTTCATTGTCTATGGTACCTTTTAGCAAAATGTAGTTTCCATGATTGTCATTTTACTTAGGTTTCTTTTTGCTTTTGCTTTGTCTGAGATCATGATTAGTATCCTTGACTTTTTTTTTACCTCAGCTAAAGCATGTTAGATTCTGCTTTAGTCATTTATTTTAACTCTGTGTTTGTCTCTTGTAAACAACATATTGTTGGATTCTGGTTTCTAATTTATTCTAATCCATTTAATGCATGAATTCATTCCACTCACGTTCACAGTTATGATTAGTGCATATTTTCCCCAATCCTATTTTCTTTTGTTTCTTTTCTCTTTTTATCCTGCCCCTCCTCAAAAGTCTATTTTGCTTCTAACAACTGTTTTCCTTAACTTGTTCCCCAATTTATTTTTCCCCTCCCTTCCTCTCATCCCCCTCCCCTCCTATGTCCCTACTAGCTAAATTATATTTCTATATACAACTAAGTATGTATATATATTCTTCCCTCTTTGAACCAATTCAAAGTGATGCTCAAGCACTGCCTGCCACTTCCCACATTTTCCCCTCCACTGTAAAAGTTCTTCCTTGTGCGTCTCCTTTGTACAAGAAAAATTTCCCTCTCCCTTCCCCCCACTGCATCTCTCTTTCTCATCCCTTATTTTTCTGGGATAGCATTCCAACACAACTTACACTCGTGCCTTCTGTCTATGTAAACTCCTTTTAACTAACCTAATAAAGACAAAGTTCTTGGGAGTTACATGTATCATCTTCCCAAAGAGGAATGTAAACAGTTGAAATTTATTGAGACCCTTTATGATTACTCTTTCATGTTTACTTTTATATGCTTCTCTTGAGTCTTGTATCTGAATGTCAATTTTCTATTCATCTCTGAAAGTCCTCTATTTCATTAAATATCCATTTTCTCCCCTGAAGATTATACTCAGTTTTTCTGGGGAGACTATCCTTGGTTGTAATCCTTTGCCTTCCAGAGTATTACATTCCAAGTTCTCTGCTCCTTTAATGTGGAACCTGCTACATCTTGTGTGATCCTGACTATGGTTCTACAATATTTAAACTGTTCTTTCTAGCTGCTTGAAGTATTTTCTTTTCTTTTCTTTTTTAGTTGTTGTTCATCCTTCATTTTGAATTTTTTTTTAGTTTTCAACATTCACTTTTATAAGACTTTGATTTCCAAATTTTTTTCCTCTCTCCCTCCCCAAGATGGCATACAATCTGGTATAGGCTATACATGTGCAATCATATTAAACATATTTCCATATTAGTCATGTTGTGAAAGAAGAATCATAACAAAAGGGAAAAACCATGAGAAAGAATAAACAAAATTTAAAAAGTGAAAATAGTATGCTTTTATCTGCATTCAGACTCCATAATTCTTTCTCTGGATGTGGATAGTATTTTACTTGAAGTATTTTCCCTTTGACCTGGGAGCTCTGGAATTTTAGATACAACTTACATATAATATTATATAGTATTCCTGGGGGTTTTCATTTTTGGATCTCTTTTAAGAAGGTGTTCAATGAATTCTTTCAATTTCTGTTTTACCCTCTAGATCTAAGATAATAGGAACAGTTTTCCCTAATAATTTCTTGAACTATGATGTCTAGGTTCTTTCTTTATCATGGCTTTTGGGTAGTCCAATAATTCTTAAATTACTTCTTCCTGATCTATTTTCTTTGGTCATAACAACATTATGAGGTAGGTACTCTTATCCTCACTTTACAGACGAGGAAATTGTGACTGAAAGAGATTAATTGATTTATTCAAGGTCACACAGTTATTATGATAGGCAAGATGTGAATTTGGGTTCTAGGTCAATTGTTTTTTCGATGAGATATTTCACATTTTCGTCTATTATTTCATCCTTTTGACTTTGTTTTATCATTTCTTTCTTTTTTCTTTTTTTGCTTTTTGGAGGGCAGAAGACAGGGCAGTTGGGGTTAAGTGACTTGCCCAAGGTCACACAGCTACTATGTCTGAGGCCGGATTTGAACATTTGAACTCAGGTCCTCCTGACTCTGGGGCCGGTGCTCTATTCACTGCACCACCTAGGTGCCCCTGTTTTATCAATTCTTGATGTCTCATGGAATCATTAGCTTCCACTTGCCCAATTCTCATTTTTAAGGAATTATTTTCTTCAGTGAGGTTTTGTGCCTCCTTTTCCATTTGGCCTATTTGATTTTAAAGGAATTCTTTTCTTCAGTAAATGTTTTTTGCCTCTTTTATGATTAGGCCAATTCTGTTTTCAAGGTGTTATTTTCTTTATCATTTTCTATGTCTCTTTTACCAAGCTGTTAATTTTCTTTTCATAATTTTTTGGCACCATTTTAATTTCTTATCCCAACTTTTGCTTTACCACTCATCTCTTTCATTAACTCTTCCAGGAATTCTTGCTGGGCTTGGGTCCAGCATTTTCCTCTGAGGATTCATTTGTAGGTATTTTCACACTGTTGTCTTCTGAATT
Organism: Pseudochirops cupreus; assembly: GCA_028627135.1. Taxonomy (NCBI): domain Eukaryota; kingdom Metazoa; phylum Chordata; class Mammalia; order Diprotodontia; family Pseudocheiridae; genus Pseudochirops; species Pseudochirops cupreus. Next base: position 442,001,728 of record CM053580.1, on the reverse strand, counting down.
TATGTCTTGGTCTTCTCTGCCACCACAGTAGCTTTTTATGATTAAATTCTTTTTAAAAAAACCTTTACTCATTTTCCCAGCTTAGGGATGGGGAGACACTGTACCATACTTTAGCCTTTCCCATGCTGCTATTTTTAGAGCTAGTTCTGGGGGTCTGAAAGTTTTGGTGCCTCCAACGTGGTGTGATCTCGGTAGAAGTGTGGTCACTGCTCTCCTGGTCTGTGCTTTCTCTCTACCCAGGAAAGACCCTTGTTTCTCTGTAGGCACAAACACTAATGTTCCTCTTTTCCTTAGAATTGTGACCAGGGCTTCTGTTCCTTTTGTGACCAACCCTCAGATCTCTCTGCCCTGGAACTGCAACCCAGAACTGCATATGGGCAACAGAGTTGCCAATCAGTGCCAGATGGATCTAGTGCCAGCAAAGGGTTCTCTATAATTTCTTTCTGACCAGTTGTCTGACAAACCCCCCCCTCCCCTTACCATCTTTGGGCTAAGAGCTCCTGAAGTTGCTATTCCTGCAGCCAGTGTTGTAGCCACATGTGTGGGCTCTGGACAGACTTCTACCCTGGTGTCCCACACTTTTCTTGCCAACCTCTTAAGTTTTCTTAGGCTGGAATTCAGCTGGGTTGCCTCTGATCTGTCATCTTGGCCTTGCACCTCTATTTTAAAGAAGCTGACCAGCTAAAGGTCAGTCATGTTCACTATTTCATTGCTCTCAGAACTATACTCTTGACTCTCCAGATTTCCTTCTCCAACATGCCCCAACTCAGGTACTTCCCTCCACTTCCACTTTTCAGCTTCTTTTTATATGCTGTCTTCTCCTACTAAAATATAAGCTCCTTGAGGGTAAAGACTTTGTTTTCTTTTTCCTTGTATTTGTATTCCCAGTGCTTATCACAGTGCCTGGCACATGACAAGTGCTTTAAAAGCTTGTTAGTTTGCTGTGTTATGATATGTATGATATACTATAGAGAAATTTGAAAAGATGTATATTAAAATATTTTGAAAGAAAAAAGAACATCACAAAGTACTCACAAGCAAGAACTTATGAGAATGATAGGACTGAGGGTTCTAGTTTGTACTCACAACTATACAAAAATGGATAAGTAAGGATTGGAAGAAAATTTTAAGTAATAGAAATAAGTTCTTTTTATTGTGTATGTTCTATATGATTTTTATTAAAACAAACAACCCTTAAAAAAGTAGTCAGGGGCCAAAATGAAGTAAGAAAAAAAGTGGCAAACCTAAAAGAGGAAAAAAAAAACTTACCAGCATATTTTGTAGTGTTTGATTCATCCATAGACCAAAAGCAGTAATCAAAGGCAAAAACCTGCATCAAGAGAACAAAGAAGATATAAAACTCTCTGGCAACCTCTCATTGATGTAGTAGGCTCAAAGATGACTCATTGATATAGACTAGATGGATAAGAAATTCTGTTTACCTAAACTGTTTCATTTAGAAGAACTGAAATACAAGCCAGAATGAATTGCCTTGATGAATATGAAGAGTTCCTTCAGATTTGAACTGAGGAAGATGAGTCTTTCTGACTCTAGGCCCAATGCTTTGTGCACTATGATGCCACCAAGCTGCCCAAAGTGCTACTACTCCAATTTTACAATTAAGGAAACTATAGTAGTCAGAGGTTAAGAGATTTGCCCAGAGACACACAGCTATTAAGGTCTGAGGCTTGAAATCAACTCAGGTCTTCCTGACTCCAGCATAACACTCTATTTACTGCACCACCCAGCTGCCTCAAAGAAAAACAACTTTCAACAATTTAAGAATTCTTATAAAATGCAATGACTAACCATGATTCCAGAAGACTAATGAAGCATGCTATACCTTTTGACAGAGGGAGGATAAAGTCAAGGTGCAGAATAAAACACACATTTTCAGACATGTCCAAAGTTGTATTTGGTTTGCTTGACTATGCTTGCTTAGAATAAGATTTTCTTTTATTTGGGTGGCAGGGGAGAATTGAGAGGGAAACAGACACTAGTGATAGTGATACATAAAAACAGTGGATCATTAAAGCACTTTCAAATGCAGAGAAGACAACAGAAGGCCAAAGGGACATAGAAAAGGAGGATGACTTAGAAACTAAAGTATTAAACTGATTTATATACTTTCAAAAAAGTGAACTGTACATAACAGAGAGTCATGATTTGGTATACAAGTCTCTTTTTACTATTCTTCTACATAACAATACTCACTCTACTCTGCACCTGCTTCTCTACCTGGTTTCAACTCCACGGAATATGATGCAACTCCCAATTCATCACCTCTAATCTCATCACCATGCTACTAACTCAGGTCTCTATGGACACGACTTCCCATGGAGTACCAACCTCCTCCCAATATTTTCCTTTATAGATGGCAGAATATGGACTTTTTTGCTCATTTCACTTTGCAGTTATTGCTCTGGTTGGTTTCAACTCTTTGGAACAATACGTTCCAACAGGAGATTGGTCTCCCAAGGTGTCCCTTCCAATCTCCTCCTACCCTCCATTACCTTCTTGTCTCTAGTGAGGCAGGGACTGCCTTTCTTTCTTTTTTCTCTTTTGCTTTTTGGAGAGGGGAAGGCAGGGCAATTGGGGTTAAGTGACTTGCCTAAGGTCACACAGCTAGTAAGTGTTAAATATCTGAGGTGAGATTTGAACTCAAGTCCTCCTGACTCCAGGGCTGGTGCTCTATTCACTGTGCCACCTAGCCGCCCCTGCCTTTCTTTTTATTAATTGTATCCCCAGAGCATAGCACAGTGCCTGGTACACAGTAGGTATTTAAATGTTTCATCTCATTTGAATGAATTGCTTTGTTGGTATTTATCAAGCTCATCATATCAAATAAGAAAAAGTATTAAAAAAAGAAAAAATACTCTATAATGACAAGTTGATCTCACAATTCTTCAGCCCACTCAACTCCAATGACCATCAATTGTACTTTACTTCATCAGCTTACTAAATACTTCTTCCATGCTTGTGATATGAGTTAAATTTTTCTTTGTATCTGACCCATACTTTCCTTGGAGGAAGAAGAGTCTACTCTTTTCAAAAGCTAATCCCTCTAACCTGAGTTTTCATCCCGTGACCTCATACCTGCAAATGAATTAAACTTTTGATCCAGCTCTGGACATTTTCACGGAATCTTTTTTAAAATACAAAAGTACACTTTTGCAAGAGTGGCATTAATTCCATTACCTCTCACAATGCAAAACAAGTGCCTTGGGTAGCAATTTACTATTTTAATATGCTTAAAATTAGAAAGAGAAAAAAGACATTTCAAAGAATCAGAGTTAAATCTGGAAGGGAACTTGGATGCCATCAAGGCAAATTCTCTCATCTTACAGATGAGAAATTGAGGCACAGAGACCAGGGGTCACACAGCTATAAACTGTCTGAGGCAGAACACTGACCTGGCTCTTCTTGACTCTCTGTTCAGAGTTCTATCCACTTACTATAAGTTGAATTTTGATTTGAATGACTCCTCCAAGAACATAAAACAAATGAGTGGGAAAAAGTCATATTATAGCTCATTTTCCCCTCAAGTCAGCTGAAAGTGATCTCTCCTTGCTTTGAATTCCCGTGGCATTTCATTTATAACTCTCTTAGGGTACTGATTCCACATCGCTCAGGTAGACTGCAAGGGAGTTAAACATAAGGGCCATATCGCAACCATCTTTGTGCCCCCCACGGTGTGCTGCACAGAGCAAACATGAGGATTTTCTTTTGTTAATGGATTTTTATTTACACCCACATTTTTACATCACCTATATTTCCCTCCACTCTTTCTCTACCTCTTACCTAAAAGCCATCCCTTATAATTATTGAAGTTATTTTTAAAGAATAAGAAACAAAAATAGCAAAACCAATCAACACATTGAAAAAAATCTGATGTTCTATACAATGTCACATACCTGTACCCATCCCCCCGCCCACACGCCTGAGCAAATGAGGGGGTCCATGTCTTTTTCTATTTCTTCTTTGGGACCAAACATGTTTCATATTTTTACAAAATTCAGTTTCAGTTGTTTAGTTGTTAGCCTAATCCATGGACCTAGTTCCAGTCTCTACTTCACTTTGCATCAGTTTATTATTTAAATAAATATTTTCCATCTTCTCTGTATTTTTCATTTTTTACATCACAGTAACATTCCATTACATTTATGTCATATATTTAGCCATCTATTTTGTTTCCAGTTTTTTGCTACTATGAAAAGTGCTACTATAAGTATTTTGGTGTATATATGGGGCTTCTCCCCTCCCCCATTGACCTTGTTGAGGGTATACACCTAGCGGTGTAATATCTGGGTCAACAAGTATGGACATTTTAGCTACTACAATAATGGCCAGAGTTGGGAGACGGAGTGTTCTGTGCAAGAAACAGCAAGGCCTCAGAGTACGTGTTTGTGTGGGGAAGACGTATAAGGTGAAAGAGAACTGGAAAGTAGAAAAGCATAAGGTTATGAAGGGCTTTAAAAGACAAACAGAAGATTTCACAGTCGATCTTTGAGGCAAGATGGAGTCACTAGAAATAACTGAATGGGGGAGAGGAGTTGGTTAGACTTTCCTTTCAGGAAGAACAATTGGACAGCTGAGTGGAAAATGGACTGAAATGAAAAAAAGATTCATGACAACAGCCCAGGTGTGGAGGGATGAGGGCCTGTCCAGACAGTGGCAATGTCAGAGGAGAGAAGGGGGTCTATATGAGAAATGTCATAAAACAGAAATGGCAGGACTCAACAAATGGCAGGATTAGATATGGGAAGAAAGAGTAAGGCACTGAGGATGAAAACTAGATCGAAAGCCTGAGCAACTTGGAGGATGATGGTACCCTCAACAGTAATAGGGAAGTTAAGAAGATGGGACAGTGAGGAGGGGAAAGATAATGAGCTCAGTTTTTGACATGTTAAGTTTAGGATGTATGATAGCCATTTTAAGATGTCCAAGCTATGAGACTGGAGATAAGGAGAAGGGTTAGGGCTGGACAAATATATCTGACAATCATCTGCATACAAATGAATCCATGGGACCTGATGAGATCACCAAGTGACATAGCGTAGAGGTAGAAGAGAAGAGGACCCAGGATAGTCTTAAGGAACACCCACAATTAATGGGCATAAAGATTGAGGAGTGGTTATATAGGTAAGAGGAAAACCAAGAGAAAGTAGTATCTCAAAAACTTTAGAGAGAAGGAGACCGTCTAGGAGAAGAGGCAGACTGATGATCATTTAAAAAACTGGGGAGGTTAAAAAAAAAAAGGATGAGGATTGAGAAAAGGTCATTAGATTTGGCAATTTCTAGGACTGGATTAAGTAATAATGAAAAGAAGGCTATCTTTAAAGACCCCTCCTGTTTTATGGAAATTTACTGGTGTTTCTTAATCACAAATAAGGCTAGCTTTAGGTTTTACTATAGATACCTCTTTCTTATCATACTGAAAAAAATAGTCTTCTTTGGCTATGCCTTTTAGAGTTTTTGGATTAAGTGAGCATTATATTTTTTCCAAAGGCTTTTTATTCATCTATTGATATAAATATGATTTTTGTTGGTTTGGAGGTTAGTTTTTCTAAAAATGGAACATTTTCTAATGTTAAGCCATCCTCGTATTGCTAGAAAGAATCAAACTTGCTCACAGCACAGATTTTTTTTAATTGTTTCAATCTTTTTGCTATGATTTCATTTAAAATTTTGGATCCATACTCATTAATGATTTTAATCTACAGTTTTCTTTATGCTTGTGTCACAAAAGTAGCTTAGGAGAAAATTTCATTTCTCAATTTTTGAGTATAAGTTGTGTAGCATATGAATAAATTGCTCTTTACATACTTGACAAAATTTAACCGTGAACTTATCTGGACTAAGGGCTTTTTTCCTGCTAGTTCTTCTATGACTTCTTCAAATTCATTTCCTAAGATTGGATTAAGATTCCTAATTCATGTTCTGTTCATTTTGACATTCTATATTTTTTGTAGGTAATCATCTGTTTCTTTTAAATTTTTGATTTTGCTAGTATATACTGTATATAGTTCTACTGATTCTTTTTAAATTTCTTCTCTTTTTTTAACCTTGTTCATTTTTTTATTTTGGTAACTTGATTTTACTCTCCTTTTATTTTCTGGTGTTCTTGACAGAATGCTGATTTCACTGAGCCTCTCTTCTTCATTTTATTAACATATTTTCAAATATATGAATCTGCCCTGAGGACTGCTTTGCTACCTTTCTCAAACTTTTACTGTCTGGTGTTTTTCCCCCTAATACTGAACTAAATAGTAGTAAACAACTCTGCAAAAGAACTCTCTCCTTCACAATCTTCTACCCTGGGCTTCCCACCCCTCCACAGCCAACTCCTTTCTGTTTCCTTGAATCTTGGGGCTAATGTGATTGACGGGGCTCAATCTGTTCAGCACTATATATTCAAAGATCCCCTTCAGACAATACTAAGGGGTTAACTCCTAAACTTAGCACCTAAAACTGGAGCTACTATTTGGAACATGAGGTCACCTCCCCTGGGGCAGCACAACTACAAGTTAGAGGGGGTGTGTGTGTGTGTGTGTGTGTGTATGTGTGTGTGTGTGTGTGTGTCTGTGTGTCTGTGTGTCTGTGTGTCTGTGTGTGTGTGTAAAAATTTTTCTTCTCATTGGTGTTATCACTACATTTATTCTATTTGATGATGCTTTACTAGTTTATCTGAGGTGACAGAAGAGGAGTTCAATCTCTAAGTCATTTCTCACTCCATGTTTTTTGCTATGTCTAATTTTAAGGAATCATTCGTTCATCCATTCATTCATTTGGAGGCAATCCAGTTTAAGTGACTTGCCTGGGGTCACACAGCCAGTAAAAGTGTCAGAGGTCAGATCTGAACATAGGTCTTCCTGACTCCAAGGCTGGCGGGAAAAAATTTTTTTTGAGAAAAACTAAAATACAGAGAAATTGGGAATGTGCACACTTCTTATTTAGTAAATGCAAATTCAAATTTGCAAATAACTTTTTCTCTAATGACGTTCATGACCATTAACTGCTCCCCAATAAGATAATAAGAGTGGCGCAATGAATAGAGCACTGGCCTTGAAGTCAGGAGGACCTGAATTCAAATCCAACCTCAGACACTTGACACTTACTAGCTATATGACCTTGGGCAAGTCACTTAATATTAATTGCTTTGCCTTCCCCCTTCCAAAAAAAAAAACAACCAACAAAAAGGAGTAGTGCACAGGTACTCTAGGGGTTTGGAAACAAGTACAATTTCAACTACCTACAATCCAGATATGACCTCTCCATCTGAAATACAGAATACATGCCAGCATTTCACATCTGCATTTTGCTCAGCACATCAATTCTATATTTATTAGTCTCTCAAAATGTTCTCAGACATAAATATTATTGGCCCCTAAACATAAAACAATAGTGATTTCCTTGGTTTTTACACACACACACACATACACACACACACAAGCACATGCGTGCACACACTTGGTCAATTTAATCTACTTGTCTCTCTTTTTTCCTTCTTACTGCCTTCCTTCTCTCTCTTTGGACACTCATTCAACTGTTCACATCTTTAGCTCCAGCTGCCTTTAAGAATCTCTTATTTCAAATATCCACTTTTAAATTTCATCTGCCCTCTTTTTGAAGTTTTGATCACACTTTTCGTTCTTCCTGCTTGTAGATGTCATTTTTTGTTTTTAAAAATTTCTCTACTGAAGGACAGAGTAGGTATTAAAGACACCTGACAAAAGGGCACATCACATTACACCCAAATTAGGCTAAAACAAAGAACCAAAGTCTCACACTTATTTCTAGTGTCTATATTTTACATTTCTTGGAAAGTTTTAGTCCTATCTTTCATCTATTCTACAAGTATTAGAGGAGTGAAAACATGGGATTCAACTTTGTTCCAGGTCCCTACTGAGGACCATGACTCCAACCTTTTAGCAAGGTTATAATAACCAATGGGAACCTTTTTTTTTTAATAACCATCATTTAAAAAAAATTTTTTTCTTAGTTTTGAGGGCGTTTTTTTTACATATCATATTCATTTCCAAATATATGACCCCTCTTCAACCCCTTGCAACAAAGGTCTAAAAATAAGGGGAAAAAAAGGCCACTTTAGCAAAACTAGCCAACATAATAGAGGAAGCTGGTGAGCTGGTGGTACAGTGGACAGAGCGCTGGGCCTGGAGTCAAGGGGACATAAGTTCGAATCTGGCTTCAAATAGATACTAGCTGTGTGATCCTGGGTAAATCACTTAGCTGCCCCTTGCCTCAGTTTCCCCAAGGGTTCAATGAGGATAATAATAGCAACTAGCTCATAAAGTTATAAAATGCACTTAGAACAGTGACTGGCACATAGTAAGCACTTTGTAAATGCTTATACCCTCCCTCCCTCCCCACATCAACTATCAGTATCATCCATAATACTTCCATAGCCATAACCTTCCATCACTGAAATGAAGGGAGGGAACCACACTCCTAGACTCTTGCAAGGTCAAGCTTGGTCATTATAGTTATAATTTGTTATCACCGTCATTCTTCCCATTTTTACATTGTTTTCATTGTGTATATTATTTCTTAGTTCTGCTTCCTTCACTTCATTACTTCATGTATGTACTTCTATGTACTTCTCTGAATTCTTCATATTCAGTATTTCATGGCATATTGGTATTATATGATATGCCTTTATCATTTTTCAAAACGATCACTCACTAAATTGTTTCTAGCCTTGATTTAAGAATTTTAGTTAGCTGGTACCAAGACAAAACTATAAAATGTAGTTTTTGTTTTCACTAAATTTTAATGGCAGTCTCTAGATTTCCTCAAGACAAAGAAGTTACATAAATTTTCTATGACTTGTTGGCAGAAGGTGGTGGGTAGAATATTTCCTTTAATATAAGAGATTGACCTGGATTAAAACAAACTGCATTGCCTATCTGTGAAGATCTCAAAGTATTTAAAACGCATTATGAAGATCTACCTAATTTTTCTACCATTTCTATGAAGTAGGAAAGAGGAAGAGTAAAGGATTTTAGCCTCATTTTCAAGAGTAGGAAAATGAGGCACCACGAATAAAAAATATCTGGTTCAATGAAAGTTAGAAGCACAAACGTTTTACCAGATTTCCTGAATCTAATAGAGTCGAGGAAATTTATTTAATTTTTTAAAAATAAAAACACTGGCAATAGGTAAGCAACCAAGTATAACCTCAAAGCTAAAATTGTTTTAAACATTCGTGTCTTAATGAGCCATTCAAAATGAATTTATACTTCATAAAAATCATTTCTATGTCACTTGTTGCCTAAGGCAGACAGAAACAGATAAAAGGAAGAATTTCAGCTTCTTCCATATTTTGATTTTAATAAAGACTATATAACAGTTTCTTTAACATGCAAAATGTAATTTGGGGTGAATTCCAAGCACAGAATACTACTTCTTAGAGAAAAAATACTGAAAAGTCAACTTGAAACTGGATACATATTACATTATTTATCAGCTGACTCTGGGAAATCATCATTCCTGTACATTAGAAGGTAGTGGAAGGGGAAAGGAATAGATTAGCATTTAATGCTTGAATAATCTGACTTTAATGGACCTCATACATTTGGCATGGGACCTGTAGTTTAATCCTTTGTCTGTCATTTACTATTCCCTGGCCATTGCTTGGCCAACCAAATCTTGGCACAGTACTAAGGATGAATATTATTTAGACTAGACCAAGACCAAGGCCTTTAGTCTAGAACAAGCTCATACCAGTCTAAAGAATCAAAAAAGTCATTATAATGTGTGGCCAATGAGAAGTTTTATATCCAAAGAACAGGTTGGAGGAAGTAAGTTCATTCTCAACTCAAATCTCTTAATGATATGGCTCAAGACATCCAGTCTCCAAGATACCACTTTCCCCAGAATGACTCAGGACCAGGCTTTTTCCTACCAGGTCCTCCTTCACTCCATCAGCCTCAAGGGATAAAGAAACAAAGTCTCTTCTATGATATATTTGCTCTATGTCACTCAGTATCCTCACACACAAGATAGAGAAACTTGGTTAGTACTGAGGGAAAGGACTGAAAAAAGAAGCTATTTGTAGAAGTCAGAGAGATCTTAGAGTTGCTTTTTCTGGTCCTCCTAATAATGCCTGTTCATTGCTTATCTAGGTTCTGCCTGAAGACCTCCCATAATGGGGAGCCTACTTTTCTTAAAAGAAAAAGGATATTATTTTTGTTTTTAGAGTAAGCTAAAATCTACCTCCCTGTGACTTTCATCCATTAGCCCTAGCTCCTCCCTCTGGAATTATGCAAAGCAAATCCAAGTTGTCTTCCTTCAAATGTTTGAAAACAGCAATTCTCCATTCTAAATATCCCTAGTTCCTTCTACTGATCTTATGACAGTTTTGAGTTCTGTCTCCATCTTGGTTACTCATCTTTAATAAGTCTACTTTATAGTACCATCTGATAATATGTAACACCATGCACATGCAGATTTCCAAAAGAATGCTGCTGTGAACAGCTTTTAAGGTTCAGATTACACAGTATAGTGAACACTCCATTTATTCCATTACAAATCAAGGCAAACATTCACAACAAAACACAATATAATATTCACAACATTACATCTTATCACAGAAAATCACAATATAGTGTTCATAACAGCTTAACATTAGAATAGCCACACAGTTTTCACTACAGTGGCCACAATATTTAGAACAAAGAAAAAAAGAATAATCATCTGGCTTTCCTAAGGGGGAAACCCTCCTTACTTAATCATTGAATCAATTCACAATACAATAATCAATTCTCAATCATTCAATCAATTCACAATACAATAATCAGTCTTCTACTCATGGGGCAAATCATTAACTTAATCACTAATCTAGATTCATAATTACTAAATATCATTAATCACTAAGTACAGTCATTAGAAAAATTACACAAACCCTCCACCCCTCGATGTCTAGTAAACTCGTTCAATATCCAAGGAGAGGCCTTTTCTTCATCTTGACTCGGGGTGGTCTCTCAGATTCCCTGGATCCCTTTCCATGGTCCCAGCTCCTACCTGAATCCACCAAACAGTCACCTGGGTTAGGGGCAGACAGTTCCCAGGTCCTCGTCCAGTCCTCCGGGCAGTGCCTGGCACACACCAAAGTTTACAGGGTCCAGCACATCTCAAATCCTTCACCACCTCTGTTGCTGGGAACTCAAGGATCAGCCAAGCCATGAACCAACAAAGGCTTATCCCGGTCAGGCTTCTTCAGTCCTCTAGCAGTTCATCTGTCCCTAGGACCCAGGAGAAATCTCGGCCTTCCAGGCACCCCTTCCAAGGCAGCCTCCTCAGCCTTCCAGGCTGCCTTCACCAGATTCTGGTCTCAAGAAAACTCCAATTCAGTTCTCAGTCAGCTTCCAGATGCTAGGAGAGAAACTTTCTCTCTCTCTCTCTTAAGAAAACTCTAACTCCATTCCTCAGTCCAGCAGCCCAGCTCCCAGATGCTGGAAAAATTCTGCTTCCTCCACCAGGAGGAAGATTCCCGATTCTGTCTCTCTGTCTCTAGAACTCTTCTTATATACACACAATGGCCTCCTGTCTCAGCCAACCCCCTTCTGCCACGGCAGCAACAGAGGAGTTCATGCCCTCTCAACAGGAGGCAGAGCTCACACCTTCCATACTTACCCGTAAGTTACTAAGGGCTAAGTATCTGCTAAATTGATTACTGTTACACAATATCCTTCCTTAAAATACATTTAGTAAATCAGTGAAGATGGTAAGGCTTGGGGGAGGATTAAAAAAATACTGGATTTTTAAAAGTTGTATTTTGAGATTTTTAAGAATTAAAACAAAACTAAAGGTATTTACATTTTCCTACTCGGAATATAATGTTCTAAGATAACAGAAATTAAGAAATAGAAAGAAATCAAACAATTCCTGTTGCAAGAAACTTTATGGGTCCAAAATGAGGCAGAAAAATCAGCATTCACATTGCCTTTGATGGGATTACAATACAAACAATGTGCTTAATAGCAAATATGAGGAATACCTACATACCTGTTGTTGAATGAAGGTGGAGAAAATCTGTATCATTTTAACTAGATCCACTTCAAATTTATGTTATATAACCTCAACTTGGTCCTCACTGCTGCTATGTGATTTTATTATATCTACCTTATCAGTTCACTATTCCACTCTCCATAGCAGCTCTTCCAAACCTTTTTATATCCCTTTTCAAGTCTCCCATGGTTCCTCTTCCCCCTACTTGTTCAGGGGAGATTCTTGCTTCATATTTTACAGAAAAAAATTGAATCCATTTGCTGTGAGCTTCCTATTCTCTCCTCTTCCCCTTCTCCTATCACTCATGTGCCTTTTGGCACTCTCTCCTCCTTTACCCTGTGCCACAAGATGAAATAGCCTTAGATCTTACCCAGGCTATCTTTAGGTATCTTTAAATCTATAAAGGATGTGTAAAATGTTTCGTTTAACTCTAGACATTCTCTATATTTCTGTCAAGCTTTCCCCACCAAGGAGAAAAGGAAAATATTCATTTGGTTCCCTCTCTCCACTAAGAAATTCCAGCATGTTCTATAGTGTGGTACGATCATGGAACTGTACCTAACAAAGTACCTTGCATATAGAAGGTAAATGAATAAATATTTGTTGAACAAATGATGTCATATCCACTAACTGTAAAGCTCTTTGAAGACAGGATTTTGTAACCATGGTGCCTTGAACATAGTAGGTACCTAACGAACATTTACTGAATTATATTCATGTAAGAAGACAAATGAGATTCCAATCAAAAACAGGAAGGCAGGAAGGAAGGAAGTCAGGAAGGAAGGAAGGAAGGGAGGAAGGAAGGAAGGAAGGGAGGGAAGGGGGAAGGGAGGAAGGGAGAGAGGGAGGAAAGGAGGGAGGGAGGAAGGGAGGGAAGGCGGGAGGAAATGGAACCTGCAAATTTCAGACCACTGAGCTTGACTGGATTTCTGGCAAAACTCTAGATTGCTATTAAAGATGAAAATCTAGAAAGAGAACCCATGGTCATAAAGAATCAGCATGGCTTCATCAAAAACGGGCCATACAAGACTCCACTTATTTCCTTTTTCAACAAGATTGCTAAACTGGAAGATCAGGGCAAAACTCTATTTTCCTTAGATTTTTATCAAACCATTTGATAAAGTTTATAATGACATTCTTATGGGAAGAACGGAAAGATAGAGAGTAGATGAAAATACAGGTGGTTTAGGAACTGCTTAATGGCAGTATTCAAAAAATAATCATTAATAATCCTATGTTAACTTGCTATGAGGTCTCAAAAAGAGTACCCCCAGAGACCTGTACTTGGCCCTTTTAATCTCAGACAGATGGCTGGAGCATTGAAAGTTGAAGCAACTTGCCCAGGGTCACATAGCCATTGTTTGTCAGAGTTAGGACTTGAGCCTAGCTCTTCCTGACTTTGGAGGCCAGCTCTCTCTCCAATGCACTGTGTTGCTTCTCAGTGTTATAAGAGGTATCAATATTGTTGGTCAGTTAACAAGCATTTGTTAAGCTCCTACTATAGGCTAGGCACAATGTTATGCAATGAAGATACAAAGAAAAACAAAAATAGTCCCTTGCCCTCATGGAGTTTACACTCTAATCAAAGAGACAACATGTAAATAACTATGTACCTATAAGACACATAGAGAGTAGAGGGAGGGTAATATGAGGAAAACTCTCTAGGACAGGGGTGAGGAACCTGTGGCCTTCTAGGTCCTTGGATGTGGCCTTTTGACTGAGTCCAAGTTTTATAGAACAAATTCTTTTAGTAAGGCAATTTGTTCCGTGAGGTTTGGATTCAGTCAAAGGGCCACACTTGAGGACCTAGAAGGCCACATGTGGCCTTGAGGCTGCAGGTTCCTCACCCCAGTCTAGGGGATGAGATCATTGTATCAAGTTGGATAATTCCTAAGGATCCATAGAAGACAGCAACAAGGGAAATTAGAAGAGATCTTTTCATATGTCTATGACTGCTCAAGTGGTTGGTACTATCTCTGGTTTAAAAAGAAAAAAAAAGAAACACTAAGAAAATGAGAAGTCTGGGCATCTTGCCCTACAACCTCAGGGGATTAATTGCAAGAGAAGGAAAGCAGAAAAAAAAAAAAAGGAAATCCATACTTTCCTGACTGGCACAGAAATCATTCAGACTGCCTACTTTATAGGCTATATCTTCAACACTTCCCTCCCAACTCCACCATTTCTCTCTCCCCTAGCAGTGGTTTCAAGTATTCCATGAATCAACTTAGCCCATGTAGCTCTACAAACAAACTCAACCGCCCCAGTTCTAGGCCAGAGCATGCAGATGAGGAATCTGAAGCTAGAAGAGGTGTAGTGATACCTTCATCTTGCAGGTGACTGGCTGCTTCTTAGTGAGTGATAGCTGTGGCCAGCTCTATGGGCCAGGAACAGGTTGAATTTCTAACTCTTAATACCAAGTGCACAGGCCCCTTTGGCACACAAGAAGATACTCACAGATAATACAGTCAGTTCTCAATTATTGAAGGTATGGTTATCTAGACTATTGGTGCCTATCCTTATCCCCTCTCTACTCTCTGTCTTAGGCTATTTCACTATTTTAGCACCTCTACTAAAGGTTGTACAGAATGAAAGGAATAAAACTTGAATCAGTAGATTTTGCTGATTATTGGTAACTCTGGGGAAAAGTTTACTTGGGAGGGGAAGGTTAAATTTATGTCTAAAAGGAGATTTGGAGATTTTCTGTGAATCTGAGTTATCTATTCTTGGAATGTTTCCTTCCTCTTTAGCTTAGCATAGTGTCTGGCAAATAGCAAATGCTTTATCCATCTGCATGTTTGAAATCCTTCAGAGGGTTTTTTCCTTCAGAGATTAATTCAACTGCCACCTCCTCCACAAAGTCTTCCCAGACCCAACCAATGTGAAAGTGTTCTTTCTCTTCTCAAAGTTTTCCCTAGAGGACTTTCTTTGAAGGGCAGCTAAGTTGCTCAGGCGATAGAAGGCCTGGCCTGGAGTCAGGAGGACCTGAGTTCAGATCTGGCCTCAGACACTTATTAGTTGTGTGACCCTGGGCAAATCCCTTAACCCGGTTTGCCTCAGCTTCTTTATCTGTAAGATGAGCTGGAGAAGAAACTGGCAAACCACTCCAGTATCTTTGCCAAGAAAACCCCAAATGAGGTCACAAAGAGTTAGACACAACTGAGATGACTCAACTCAACAACAGTAAACTTTCTTCATACTTTTCATTTGCCTCTATTACACTATACCTTGTATTATACTTATTGACAATAGGTCACAGATTTCTCCAACTTCAATACAGTAATATAATTTTCTTGAAGGCAGAGGCATATACATATATATATGCGTGTGTATATACTATGCATGTATGTATATATACACACATATCTATATACACACACATGTATATTTAGATAAGTATGTCTACATGTGTGTATATACAGTGGCATTTAATATATGTATATCAAATGTGCATATATGTATAGTGTGTGTGTGTATATATATATATATGTGTGTGTGTGTAGTATACACACACACACACACATACATATATAAAATACACACATACACACAGTGCCAATACTTTGCACAACGTAGGTCCTTGAAAAAATGTGCATTGAATTGAGTTACTAAATCTACCCCATCTTTATCACTATTTAGCCTATATGTCCTCCTATCTGGAAAGTCTGGAGTCCCTCCTCAAATTTTTTCTTATACTTATACACTTCCTAGTAATTTAGCACATTTTAAATTTGAGATGTAGATATTTGTGATCCTGTTTTATTTCCCCCTATTAGATTACACATTCCATGAAGCTTGTTTATTGTTGCATCCACAAGGCCTATTTCTAATAAATGTTTGTTCATCTGAGTAGCTAAAAGCAATTGTATTCTATCAGTGATAGGAGGAAACATGCTACTCTTTTACTCCCCGCCCCCCTTCTTTAAGTATCTGTGATTTAGCTTGTGTTTGACTTGAAAGGGTTGTTTTTCTTTAAAATCTGCCCAGCTACCAGTGGGGAAGTGTTACATGAAGGTCATGTGACAGACCCGACAGTCAGTGTCAGAACATTCCAAACACCGTTCCAATTCCCTTGGTTACTGAGCCAATACACACAAACCAGACAACATATCAACCCTTACCTTGGGTGGTTTTCTTGATGATGGAAACACAAAATCAGTAGTAGTTGTGAAGAGAGTTGCCAGCACAGCCACCATATCAGGGAGAATGAAAAGAAAGAGAGAAAAGAAGAAACACAAGGTGAAGCTGGGCTTTAATATGTTCTACACATTTAATATGTTCTGTACATTTTTCACTTCATAGATGGTGGTCAGAAGACAATGTAAGAAATTTTAAACCATTAAGTTCGGTGTTAACATGAATTGGTTACTCAAAACATTCATAAGAAATACAAAAAAATGTGCCTTTTCCTTTAACAGAGGAAGAATGCCCACTGAGTCATTCAGAGAGATTTTTTAAGTTTCCAGGGATGCATAATACAGTAGATACTGGGCCAAGAAAAATGTCACCATCTTTGTAACATGTGATTAAATTTTCTAGAGCATATGGTTTTAAAATGTAGCAGTTTCTCAGGCTTCATGCGGTTTTCATAAAACCAATATTGTACTCTACAGTTACATAAGGATAAATATGTACTTTTATACAGGAATTTCCCTCAAACTATTAAGTTATCTATGTACCCACGTCACTTTTTATGCAAATAACTACAGTAAATTGATATTTAAAAGAAAGAGAGCTGATGTACAGCCCACCTAAAGTAGTTTGCCTTTAACCACTGCAAGAGCTGAGCCCCACTTTCTCCCAGTGAATTTTATCTTTAAAGTTATCACCTGATTACATAGATGGAATGATGAGCATAGCCCCTCAGTGCTGGGATGGGTTGGGAAGGAGGGGAGAGAGCAAGGACATTGGAAATTGTGAAGTATCACCCCACTGGGAGACAACAGCAACAAATGGTGGCTGCAGCCTGCCTTCACATAGCATTTTATTATTTACCAAGTAATTTTTTTCACAATAATCCTGTAAAGGAGGCAGAACAAGCGCTGGAATCTACCTCTTACAAATGAAGTTGGGGTGGCTAGGTGGCGCAGTGAATACAGCACTGGCCCAGGAGTCAGGAGGACCTGAGTTCAAATCTAGCCTCAGACATTTAACACAAAACTAGCTGTGTGACCTTGGGCAAGTCACTTAACCCCACAATTGCCCTACCTTCCCCCCTCCAAAAAAAAAAAACAAAAATAAAAAACAAATGAAGTTCAGAAAGGTTTCCTAACATGGCCACAGCTGCACAGCTACTAAGCACCAGAAGAAAGATTTAAACCTACATCTTCCAACTCCTAAATCCAATGTTTTTTCTACTGTGCTGTAACTAGTGTCATTTGGTGAAATCATGCCTATAAAATTCACCCTGTGAATCCAATATATTGATATATGAATGCCTCTTCTGTTTTATAAAATGTCATTAGAGTGATAGTATGCTGCTGATGGGAGAAAATCTGATTCAGTTCAAATTCAAATGATGCCTTCTTTTTATTAAACAGATATAACTCCCCAATTTTAGTTGACAAGAGCTCCTCAACCCACGCAATGTTGCTGTTGTTTTAAAGATTTGTTTTATCTCACCCAGGTTAGAAATGCAAGGGCTACTTAAGGCCTAGTCCTATTCTGATCAGCACAGGAGCTTTGACTAGCTTTCTAACCTGGTCTGGTTCATCCTTCCTTAGGCAACCTGGTAACCCCTCATTCCCAAGAGCTCAACAAAGTAATGCTAAAAATTAGTGGAGCACCCAATCAGCTTAATTTAGTGCAGGTCAAAATCAGCTTAATTTAGTGCAGGTCAAAACTCCCTACACTCAAGAAACCCACCAACCCACCAGACTCAGTTTCCTAGGCAGCAGAGGTGGCATATGGGTACCATCATGCCCAATTCAATAGGTTTTCTTGTAGACCAACCACTTATTAGCTCTACTACTATTCCAGAAATCTTATCTTTCTTTTATCCTCATACTAACAACTCAAAAACACCTTGCAATCTTACTAAAATCCCACTAGCGGAAATTCCTCTGATATCACTTAGTTAAAAATGCTCACAGCCTTCTCATATACATATATGGATTCTATACCCTGAGCTAATGATATATTATCTAGGTGGTATTCTTTTTTTAACAGCTTACTAATACAGTATTTATTTGTCTTCCCTTGGTCAAACCCTGAGCCCATGGCTTTCCCCAGGGCTGCCTGGTAAGATGGAGGTGGAGGTATACAGAGACACTGAAGGACCAGGAGGACGAGGAGTAACGGTCAGAAACGTAGGGGGATAGAAATGGCTCCATTACATGGCGAAGAGGATGAGGAAGGCCACCATCAGGCAAAAGAGTCCCATGGCCTCAGACAGGGCAAAGCCCAGAATGGCATAGGAAAAAAGCTGCTGCTTCAGGGAAGGGTTCCTGGCATAACCAATGATGAGACTTCCAAACACAGTCCCAATCCCAGCTCCAGAGCCGGCCACCCCCACAATGGTAGCCCCAGCCCCAATAAATTTGGCTGCTATGTCAATGTCCCTTGAGATGGCACTAGTTTGGAATTCACATCTGCAGACAAGAGAGGTCAAGGGACCTGATGCTGCCAAAATGCTGAGGTTCTCATCTGTCCGACCCTCTGGCCGTTTTAGCACCACTGCAGTTAACAATCTATTCAGCAGCTGACAGCCGCTCCTCACAAGGGCAGGGGTAGAGATGAACTTGGCGCAGACGTATATTCTCAGGGGGTGAGGGGCAAAGCTGAAGAGCTGCTGGCTGAGCAGAGGAGACAGAGCCAGGTGGTATTCTTTACACAATTAAATATGGGGGGGAGGGATGGGGAAGCTAATTGACAATTATCTCCATGGTATTCTTTACACAATTAATATGAAAAAAGTAAAAGTTTTTACTTTTTGTTTCTCTGTAATTACTTGTTTACTGTGAGAAATAACTACAAATGCATCTTGGATGAAATTCTGAAAAGAAGTTGTGTTCAGAAATCAACCTGAGAGGTTTTGCAAACAGATCCGCAATTCATAAGAATGAAAGGGCTCAGAATCAATGATCTCTAAGGCTCCCTTCTTGCTCCAACATTCCAAGATGCTTGGTTCTGTGGACTGAACTGTTCCCAACCTCGGTTTGACCATACCAATTTGTTAGCTTCAAAACCAGCAATTCAGTCCTATTCTCACGAGAAAGGGGAAGGAATCCCATAGCTTTAGGCCTTAAAGAAAAAGGAGTTCAGGATGAGAAAACTGGCTTTCCACTGAAAGGGCATGGGAATAAGAAAGGTAGAAGCAAAAATAGCACAGAGCTCTTTCAGTTACCACAGCCTTCACTCAGCTCCCAGAGCACAAATTAAGAACCACAGCCAAAGCATGAGAGAGAAGAAGGAACACACATGTGGTCCACAGTCAGGTAGAAGAGTTTACCCTTTCATGTCTATGGGGAAAGAAGGTTCATTATATTTTTATGTGCTACTTATTCTATTATAACTGGAACTGTTAAGCTAATGCATTTTATTTTCCCTTGAAACTTCAAAAAGAAAGAAGAGAAAAGCACTCCAGTTCACATGTGAAATCTGGGTGAGAAACATGACCAATGTAGAAATATGTTTAATATGTTTGTAAGTGTATAACCTATATCAGATTGCTTGCTATCTTGGGGAGAGGGAAGCAAGGAGGGAGAGAAGCGAGGAGGGAGAGAGAAAAAAATCTTATAAAAGTGGATGTTGAAAATTATCTTTACATGTAATTAGAAAAAATAACATACTAATAAATGCGGAAAAAAGAAATCTGGGTGAGAGCTAGAAAGTTAAAAACAAATATCTTGCACAGGACCTGTAAGGTGGGCACAAGAGCCACACTATTTTCCTTTGATCTGAGAGGAGAAGCCATAGCCTAGATACAAGAATAACTAATTTCACCAGTTGTTAACAAATCGTTCTCAACAGCTTTCTATTTTTAGAGAAGGTAAATATTTGCTAGGATCTTAATGTGTTAAATTCTAAGAAAGCTTTTGCCTTTTATTTCATAGGCTAAAAATGTGTACCGAGAAATAGTACATATTCTGTGCGTGGTTATGGAAAGCATGTGCTCAGAGCAGGTGGAACGATACTGAAAACCTCACGTACAGTATCTCTAACTCCAAAATCCAATACTTTTTTCTCTTCCTTTAAAAAATATTTGGAAAAGTCTTTTAAAAGTTTTGTTGGCAAAAACTGTAACTTCTGTACACCACAGAAATCACATTAACTGGCACTGATCAAGTTAATAAATTTTATGTTTCACATTTCAGTTAACCAAATGGTAATAGGATGGCTAGAAACAGAGGCCAGGATTGGCCACACAGAATTTAAGAGAACTCTCTGAGGTTCTAAAGTGTTTCCTCTACACCACAGCTGCATGCCAATCACCGCTAGTGGCAAAGACCAAGTGCTGGTTTGTAGCCAGAAGTGCTTTTACCTCCTCAGCTGGCCAATAAAGAAATGACCCTTTCTTCATCACCATTCCAATAATGTTTCCTTCCCCCCCCCCCCCCTCAGGAAACAAACCTTATTTCACAGTTTTTGAGCACTTAAAACAATCTGGCCCTTTACTCAGAATGCTGAAAGATCATGTAAGAATATCAATATAACTCTTCTCTCTTTCCCTCATTTCCTGAATACAGTGTGACATGCTTAGAATGGATATAGGCTGGACAGAAGAAAGAAGGACAGCCAGTGTCCTAATTCATCCCTTCAGAATTTTGGCCTCTTCCTTAAGGGCCAGATGTGCTATTTAGTACATCACAGAATCCCTCTCTTTCTTCATGATACAGACCACCTTCTACTCCCCATTATGTTTGTCTTGATTTACTCGTATATTTATTCTGTATATACTTATATATGTTAGAATCCAATCCATTAGAATCCAAGCAGCTTTGTAAACAGGGACTGTTACATTCTTGGGATGACTCGTGCCTAGCACAGTGCCTGGCATGGAGTTTGCACTTAATAAATGCTTTCTGGTTGATTGCTACCACAAGTATAATTTACTAAATGGCACAGCATTTTTTTTAGGTGTGAATTATATATACTGGCAGGGCATTCACACTTTGTGTGAAAAGTGGCCAAGTCAAGGGTGAAGGCAGGGGCTGGGCGTGGGGGAGCGGAGAGGGCATATGCCTTTGGAGATTGATGGACTACCTTTGAAACAAACATAAAGAAGAAAAATGTTGCTAATACTAATACAATAATGAAAAATAATATATATCATCAGAAAGACGTTATAATAATATGAAATAATTACAAAACAAATCTCATATACAGATAATTGGATGAGCAGACATTTGTCAGTTCTGTTGAGAATAATAAACAAAACAGTTGTTAGGATTTTAGAAAAGATTGGGTTCCTGTGTCAATTTCACTGGTAAATTCCATTCACCCTGATGAAGTTGCCCTGGTGGCTTAAGTAAGTTGATGAAGTAATGTGTCCATTAAACAATAATCAGGTAGCCTAAAAAATTTAACACCCTCCCCCTGACATGCTTAATTTATACACAGAGACTGAATGGCTAACATCTTCATTTAGTTAATGGTAGCATTCCCTGCCAGTGAACAAAAATATATACATTCCTGAACTACAAATTTGAAGAGCTACTACAATTTAAGAATAACTATTAGATTTAAATCTAGTTTTCAGTGCCATGTAGAAGGGAGCCGAATTTCTCTACAATTTGAAATTCTGAAAATATATCATGAAGCTGTGTAAAAAAAAAAAGGTCTTTGTTTGCCTGATTAGAGGGAGGGGGATATAAGAGGCTGGGGGGGAGACAGTAGAGATGAAAACTTCTGTGATGTTGCAGTTATTATACTGTTCATGTTTTTCTCTCTCTCTTTTCGTTAGTCCCTCCCTCCCTTCCTCTCTCTTCAATTAAAGTTAAGTGACTTGTTCAGGGGCACACAACTAGTAAGTATCTGGAGCCAGATTTGAACTCAGGTCCTACTGACTTCAAGGCCATGGCTCTATCCACTGAACCACCTAGCTACCCCTTACTGTATTATATTCTGCAGACACTAGGATCATATTTTGAGAGCTTGGAAGTCCCTTTTACATCATCAAATTCATCCTCTCAATTTAGAGATGAGGAAACTGAGGCATAGAGATAAAGTGACTTACCCAGGATCCCACATCTATTAAGTGTCTGGGTCAGGATTTGAACTCAGGTGTTCTTGACTCCAAGCAAAGTGCTCTAACCACTGAATCACCAATTTGCCACTACTGATTTCCTTAAGCCTTACTTAGATAAATTTATTCAAAGATGTCCTATATCCATATTATCCTATGAAAATCCCATGCTCATTCCCATTTCTGAGTCTTTGATCTTGTTACTCTCTCCACCCAATCATAAATGATGTCTTTTCTCTGTTTCACTGAATCTCAAAGCCCAGTTCAAACCTCAAGTGTTTCATGAAGACTTCAACTATTCTAACCTTTACTGATTTCTCTCTCTCTAAAATCCTCTTTTAGGGTTTGTAACACACAATTTTGCTCTTAATGACATATTTAGCAATTAAATTAGACCTAACTGGATTTAAAATTCTTAAAGAGTAGATACTACATATTTTTAAATGTCCTATAGCAATTAACTGGAAACACAGTAAGTACTCCCCTCACCAAATTCTTTTAATACGTTTACCCAAACTAGATCACACATTAATTTCTGTACATATCATTCATACAATTTCACTAGTTCTGCTATACTTGATGCATGCATGTTCGTGGGTTCCCAAACTGTGAAAATTCACAAGGAAGTTGAGGGGCAGTTTAAATTGTTGAGAGAAACAGTAATACTAGACATCTGTTGGATACTGCCCAAACTTCTAGCTTAAGATCAAGGTCATTCACAATTCCTATATTAGACAGCACTGCATTCCTTTTAATGGTGGTCTTGAATGTTGGGGATATGTTTTTTGTTTACTTTGCTTTCAGCTATTCCAGTAACTCCTCTAACTTTCTCATTTGCAAATTTCACATCCTTGCAAAGCTGGATTTTCATTGATTGCTGAGATAAAAAAATAAGTACCACTTGAAAATCAATAGGAAAAAAGAAATGAGGTGATGATAACCAATGTGATTCCTCAATCTGGGAATCTGTGCAGTGCTCAATAGGCACAGATATCCTATTAGTAAGTAATTATGGTTCTTTACAATTTAAATAAAATCTTTTTTTTGCAGTTTATGTGTATTGGTTTGTTTTTTTTCCCAAAAAATTGTTAGGACATAAATACTTATCAAGTAATTTGGACCTACCTATTTAATAAATGAAAACAGTCAGATTTACATACTAACTACAATTATGACCCAAATTCCCTAAATATTTAAACCTAAAACTATTTTTTAAAAAGTGACGGATCTGCTTGGTCACACCTGCATTCACTTCCCCTATTAATTCAAACAAAACACACAAAAAAATAAATTGTTCTTACTTTGAACTGTGGTGTAATTGTATATAGTTTCATCTGTTTATAAAATTGGGACTTCATCCCAATAATGAAATCAGTCACAGAATTTGCCTCAAATTTTCCAGAATGAAGGATCTTTCTGGATTATGCAGAGGACTGCAGATTTGGAACTAGAACGCACCTCAGGAATTGACTGCCAACATTCCACAGAACAGGTAATTAGAGAGCTCAGAAGTCACCTAAGCTCCAGGTCACTTGGCACGTGAAAGAGTCAGGACTTGAACTCATCATCTCAGTCTTCAAATCCAGAATAATTTTTACACCGCCATACTGGCTCCCTCTACATGCAAAATAACAACCTAGATCAGAACAGCTTCATCTTAGAACACAGAAGGAGGAAAAACAATCTTAAATCAAAGCAAATTTCAGTTTTACTTTTCTCTTTTTGTGGAATGTCTTCACAACAGGACAAGATAAACTCTTAAAAGAAAATAAGCATACTAAACATGTAGGGTATGGAAAAAGGAAGAAGGTCAAGGGAAGACTGGGTGACAAATCTGATACTCTCCTTTCCCCCTTATAAAAGAATAAACTAAAGCGATTGAATCAAGGAAATTTTAAGGAAGTTGCCAAGAGCAGATGTATAAATGCAAACATTAAAGGAATGTTGAAGCATCAGCTTTCACACTTGACATGTGGTCCAACATATTGTTATATCTAACTATATGAAGAAAAATTAAATAAAACTCCTTCAACAGCAAAACAGGTGCCAAAGCATCTGATGGTCCATGGATTAAAGGTGAATGCTTTAAAGGTAAAATAAATCCTTCTAGACAATATGGTCCTAATATTTAAATTTTTATAGTCAATTATCTAATCATGTAATGCAGCTTTGGAGGACCTTACACCTGAAAGTATCAAAGAATATAATGAGTGATAAAATAAACAATAAAACTGTACCATAACAGCAAGGGAAATATTCACTAAGTCATATTTAATGGATGATTAAAACTCAAAGCGAAACTTCAGTTCTTCCATATAGTCATAAAATCATCCACAAGTATAATCACAAGTTGCTCAAGTGAACAGACACCATCAAGTACTTTTAATTTTTAATTGAACGCAAAAATCTTGTTGTCAAAGTCAAAGGGGATTCATAGGACCTGAGAGTCAAAGAACACAATTTGGAAGGCTCCAAAGGTTATAGATCCAATCTCATTCCTCATGTAGGAATCCAGAACGTCTTCATAGAAACTGTTGTTTAGCTACATCGACTCCTGGCTCCTGTATTTGAGAAGTTCTTTTCTAAATTCCAATGTATAATTCTATATTTAGACTGACTAAATTTCATCTTGCTCAGTTTGGAACCTTGTAGCCCGTCAGCTCCTGGCACAAAGTAGGTGTTTAATAAATATTTATCAACTGATTGACTGTCGATTCAACTGTCCAGTGTGCCTGTTATCACTCCCAACTTCAGGTAATCTGCAAATTTAACAAAGATGCCACTTATGCCTTTATCCAATCACTGGAAAAAATGTATTTAATAGCACAAAGCCAAGGACAGATCTCTAGGGCACTCCCTTCCAAGTTACCGCCATCCTATTAATGCATACTCTTTGGGTCTTGTTATTCAACCACCTGCAAACACACCTAAATGTATCTTCTGATCCACATGCTGCAAGTATAACATTAACAACTCTGTCAAATGCTTTCCTGAACAATAAGCATGGTATATATGGGTGTGCTTATATGTATCTATATGATGCACCATCCTACCAGTCTTGTTACCTTGAGAAAAAATGAAATGAGGATAACAGTACATGAACAACTTTAAGGTTTGCAAAGTACTTTACATATACTATCTCACTGGAGCCACATAGCTTTGTGAGGCAGTTACAGCAGCTATTTTTATCCATTTTAAAGATAAGACAACAGAGAGATTAAATGACCTGCAAATGGTCACACAGCTAGGGAATGTCAAAGACAGGATTCAGAATTACACCTTCTTGCCTCCAAGTCCAAGATTCTATCCATTATACCATATTGCCCCTGTGTGATAAGACCTGTTCTTGATGAAGTCATACCGGCTCTTAGAGATTACAGCTTCCCATTTTAAGTACTGATAGACCATCCCTTTAATATGTATTTAGAATTAGACAGGAATAAAAATCAAGCTTTCCAGGCTCCTCCCCCACAACCCCCCTGTTTTTGAACATTAAGACACTATTCTGCCCTCTTCCAATCCAATGCTAATTCTCCCTTCCTCCAAAATCCTTTAAAGATCGCCAATACCTCAGCAATCACATCTTAAGAATCTGAATGTTCTAGAATTTAGTCTGTTTATTAAGATTTGACATCATTGAAGGCAGTAAGATGCTGCCTAATATTCTTCTCAATCATCCTGGATGTTCACAGCCTGCTATTTTTATGCGATCCTTCCAGTTCAAAGACCATTCTCTTTAAAAGTGAAAAATGCAGCAAATGAGAAATGATTAGTTTGTACTTTAGTTTTACCAGTCATCTCCGCTCCCCACCTTTTTTTGCTCTTTTTGAATAAAAGTATAATGTTCCAAAGACAAATTCCAGTCA
Source organism: Pseudochirops cupreus (assembly GCA_028627135.1). Taxonomy (NCBI): domain Eukaryota; kingdom Metazoa; phylum Chordata; class Mammalia; order Diprotodontia; family Pseudocheiridae; genus Pseudochirops; species Pseudochirops cupreus. The sequence goes on along the minus strand of CM053580.1, from coordinate 441,975,649 downwards.
AGTCCCATCCCCTTAATTCTCAGTTCTACCTATAAGGTCAAATTTGCTTCCTCATTAGGTTCTCTCCTCCACCCTATTGCTCATTCTTTGTTCATTCATGTACAGCCACTGGAGATCACAGTTTACCACTGATTCTTTTCATGAATAATAGCTCTGGTACTCTCTTTTGCTATGCTTCCTCTTACATTTTACCTACTCCTTTCTGTGGTATAGAGCTTGTCAGTTCAGATTTTCTCACTTTCTCCTCTTGGGCAGAGACCAACCCATATTTCCTATACACACAAGCACTACAGGATATCAGGAGAAATACAAATACAGCACATTCTCTACACCAGTGGTGTCAAACTCAAATAAAAATGATTCTCTGAAGGCTCCATAATGAGCTAGGGAATCACAAATTAACATTATCTATGTTGTACTGTATTTTTTGTGTTTTAATATGGTTGGGGCTGCAGTCTGGAGCTGGCCTGAGGGCTGTGATTTGCCACATTTCTTCTACAGGCTACAGTAAAATTTGCCATGTCTTCCATTTCTTGCAGCAAGTTCCTGGGTTCTTTGTCTAGCTCTGTTGGCTAATCTTTATGACTAATACTGCAGAAAGCACCCTGAGGGTCTCAAAATGTGAAATGAGGTATGTCTACCTTTTTTCATTTTGTCACTATTCTACAAAATATTCCCTCTACTGCATTTTCTTACTCAACCTAGCTAAGAAAAATTCAAAGATATAAGATGCAATCCAATTATCCAATGGAATTTCCACATCTCATTTCACCTTGCTACTGTTCTCCAAAACTCCCCTGCTACTTTTCTAGATACTAGGTTCCCTGGCCCCATTTAGAAGTCCTAGGTGATGCTGCTTAATTTAGTGAACAGAAGAGGTAATATAAAAGTACATGAGACAGAACCCAATTATCTTACTAGGGATCTACCTTCCTTGTTGTACCTTGCTACTCATTGGAGCCTTCCTTTTACTTTGCATAGTGATTCTCTTAATTTGCAAGGTAGATGTTGCTTGCCATGATGAAGAAGACAACCCTATTAGCATATTACAAGCAGGCTCAGGAATCCATTAACTCACACACTTTGAGAGTACTGCTCTTCAATTAACTATGTGTTCATTTATAGTGGGTGAATCTGGAAGGATGCCAGGAGAGACTTGTTGAAAAATGTCTCAAACAATTTCTCTTAAAGTATGTGAATTCATAAGAACACAAATTTGGAGCTAGAAAAGACTTTAAAGATCATTCATTTCAGTGGTTCTCAGGTTTTTCACTTATGAAGATGCCTTTCTAATGTCAAAAATATCAGTTAATAGAAGAAAACACTTAACAAAAAGCAACTAAGAATTAACAATTATTTTTAAGAGAATTTGTATTTCATTAATGACAAATTTATCTCCATATATATACACTATTTGGCACATTTGCAATCCCTTTCCTCCTTCCACCAGAAAAAATCTTAATTAAAACTCACAGCACAGCATCTTTAAACTAATAACCCAGCAACCAGAAGCACCAATCTGAGACTCAAAGACAGTGCAAAGGTATTACCTTCTCTGGGGCTCCCATCTCTGTGGAGCTAGTTCCCGGCCACATTTGCAAAGTCTCCAGCTCTATAATCACCATGGCTACAATTCCCAGTCTGATGAGTCCAGCAGTAGGAACTCAAATTAGGTTAACCAAAGCTAGATTAATACAGAAGCAGTGTTCCTCTTGTCACTTTTTCAAAATTATCATGCAACACGACATTCATAAACTCCTATATTTTATCAAGGATTAAGGCCATAAAGAGCACACAGTGAGAATTAAATATAAGATGTAATCTTGGAGCATTCTCAGAAAATCATTCAAATCTAGCCTACATAGATCACAGATACAATAATATTTACATTATCTAGCGAGCACCATGAGAGGCAGTACGGCATATTCGATAGAAAGCAGGTATCAAGGTAAGCAAGACCAAGGTTCAGGTCCCATTTCTGACACACATCAGGTGTGTGACCCTGGGAAAGTCACTTAATCTTGTGCTGCCATAGAGGCCCCTCCAAGCTATAAATTCTTCAGTAGTTGCTGCTCTTCATTCACAGAGAGAGTTATCTTGAGGTTTAGTTCCCTGCACTAATGTAATATGTCCAGACCAAAAAATAAAATAAACATAGTTATTAACAACATTTAATAATTTTCCTATTATTTAAACTTCTATTCCCATGAATAATTGTTCCTTTACTTAGGGAAGGGCTTCTGCCTTGATAATGACACTCAGCTTGTTTGAATTTCTTAGAGCTTGCATTTCATACAAGAGAATCCATTTCAATCAATATCCTAGGTTCTACTATGGCCTTATCATAAAAGTTCATTGTAAACATACACATGCACACAGAACTGCAGTTAATGACTGCCCTAGTTAATCTTCCCTAAACCAGTTATCACGTATAACAATAGTAATAATAACAATAACATTTGTAAGAGCAGCTAGGTGATGCAGTAGAGTACTGGGACTGGAGTCAGTAAGATTCATTTTCATGAGTTCAAATCCAGACTCAGATACTGACTAGCTATGTGATCCTGGGCAAGTCACTTAGTCCTGTTTTGCCTCAGCTTCCTAATCTGTAAAATGGGCTGGAGATGGAAATGCCAAACCACTCTAGTATCTTTGCTGAGAAAACTCCAAATGGGGTCACAAAGGGTTAGACATGATTGAAAAACGATTGAACCCACGCCGTTTATATAGTGCTTTAAGACTTATAAATCACTTTATATGTGTTAACTCATTTGATCCTCTCAACAACCCTGTGAGATAGCTTTATTATTATGCCCATTTTACAGATGAGGAAACTGAAGCACAGACAAGTTAAGTTACACAGTAAAAAAAAAATCCCCAGGGTTACACAGTAAATGTCTGAGGCAGGGATTCAGACTCAGTGCCTCCTGATACCAAGTCCTACGCTCTAGCCAACAATCATCACATATTCTGCTTAATTCAAAACTCAAAATGTTAAGGAAAACAAAGACCTCAAATTGGTCAAATTTAAAACATTAATGATTACAAAGAAAAAGGTATGTTATTTACTTGAAAATATAAATTATTTCAGATTATGCAAAAAATAAATTAAACCAATTTATACTGGCTCAAAACTTTACTATAACGCCTGACCACTGAACATCTGCCTTGATCTGGATACCAGTCTCATTCTCCAACATACCAGGTGAAGGATACAGAAATAAACTGACTTACACCAGATTATGAAGCCAATCAGAGCAAAGCTGGGATCAGAAGTCTCGAGACCTATACATATTCAGTCTATTGTTTTTACACCTTTCCTTTGTGGTGACTGTAAGTCTAGAACTTCATGTAGTTGATAACAATAATATGAAGTGTGGTTAAAAATTAATAAAGGTATCAAGTGTACTAGTCTCCAGGGTTTAGAAATATTGAAGTTTAAGTTGTTGGCTTGGTAATGGGACTTGATGGGAATTCTTGCAGTAAGTTCTAGAAAACAACATTCCAACATGAAGTTTTGATTTTAAAATACTTTAAAGGCAATTTCTCACAGAAGTTCAAATTAGTGGTACAAACTAACAGCTTCTAAACTGGTACTGACTAGGGGCTACTCAAACACATCTGAAATACAAATGGAAAAATATCATAAACTAGAAGTAAAAATCTTAAGTTTTCTTTCTCCTGTTTCATTTACCCAGGCCTACTTAATCTTCATTTGCTACAGGCCCAATCTATTCTAGTGGGGAGAGTCTGTGATGAGACAGTTTAACTGTGTTCATGGAAAAGCTGTTAGGGCAATTGCTGAATAAAGGACAAAGAAAAAGGACTAAGAGGGCTGATTTACTGAGAGAAAAGAGTTTAACCCTTATCTTGCAAAGAAAGAAGAGGAGAGACTTCTAATTGGTAACGTGAGAAAAGTGAAGTGCGGGACAATGTTTCCAGAACTGAGGTGAATTCAGAAGGTGTGATGACTAAAGGTTGCACAGCCTGTGATCTTTCTCATAGTAAATGCAGTTAAAATAATTATTAGTGCCTTTGTTTTATTTATTTTTACACTGTTAATAAATAGTATAGCCAGTAACCTTGATGTTTATTTAATTCTAGCAGATTAGGGGAGTTTGATGGATAAAGAAATGTACAGATTCTTATGGGAAAGGAAGTTTTTCCAATTTGTTAAATAAATATTTAATAAATTGGAGTGGGAGTTCAGAGCTGATTAGAGAAATGCTTCAGTTTTTAGTAATTAAAATGAGAACTTTCTCCTTGATTACCATAGAATCTAGAATGAGAATAAGGAAAATGAAATAGGAATAGTTAAAGAGAAATGTAAGCACTTCACCTAGGCTATGTGTGAGTCAACTCCATTTCCATGTAAAAATGAAGGTACCAGACTATACGACCTAGGAGTCATTTACAGCGGTAAGTCTATAATCCTATGATATCCTTTCCTAACCTACAACAGATATGAAGCAGCAATCTAGTATGTATGACAGATGATGTCAATATCTGCAGAGAAGATGTTATGGGAATCTGAAGATCTTCCCTGCCCCTAGGCCCTTGGCTTAAGTGGCTCTGAAAACCTTCCCTGATTTGAAAATATACTTTGCCCCCTAATAGGCTGAATGTGGTCACATGGAGCCTGTGGCAGGAGGCTTGTTCTTCAGGAATGCCCACGCCTTATTACTTCATGATTGGGCAGTGGGTCAAGAGGACCGTGACATTCTCTGACCCAGAAGAAGGCTAAATATACCCTGATGAGTCTTTGCTTTGGGGTTCACTTTGGAAAGAGTTGTGCGACCAGACGTGTGTTCTGTTGTGTGGCCAGATGAGACTCTGGGAAGCTGTTGAGCTCTCTGGCTTTGAAAACCCAGATGTTGATGCTTCCCTCTCTGGTAACTGACTAGGTATGGATGTACTGGTCAGATGGTTGGAAGCCTGTCTGCTGATCTGTTTCTTTGTCTGCTTGTAACTTGTTTGTATTCTGTTTGTATTCTCTGAAGTTCAGGGTGCTGACTTTTTCCCCTGAACTAGGTAAATGATATATGTTTGATTGATTAAAGTAAGATTGTTAACCCATTTTGAGGTGCTTTCCTTTAGAAAAGCAGATCTAAGAACCTGTGCTAGCAGCCATCCTGGGTATGCTAGGGTGCTTGCTGATACAGAAGATAAGACCAAAAAGTGAAGTATATAATTTAATATGGTATGATAACGTATTTTGATAATGACAACTCAGCCATCGAGCACATCTTAAGTTACATTTAGCACTCATAGTTTCCTAATTTTGGAATAATGTAAATGTTTAGCATTATAGAAGGATTTACATCAAAATGGCTAAAAAAAATTTTAACTGGTGCTTGAAGGTGTTTTTTGCAAAATGAAGGATGAATGAAGTATCACTATCCACAGTGGTCTTTATAACAGCCTGACTAAAACAAATGAATACGTAAGGCACTTGAAGTTTCTGCTCTCTTGTAAAATTTTAAGACAAAGAACCTAAGGAAAATGTGTAATTAACAGATACGGAGCAGAAGGTGGGCTAGTTTTTTCTCTCTCTGCTCTTGATAGAGAATATAGCCAACTTTCAATTATTCAGGGACTTATTACAGAATCTGTAATCAGCTATCCAGATGTTTTGTTTCCATGCTGCTGTCCTCCTTTTGAACATAATTACCTGTGGATTTCATTTAGCTAAGTAATGCCTATCTCCAAGTTCTGTGGATAATTAAGAGCTCACTATACTCCTGTTCAAGGGCAGGGGTTAGGAGAGTGATGGCTCAAACACAGGTTAAAATATACTCTCACAACTAGCAAAGGATGAAAAGACACATAATGTCATACACCTGTGATAAAGGCAATATTTCCCAACCTTTTTCCCCATTAAATTTAGGTTAGTTTTTCCTTGAAAGGCAACAAAGCTGTCCTCAGGAATTAATTGTTCCATGGGGTTTTTTAAGTTTCTGGGTAGCCTCTGGCCACTTTAATGTGGTTTTCTGGTCACCTAAGGGCATAAAAAGGCCCACCCATGACTTCAGACACTAAACTCCAGCTTGGCTGACTAGATGTATTTCCACAAGAAGAAAAAGGGGACATGTCTACTCAAGCTAAGTGCTGAAATGTGCTTTTAAAATATCGTTTCTGTACTATGGCTAAGTAAACCTTTAAAAAAATTTTATTGAATAACCTATTAGTGTCTAATTTCATTCCAATGTGGAATCTGAACTGCTGTAATATGACCTTAGTCAGGTCTGCCCCTGATAAAAACCCAAACCTCTGGTCTTTGTACCTTTTTTCAACATAAGTCTAAAAGAAAAGAATTGGGGTCACTGACTCCCATTTCACCACTCTTCCTTTAGCTAGTTCATGACAAAAGGAAGCTAGAATGAAACAAAAGCAAACACCTTTGTATATATTCACCATTTATACAATGCCTTGCAGAGCATGCTTTTGTAAACAAAGACACTTGACAAGCAATACATGGTTTGTACCTTTGGGTATTTCTTGTTCTTTTTGAAACAAAACTTCTACAGCAGGGATTTCCTACAGGGCTTTTAGGTATATATTAATTCCTAAAATTAAAGTGAATTAAAACTAATTTTGCTAAACATCCAGGGATAATCTATGCTAAAAGGAAAGGCCTGAATCTGTTTTGCAAACCTAATATGTTATAAACAATGAGCAATATATAGACGCTAAGAAGAACCAACTTTTCTCCCCCAGCCAGTTCATACAGAGAAAAATACATGTTACATAGGGACCTGTGGGACCAAGCTGGCCCAGGCTAACACACTGAGATAGGAGCTGTTGTTCTCCCTATCTCAAACACTCCATAGTTCATTAAAGCAAGCAAGCAGGCAAAGGGCAAGACAAACAAATTCCTCCAAATATTACAATAAATTCCAAAGAACTGTTCCTTCTTATTAGAAACCTGGCTGATCTATAGGGTGTTGTAAAACTAACCACTGAGTGTGTCCATTATTTCCAGCTCCTTATTAGGCAACACAATGAGATTACTGACTTGTCAACAATTCAGGTGGGACAAGGCTGTGGAGGAAGTGAAGGAGAAAAAAAGAAGACAACAGGGAGACTAAAATAAAGAGACATACCATATTCCCAAAGTTAATCTAATTCCAGCGGCAGTCTTCTGGTGTCTGGTTGGCAATTACCCAGGTTTGAGTTCTATCAAAGATTTCTGCCCACCTTGGTAGTAGCTCAAGAAGTTTGGGTTGATTACAGATCATCCCTGATGCTCGACCCTGTACAAACTGAATTATAATTCTACACCAAAAAAATATAGGTATATATTTGACAGGTTAAGGAGAAGCCAAAATCAAATCTTTGTTTCTAGGGTCAAACAATCAGAATCAAAACCAGAGCTTCTGGAAGAGACCAAACAGTCATCTAGTTCAACCCATATCCAAAGAAGAATCCTATGTACATCTAAGACCAGTGGTCATTTAACTCCTGTTTCAACACCTCCAAAGATGACTAATTCAGTACTTGCCAAGCTAGTCTAACCCATTTTTAGATAACTAATTGTTATGAAGTTTTTCCTTATGTCCAATCTAAACTGATCTCTTTGCATCTTCTACTTACTGCTCCAAATTTTACCCACTGTAGCCAAACATAACAAGTTTAATTATTCTTTTAAAATACTGATCTTCATAGATGTAACAGCAAGCACCCTAGCATCCCTAGGGCGGCTACTAGCACAGGTTCTTAGATCTGCTTTTCTAAAGGAAAGCAACTCAAAATGGGTTAACAATCTTACTTTAATCGATCAAATATCATTTACCTAGTTCAGGGGA
>CM053580.1:441918352-441967344 GCA_028627135.1 Pseudochirops cupreus | reverse complement strand
AGCCCTCTAGACCCACTGCCCAATCACAAAGCTACAAGGCACGGGCATTCCTGGAAAACAAGCCTGGCGCCACAGGCTCCACGTGACCACATTCAGCCTATTAGGGAACAGAGTATACTTTCAAATATCCAAGGGTCCTCAGGGTCACGTAGCCACTTTAGCAAAGGGCCTAGGGGCAGGGAAGATCTTCAGATTCCCACAACAATAGACTTGAGGGCTGCTGTTCTATCTCCCACTTCCCCCTCCAGGTCTTCTCTTTTCCACATCAAACATTCCCAGTTCCTTCAGCCAATCCTCATGTGGCACAATCTCAACCTTCTTGATTGCTTCTGTTGGCTCATCTCCAGATTAGCAACATTCGTCTTAAAATATGGTAACCAGAGCTAGGTAAAATATTTCAGAGGTAGTCCTAGTAGGACAGGATAGCCTAGAACTATCCCTGTTCCTGGTCACTGCCTCTCTTAATGTAGCTAAGACTGCATTAGATTCTTTTTTTTTTTTTAACAGCACGTTTTTATTTTTTATTTATTTTTTTCAGTATCTTTTTTTTAAATTTTATTTTAGTTTGCATCATTCATTTCCACAAGATTTTGAGTTACATATTTTCTCCCCCTCTTTCCCCTACCCACCACCCCAAAACAGCCATCCCAGTGTGTCCCCCCTCCCCCAGTCTATTCTCTCCTATGTCACTTTTTGGTAGGGCAGGATGGATCTCCCCACTGCAGTGCCTGTGTATCTCAAGTTCCAATTGGATGAAGTTAATAACAATAATAAAAATAATGACTGCATTAGATTCTTTGCACCATATCATACTGATGACTTCAAACAAACTGATAGTCCACTAAAACCCCCCAGTTCTTTTTTAGATCAAGTGCTGCCTAGCCATTCCTCCTGTACCTTATTCCTATGAAACTGATGTTTTTGAAACCAAGTATAAGACTTTATATTTATATATGTTGAATGTCATATATCATATTAGAGTCAGGCTAACATTCTAACCTCAAATCTTTTAGAGACCAACTCTGTGTCATCAAATGACACATCAAATGTGTCATCAAACTCTATGTCATCAGAAAATTTGAAAAACGTGCCATACATATCTTCATGGATAAAAATAGTAAACAACACAAGGCCAAGAACAATCCTTGGGTCATATCAGCAGAGACCTACTTCATAGTAGACATCAAACTTTCAACCCTTTGAGAATTCGACTAGTTTCAAATCCATCCAACTGTCCTATTACCTAGGTGACATCACTCCATTTTCCCACAACAGCATGAGAAACTTCTCAAACACTTTGATAAAATCAAGGCAAAATCCATCTACAGCATTTCCCTAATCTGTCAGTATAGGGAACCTCTCCAGAAAAGAACTGAAATTAGCCTGGCACTCAAGTTCTTTATAGAGACATGCTGGAACTTATAGATCATTGATTCTTCTTCCATATATTCAACAAGCATGGTGTAATGAGTAGATGGGGGTGACCCTAGCTCAATGTCCTATAAGATTCCTTCCAGTTCCTAAGGTATGAGCCTTTAACAACAATAAAAATACTTTAATAAGAATACAGATGAAAGGAACAAAAACCACAAAAAAAATCAAAACTAAATGTTTCAAAATAGAGAGATCAAGCTTGGCCCCAAAGAAGAGATACAAGAAGACTCCTCCCCTCACTCCTTTGCAGAAGTGGGGATTCATGGTTTAGAACACTGCCTACAATGTCTTTTTCACTGTCTTGATTGGTTTTGCTGATTTTTTTCTCTCCTTACTCTTTATTTTTTGCTTTTTTTTGGGGGGGGGAGGGCCATTGGGGTTAAGTGACTTGCCCAAAGTCACATGGCTAGTAAGTGTGTCAAGTGTCTGAGGTCGAATTTGAACTCAGGTCCTCCTGATTCCAGGGCCGGTGCTCTATTCACTGTGCCACCTAGCGACCCTACCTCCTCACTCTTTAAAAAAAATTCTTTTTTACAGAAGTTGCCTCCTAAGGAGAGGATGCCAATGGAGATGCAGATATATATAACAAAAGATATGAATAAAATTCTATTTTAAAATAATATACTCCTAACAAAATTCTATAACATAAATCAAGCTGGCCTATAGTTTGTAGAGAACATCCTCTTTTCTTCTCTGAAAATCAGGACAACATTCTTAAGAACTTCTCCTTCCCAGGGTCAAGTGTGACCCAGAATCAGTTGGGATTCCTAGTAATAAAAGCTGACTACTTAGGTTCTAGACTGATATAGTTCTGAAAGGTTTAGCCAGATCTAGGCCCAGATATTTAGTGTCAGAGTTACTTGACTTGCTAAATTTGTTGTCCTTGTTGCTAAGTACCAGCAAAGGAACACATTAGCAGCAATCCCTCACAAAATTTTAATTGGACAGAAGTCTACAATAAGGAGATTTATCTTTGGTTATGATGAGGCATTCAGTAGTTCAGAATTAATAAGTTCTTGCTATTAAACCAGGAAATCCCATTAATTTTTCCCTATCCTAGAGACCTAACAACCTGAATACTTTTCTTATTCTAACTAGATAGCAGGTCTTTCACTTAAGGACAAGTCCAATACCTCATTAATGGGACAGAAGTGACTCTAAATCCTCTAAGACTCCAACAACAGAATACAAGCTCTGGCAAGTCCTAGACTAAGCTAGAATAGCTTCAAATATGAATGTGTTTAAGTTCAGAGAGGTTCAGCACTGAAAGACTGGTTACCAGTTTATGATTTATTTTGGCCACAGCAAGTCATGAAGAAACCACTACTAAAAATGTTCAAATTTGTGTCAGCAAAAGGAATATCAACCAAGTTCTTGTACATTATACAATACTCTTCTGACTCCTTTCAGTACTCCATTCCCTTTGTGTCTCACTCTTTGAATATCCTTATTGGGCTGACCCATAAAACAAAATCCTTTTGTGGCTAAATGAATTCTGAATTTCCCTAAGACTTAGCTACTAAGATATGTCAAATCAACCTAACACCTTAAAAAATAGACTCAAATGACAAAAGAGGTCCAAAAAGCCCATGAAGAGAAGACTGCCTTAAAAAGCTGAATTGGCCAGATGGAAAAGAAAGTCCAAAAGCTCACTGAAGAAAATAATTCCTTCAAAATTAGAATGGAGCAAATGGAAGCTAAAGACTTTATGAGGAATCAAGATATTATAAAACAGATCCAAAAGAATGAAAAAATAGGAAACAATGTGAAATATCTCACTGGAAAAGCCACTGACCTGGAAAATATATCCCGGAGAGATCATTTAAAAATTATTGGACTACCTGAAAGCCATGATCAAAAAGCCTAGATATCATCTTTGAAGAAAGTATCAAGGAAAATTGCCCTGATATTCTAGAACCAGAAAGTAAAATAGACATTGAAAGAATCTACCAATCGCCTCTTGAAAAAGATCCCCAAAAGCAAACTCCTAGGAATATCATAGCCAAATTCCAGAGTTCCCTGGTTAAGAAGAAAATACTACAAGCAATCAGGAAGAAACAATTTTAGTATTGTGGAAACACAATCAGGATAACATGAGATCTAACAGCTTCTACATTAAGAGATCAAGGGAGCTAGGATTAAAACCAAGAATCACCTGCCCAGCAAAACTGAGTACAATACGTCAGGGGAAAATATGGATATCCAATGAAATAGAGGACTTTCAAGCATTCTTGATGAAAAGACCAGAGCTGGACAGAAAATTTGACTTTCAAATTATCTCACATAAAAGAGTCAAGAGAAAGCTGTTACAATGGAGGGGAAGAGCAGGGAGGTGAAAGGGAATGAGTCAACTTTATTCTCATTGGATTTGGCTTGAGGAGGGAACAACACACACAATCAATTGGGTATCTTGCCCTACAGGAAAGTAGAGGGGAAGGGTAAAAGAGGTGGGGTATGAGAGAAGGAAGAGCAATTTGGGGGAGGGGTAGTCAGAAGCAAACATTTTTGAAAAGGGACAGGGTCAAAGCAGAAAACAGAATAAATGGGAGGTGGGATAGGTGAAAGAAAATATAGTTAATCTTTCACAATATGACTACTGTGGAAATGTTTTGCATAACTAGGCACGTATAACCTATACTGATTGCTTGTCTTATCAGTGGGAGTGGGTGAGGAGGGAAGAAGGGAGAAAATCTGGAACTCAAAGTTTTAAAAACAAATGTTAAAAAAAATGTTTTTACATGCAACCAGGAAATAAGACATACAGGCAATGGGGTATAGAAATCCATCTTGCCCTACAAAAATGTAAGGGGGAATGGGCTGAGGAGGGGTATGGAGGGATATAAGAGAAGGCAGACTGGGGGAAGGGGTAATCAGTATGCTTGCTATCTTGGGGTGGAAGTTTGGGGGGGAAAATCTAGAATTCAAAATCTTGTGAAAATGAGTGTTGAAAACTAAAAATAAATAAATAAATATAATGTGGAAAGAAAAAAAACTCAAAAAAAATAGCTTACCTCCACTGAGACTTCTTCTACAAAGCAGTGTAAAGTACACATACATGTACAAACTAGTAATGAAGAGGAGTTTCTCCATCATTGCTTTCAAGAAGTAGCTTAATATCTAAGATAGGAGAAAGTAATGGCTTTCATGCATCTGTAACAGTCAAAAAAGACATGGAAACTACTAAACCCCGTGGGCAGGATCTGACTATTCTAGAGGGTATGTACTAAATGAAGAAGCCTATTTTCACAACTTTTCAAAGAATAAATGCTATTTGCCAGACTAACAATCACTCTTTGAGAATAAAAAGCTAACAATCAATGCCAACTTTTGAACATGCTTGAAGTATTAACAAGGAACTTCAAAGGCAAACCCAGCCATAAAGTCAGATCAACAAGCATTTATGCTTATTTGCCACTTACATGCCAGGCATTTTCCCAAGTGCTAGAGATACAATCAAAAGCAAAAATAGTGCTGGCCCTCGAGGAAGAGCCGCTAAACAAGGGGATTGAAACGAAAAGAATGTGCTCTTAAAAAACAAAGGAGAGGAGAAAAGTGTTCTTGTTTTAACATCTATTTTTATATTTATGGCATCACTGTAAAGATAGTTTATACTTTTTAGCTCCTTGTTATAAATGCAGTGGAATTCAAAAGAAGTAGCATGATTTAAAATGCTATTGTCTCTATTGTTGTATACTTTACTAGTAAATAAAGAAGCTTTGAATGCTGTGGCTAAGTTCACTTACCTTGGTAACATACTTTCCAGGGATGTACACATTGATAATGAGGCTGATGCAGGCATTGCCAGAGCTAGCTCAGTGTTTGGGAGTCTCCGAAGGAAGGTGTGGGAGAGAAAAGGTATTTGACTACCAAACTGAAGGTCTGCAGAGCCATTGTGCTGAACCCATTGTAGCATGCCTGTGAAACCTGGACAGCCTACCAGCGCCATGCCAGGAAACTGAATCACTTTGAATTTTCTTAGGAAGATTCTGAAGATCACCTGGCAGGATGAAGTACCAGACACTGAGGTCCTTACTAGAACTAAACTGCCAAGCATTCAAACTCTGCTTTAGAAAACGCAACTCCAATGGGCTAGCCATGTTGTCTGAATGCAAAACATAGACTTGCCAAAAAGACTGTTTTATGGAGAACTCACAGAGCAAGCATTCACCTGTGGTCAGAAGAAGCGATACAAAGACACTCTCAAGGTCTCCCAAGAACTTTGGAATTGATTGTGTGAAATGGGAAACACTGGTATAGGACCACTCAGTACGGTGAGCTCATATCAGAGAAAGTGCTGTACTCTTCGAGCAAAGCAAATTGAAGCAGCTCAAAGGAAAAGGATGAGCAAATTTGGAGATTCCACCCCAAGTGTTCACAAGGACTATTTGTGCCTGACCTGTGGGAGAGCATTCCGAGGTCATATTGGTCTGATCAGCCACATTCAGACACATTGAAACTTGACTTTAGCATGGTGATGTCATTTTGGTCCTCTTTGAGAACAAAGGACAACAACCATGTATACTTTAAAAATGAACTTAATTTGTTCCCTTTATTAAAATCTATCCTCCCTAAAAAAAAGTCCACTTCTTATAAAGCTACTAAAAGCTCCAAAAGAGACATCTTCCCATCTTTACATATTTCTGAGACCTTTCTTTTCCTTCAACACAAAGCTACACATAAGCAAAAACTGACTAGTTCTGATATACACACCCCTGAAGAGAGTGAAAGCACATACTTTGTAACCAAAACAACTGACACGAAGAAAAGGCTATGTCCAAATTAGTGACCACCACATCATAACCCAGAAAAAAAGGGGCGAGACCATGCCCTCTGCCATTCTACTCACATGCTTTCTAATCTCTTGTAAAACCCAGAGGTTTGGCTTTTAGTACTAAGTTAGTCTCCAACTCTCAGGCTGCAGAACATGGGTCAGTAAAAAGAAAATTTGGAGTCAGACCAAAACTTTACTCTACACAATACATTATATTATAAAGAAGGGAGCTTGAGACAGTAAATAATCATGTCAGATATTTAAATTTATTTTTTGCTGGTCCTATGTTGTACTTTTCAAAACCATTTTAGCTAAGACTTTGGGGCAATGATTTTATCCCCCATTCTAAACTGATTTTATCTTCCATTCTACATATAACAAACACGTTATTTGCAACAAGATAATGCCACTTAAATGTATTATATGTAACTTAATAAATCAACACTCACAGCCTAGAAATGGTAACTTTTTTTAAAGAGGAGAAAAGAGGAAAGGCACATATATGAGACTACATAAAGATACCCAAGTCATAATATCAAACTTCAAGCTTGGTAGCTCTTGGAATAACTAACTTATGCAACTTGAACTTAGGAATGTATAATGGAAATGTTAAGAGAAAGTTTCACATAGCAGCAGTGCAGACACTATAAACAACATTATGGCTAAATGCTGCAATTACAAACAACATGACTACATGAGCATTCCAGAACCATCTTGTGTCATAACCAGTAACTCAAAAGGAAAGCATTTTTTCTACAAACAAAACAATTTGTCAAGAGAAGGTACATTTGACTTGTACAATTCATTAACTTACTTTTTAAAAAACAGTTGTTAACTGAATTGTAGGGAGCAACTCATAGTGCTTTTCACACCCCAAAGCCTGTTCCAAAAACCTGTTAAATTCCCTCTTGGATGTTAACCCTCTAAATCCATTCAGGTAGCAGAACTGAATCACTGGAAGCTCCCAAAGCCGAATTTCCTAACAGTAACAGTTTCACAATTACAAATTATACTTCAACAAGTATGTGGGTGGGAAGACACATTACCTCACAGAGGTACATATCTGATAAGTAGCATGTTTTATAAGAGTATTTTACTTTGATGGATCTGATTAGCTTAGTGAGAATATGTCTCCTTCCAAGATGCAGATTGCAACTTCTTAAACCCTTCTCCACCTATGTGATTCCTCGATATATTTGGCTATCAATCCATAAAGGAAATCTAGATAAAATACAGTGGTATTTAAATGACATAGTAGTATCAATACACTGATGGAACTGCGGTCTTCATGCTCACTATAAAAGCAGAACATTCCATTTTCTGGTCATGCTCATTCTCAATAAAGTCTTTTATACTATTTCTTTAAAGCAGTGGTTCTCAACCTTCCTAATGTGGCCACCCTTTAATAATACTCGTATGTGGGTGTATCTGCATAAGGGCGGACCTGCCTGGAGACGGATAGAGAAGCGGTGTTTTCTGACGGTCTTAGGTGACCCCTGTGACCCCTGTGAAAGGGTCATTCAACCCCCAAAAGGGTTGCAACCCACAGGTTGAGAACCACTGCTTTAAATCAAGGCATACTTGCTAACTTGATACAATTTGCTTATTCTTACCATGTGTCTTTCCATAGCCCTTTCAATTTTTTGTAATCCTAATTCTGCTGGGATCTAGGAGTATGATCCTCAGTTATAAACCATAATAATTGTGGAAACTCTGTCAAATTACATAATGTTGAATGACACTCCCCCTCCCCAAAGAATAAATTCCCAAGTGTTTACAATATCATGCTTGTAAAACCTTAAAAATATCTAATTTACTAAATGTTCTATTTATTTTTTACTACATAACATAAAAACCAATGGGCAAGCATTTATTGAGTACCAACTTTCAATATAGTTGTACTAGGCATAATTGAAAATTCAAAAAATAATAAGAAATGCCACCTACATTGAAGGAGGAGCTCACAGTCCAATTCTGGCTTCTCTCTCTTCCACTCTACTAAAACTGCTCTCCACAAGGTAACCACAGAGCTCCTCAATGACAAATCCAGTTCCTTTTTTTTCCCCAGTACTCCTCTGTGGCTTCTCTGAAGGATTCAGTTCTACTGACCATGTCTTCCATCTCAAAATTCTTTTGACGTTAGGCTTCTATGACACTACACTCTAAGTTTCTTCCAGTCTTTCTAGCTTCATCTTATACTACTCCTTTTCATGTACTCTAATTCCAGTCAAAGAGGTCTATTCAATGCTTTTTCATTCTCATTTTGGCCTCTCCTATCTTTATGACTTTCCTCATGCCTTCCTTTCCAAAACCTGGGATGAGCTTTCCCAGCACACCCACGTCTTCATCACCACCACCACCACCACCACCATCACTACTCTTGCCTGTTAAAAAACCCTTCCCTTCAAAATCTAATCCACGTATCATTCCCTCTCCTTGAATTTCTGAAAGCAATTGTTTGGGAAAAGTAATTTTGTTCGGAAATCTCCTTTTTCATTTCTAATATTCTCCCTTGTATCATATGTACAAGCCTTATAACTTCTATTATATTTTAAACTTCCTTTTTCTCATTTTTGTACCCCTGGTGCCTGCCGAAGTGGCAGCTAAGTGGTACAGTAGACAGAACTTGGGGCCTGGAGTCAGAAATACCTGAGTTCAAATCCAGCCTCAGATACTTGCTAGTTATGTGACCCTGGGCACTAAGTCACTTAACCTTTATTTGCCTCAGGTCCTTATCTGTAAAATGGCGACACACTGGAGAAGGAAACGGCAAACCACTCCACTATCTTTGTCAAGAAAACCCCATGGACTCACGTAGAATAGGACACGACTGAACAACTGAACAAGAAGTGCCTGGCTAGCATAACATTTTGCCCAAGTACTTTATAAACATTTATTGAACTAACTCAATGGACCTATATGAAACGATTTAAGAAAACTACATGATAGAATATAAATAAATGCTTAATTATAATGTAACAGACTATAAGGGCAATAGGGGGAGGATCAGAAATGCTGACTTTCTTTACTAGTGTTGAAATAGTTAAGTGACAGGCTTAAAGACTGCACAAATTCCTCAGGCAAGACATCATGTTTCATACAGAGAGCATATGGGACAGATCCATAGAGACAATTAGCACTTGAACTTCCTGGAGACACAGTAATGGAAAGGGAATTTTTGAGGTGTTGTCAGGATGACCATTATTGTAGGATGAACAATATCAGTAGGATATCTTGCTTCTCCCTCAGAGAATTCTTGATAAACAATCACCAGAGGCTGCTGCCAAACTCTCTGGGTGGAGCGGGAGGCACAGACTAAAAAGAAACCTGAATTGTACCATCCATTAACACCACTGTATTTGAATCAGAATATTTCAGAGAGTGGAGGCCTCTGTGTCTTTTTTCAATTGAGAAATACTTCCTTAAAAGCCTTTAGTGACCTTTTAATTATGTTATATACACATACACACATATTAATGTAATAGAAAAATTCTGTACATCCTAACAGTACTGATACTTTCCTATTGAATATCTTAAAAGTAAAAATGCTTATATTTTAAGAACCTTAAGATATATTTTAAAACCGTATTTAGCATTGGTAATAGGTTAGTTTAAAATCAATTAGCTAAACTTTATGTGTGGACTACTCAATTATTATAGATCTGAAAGACTTTGTGATAATTTGGGACAAATGAATTATAAAATTAATGCAATTTAATACAGCATTCAACAAGAAATGAAGCCCACTTACAAAGTAAATTAATGATTTATATACACTAGAGTATAATAAACTTTCATTTTTTAAATCTATGAATAGCTACAGGAGCTTCTGAAGTCAGACACTTTTAAAATAAGAGACATCCACATCAACTCTAGTTGTTCTGTCTGAATTGTAAATTTATTTTGAAGTTACTTAGAAACTTGACCTGCCTTCCAAACATTCCAGTGCCTAAACAAAAGCTTTCCCTAGTCCTCTAATCTGTAACAAGCTTGATTAGACACTGAAGATACCATGGTCATCCACTACATCTTGGGCCATATCCAGTCATCTTGATTTCTGTCCTACTATAAGACTTCAATGACTCTGGAAGAGAGAGTGGAGCTGACAGTTTTGTGCAACTCTGCCTCACTTAAATCCAATTCATGTACAAGTCAAGACATCACCCATAATGTCACTGGTCCTCTTTGAAAAGGAAGGACAAACAATAACATCAATCTGTCCACTAAAAACAATTTTTTGTAAACTTCTATCCTTTCTATAACCAACATAGAGCAACCATGCATGTACGACCTATAGAGAAGCTGTGCATCTCATTCAGAACTTGTCTTAGCAAAAGACAATTTCCTAAAATTTTGAGGCTACATATTTTATTCAGCTCAAGAGATGAGATGAGGATTGAGGACTAGAGGAAGTCAGTGGAAATTAAGGGAGAGGGAAGGAAATTATTTGTCAGGTACCCATTTAACTAAATTCTGTTAAACTTAGTTCCTATCAAACTTTTGTTTCCAGTTTGGGTAGAATTTGTAGCTTTCCATTATCGATATCATTACCAATTCTAAGGAGCTCATAGTGGTAGGGAAAAAAGCAAGATAAACCCCAAGCAATTTGCTTTCAAGGTCACTCAACACTAGAATGTTCATCAGTGAAAAACAGTTACATGAAAAGCATCATTGCAGCTCCAGATTTGGAAGGGATCTTACTGATCATCTGAGCCAGAGATGGAGAACCTGTGGTCTCAAGGCCACATGTGGCCCTCTAGGTCCTCAAGTGTAGCCCTTCCTTTCATTATAACAAAGAAGAAATTGAGGCCCAGAAAGGTTAAGTGAGTAGACCAATATCACAGAGCAAGTAAATTTTCAGAGAGCTGGGATTCGAACCCAGGTCCACTAATGTGAAATTCAAGGTTCTTTGTACTACTTCAATTTTCCTAAAAACAGTCAGAAGTGAACCTCAGTATTGACCACTTCCCTGTAGCTTTCCAAAATGAAAAATGGAAACACAATATGATCGTGATTCTAACAAATATTTTTATGGTATAATAAGACATGTCTAAAGATAAACAAAATATGACTTGGTAGTAACCATGATTCAAATACTGTACATACAGCAAAACTGCCCCTAGCATTCAATAAGGAAGACAATGTTTTCTAGTAACATACTTGTCTGAAACTTCATAAATAGAGGCAACCAGGCTTGGATCAGAACACCTCTAAATTTCCTCCTTACTCTAACAAACCTTCCAATAATTTGTATAAAAATAGTAAATTACAGGAATTCAGTCCACAATGTCAGATGAGGGAGGCTGGGAGCATTAAAAAAAATCCTTAAATACTAAATAAAATATCAGATATGAAAAAAGGTATAAAATACATTTGTATGTATATTCCTAGGGGCAATGGAGGACAGGCCAGAGACAGAGTAAACTTTAAGAAGGTGGGTTAATCTATATTCTAAGATGGAATCTCCATGTCTCCCACTATAGAAAGCTGTTTCATTTCCATAATTCAAGATAAAAGATTTAAAACGAAAATGTTCAATTAAGGTAACACTTCAGGGTAAAGAAAGTGCAAATGACTATTAAATTCTTCCCAATTTTGATAGGGAAAAATAAGAGGAGAAGCCCTCACTAAAGAGTGCGGAGAAGGATACTGAAGAGAATCAAACTGAAGACAAAATCTGTAGACTTGCCAACTTTGCCTTGGAGCCTTTTTTTTACCATTAACTGGGTGGGGCAAATAAAACTTGTAAAATGTAAAAAAAAAAAAAACGACAACAACAACAACAAAAACACAAAGCTGAACAATTCCAGGGCATTAAGATATCTTTGTATTTATTTATATTAAGGATGGCAGCGACTAAAGATATTAGGAATGAAAAACTGAGACTGTCATTTCCTGAGGCAAACAGTGCTCTAGGGAAAGAATTTTAATCAATTTCAGATCAAGGAAAATTCTCTAATCAATACTAAACCTTTTCCGAAATATGTTTTCCCCTATATATCTTATCTGTTCTTACCCTGAGTTTAAAAATAAAACTAACAAGAGTTTAATCCATGGTAACCTGTGGTATTTGATTTTACAATGAAGTAGAAATTTGTTATGATTGTTTCCATAGCAACAGGCTGATGTCATAAACACGGAGATATAATTCCAGGAGGCTAACCATAATTGAGGGTAAAAACCATATATGACAGAAGGCAAAGAAGTCACAAAATTTATACAATTAAGAAAGGAGAGAAAGAGCTAGAAATGAATTCTGATTTATAATAAAAGCTCATTTAGATTGTCAAACAGTGTTGCTGGAGTTGATACTAAATGTCTGCTAATTCCACAGCTTCTGAGTAGATTTACAGAATGCCAGATGTGGAAATGACCTTAGAAAATGGCTAGCCATCCAGCCCTTTCAAATTACAGTTAAGGAAACTGATGGCTGGCAAGTCAAAACAACCCAATCAAGGTCACATAGCCATGTCAGCCATCAACAAGCAGCAGAATCAAAACCAAATGTCCCCAACTTCTAGTCGAGTCACTTGAACTAACCACAAAAATATTGTGTGCTGAAGATGCCTTCTATTCCTACTAAGAAATAAAGTCAAATAGCGCTAACCTAGTGCTAATAATTCTTTCACCCTTTAGACATATGTTATTACTATGGCCTTTGAAGCTGATAGTATAGAAAAGAAACATTTTTCATGTGAAGAAAATAAAAATAGAAAATACTTTCATTTTCCCAGAGGCTCACACTGTTATAATGATTCCCATCAAACATACTTCCATTTTCTGAAAGCCTGAAAGTTCTCAAAAAGACTGTCAGAGGGACAGCCTCCACAAGAAAGATAAGCAGGAGTCCAGATACTTGTTCAGAAAAGTTCATCAGATCGCAGACTGATGACTTCATTTCCAAGCAGACTCTACTAGTGGTTGAATTGTGATGCAGATAGGTAATACATAGTGGATGAGACTCTATAGAAACACATGGTCAACCACTACAGTCTCCACCAGCAAGCTAATTTGTAGCATTTATTGTCAGTACTTCAAATGAGCATCCACTTTCAATAGTACTTAAATACTATCTAAAAGAGTTTAAGTGAGACAGAAGGCATTCTGAGCCTAGTCTGCTATTGCGAGCTCAAGAAATGTTTAACATTAATTACCATTGTGATAAAAAGTCCCTTTTCTCAATTTCTATCCCAAACCTTAATTTTCTTTTCATTTAATAACAAGTGTGGGGGGAAATTTTAAAAATCATTTTTGGATTAAATTGTTCAGTACTAAGCTTTTTTCCTTGCAAGATGCAACATCTTGCTGGCATTTCTAATTTGTGTCCCTTAACTCTTGCTCTAATAATTCAAAAGTCATGTCTAAGCTAGGTGCAGTTCAGACAAGCAAAGAAAAGGAGCCACATAGGCTACTTCTCATGGAATGCTTTCTAAATAGTTTGTGCAATACAAGCAAAATCAGTTCATTTAAGAAAGTTTGGTTGAAGCAAGATACCTAAGAGAAAGTTGTGATTTTATGGAGGAAGAGTCTAGGAGCCAGGAAATGGGGATTCCATTGCCACCTGCTCCCCTAGCTAAGGATTTTATCATAATCAAATCATTTTAATTTCTCCTCCCTTTTCCCTCAATTTCCCCAGTGGTAAAAATAAGAAAAATTACCTGGGATTCCTGCCTTGAATATTTCCCCTGGCCAACTGCTCCACACAGCTGCAGAGGCAATTTTTCCTAATGTACAAGTCTAACCATGTTATTCTCCTGTTCAACAAACTCCACTGACTCCCAATCACTTCTAGTATTAAAGGCTTCTTAGTTTGCCCTGACCCTAACTTATTTTTCTAGTCCTATTATACACTGCTCTCCTTCACATATTCTGGAGTTTTTTTTTTATTTTTAACTTTTATTTATTTTAGTTTACATCACTCATTTCCACAAGATTTTGAGTTACAAATTTTCTCTCCATCTTTCCCCTACCCACCACCCCAAAACAGCCATCCCATTGTATAACCCCTCCCCCAATCTAGTCTCTCCTATGTCCTCCCCCCTCACCCCTCTGACTTTTCGGTAGGGCAGGATGGATCTCCCTACCACAGTGCCTGTGTATCTTAAGTTCCAGTTGGATGTAGTTAATAATAATAATAATAATAATAATAATAATAATAATAATATATACATATATGTGTGTATACATATATGTATATATATATATATATATACGTATATACATATATATATGTATATATATATATAAAAACATATTCTGGAGTTAAGCCAAACTTGACCTTCTTGCTATTCCTTCCACATGATATTCCATCTCCAGTTTCTGTGCCTTTGAACAAGCTGTTATCTATGCCTGGAAAGCATTCCTTCCTCACCTATGCCTTTTAGAGTCCCTAGCTTCCCTGAATGCTCAGCTCAAGCGTCATCTTCTACAAGAGGCCTTTCCTGATTCCCCACAACAGCCGGTCTTCCCCACAAAATTATCTCCACTTAAAGAGGATGCTTAGGGCATCTCATAATAGTCTCCTGAACTCACCTCCTACAAGATCACTCAGATACTCACATTTCTCATTATCTGCTGCCACTGGGAACTCTTCCTGCCTGATTAGAGAGGTTGGAGGTTAGACACCGAGGGCTCCTCCCTGACCCTCCATTTAGGAAAAGTGCCCAGGGTGGCCATCTCACAATTTCCCAACCAAGCTACAGGGTTTTATTGTGTATTCTTTCCCCCACCTCTTAACAGCTTCTTTTTTGTGCTGTCTTCCCCCCCCCCCCCCATCAGACTGTGAACTCCCTGAGGGCAGGAACTGTCTCCAGGCTTTCCTGGTATCCTTAGAGCTTAGCTCAGAGCCTGGCACAGGGTAGGCACTTAATATTTATTGACTAGCTGACTTTACAAAACAGGGTTGAAAAGAGCACATATAAAGCTGACTCTTCTACTTCCAGCTGACATGTACATGACTTGGCTCTCTTGGAGATTTGAGATGATGAGGTAGTCTGTTTACTGGCCATTGATCATGAACAGCTGATGACTCCATTAATACTTAAAAAACCCCACCTGTAGGGATTTCTCCCCTTCCAAGTGTTAGATCAGGTCTGAACTGTTTCTGGCTACTTCACATAAAGGGAAGAAGAGGGGTAGCTTGCCTTGTGGTCATGAGTACATGGCACATCCTGACTAACCAAGCCTGTGTCTGACTCTAGATTTTGAGCTGTTTCTATTATTCTTCCCTAATGTTAAGGTGAATTTAGTGTCTATTCCAAGAGAGAAATGTCCAGGTTTAGAAGCAATCATGCTGTGAGTATGAGAGATTCAGACAACCTGGGTGCTTTTGGTGGGAGCTGATTGGCAGCCTGAGTTGGAATGCCCCCAAACTACTCCTCTATTCTTAGAGAAGGCCACCAAGAAGAGGATGGGCCAATCCTGGCTAATTTTGCCAAGACACATGGACTTTAAGAGAGATAGCGTAGAGTCCAAGTGGAATACAAAATACCTAATCAGCAGTCCTAGAAACTACTACATGTTTATGTGGTTTTAAGTACAAAACTCCAAATTTAAGAATCAATATTACCAGAATATCACTGTTATGAGTACTGACACATATCTAATTTGTTTCTATCAAATGCATGCTTGTGAGTGTTCTGTGATTTCCTCATTATTTCAAAGCTCTATTTCTTTTACATACAGGAAATAAATATCGCATACCTGATTTATATTTGTAATGGGGAATTTGAATCTTCTGTGCCCCTTAATAGGCCAAATATAATCACATGGCACCTGTGTTGGGAGGCATTTGCTGAATGGGTGGAACAGGAAGGGGTGGAGCAGGAAATGAGTCAGGTCAGTTAGGGCAGAGGGAGAGAGAGTACACAGGCAAGCAGACAGTTAGGATTACAAGTGTTTGTGGGAAGACTCAGGCAGGGAGAAGGCTTTGGAATGGTGTTGCTCTCTGTAGTGTTATTGTGTATAGATTTTTTTGTTGCTATGATGAATTCAGTTTTCTGGTGTTGGGATTTGGCTTGCTCATGACTAAATAAATGTTTTGCTTATATCTTCTATATAGAAAGTCTGTCATATTTTGCAATTCAGAACTATGCCAGCATGTTCATAGTTGCCATCAGTGCTGTGAACACTGCCTTGGTGATACATATGGTGTCAAGAACAGGAATGCAAGGTATCAGATCTCTATCTGGAGGCAGAAGGACTTTAGAGGAAGAAATGGATATCCCAGTGTGGGAGACTTTCACCTTATTCTTCCCTAGTAAGGGAATGGGATAAAGCACCAGTAGAAACTGGGAACCAAGGCTAGAGAAAGGAGAACCTAGAGATTTAGAAAGATTTTTTCAAGAAATACCAATAAAACCAGGGAGAGAACAGGCAGGAGTGTATAGAAAAATCTGGGTTTTACTAACAGGTTACCATATTATATGTAAAAACAAGGACAAACTGCTGCAGGAAAAAGCTCAGATGGAAAGAAAGTTAGCTGATTTGCATAAGAAACTTTCTGTGTTATAGTGTGGGAGTTTTCCTTTAGAAGATTAAGCTGGAAAGTCTCATGTGGTAGAAGAGAAACCTGTTGTGGGTTTGGTTCAGAAAAAGAAGAAAAAAACTAACAAAAGGAATGTGCATACAGTCCTTGCACAAGCTGGGTCTAGTTGCCCTGATGACTGCCAGGAGAATGCATGGGAGGAGAATAAAACAAAGTTAGAAGAGGAGGCTTTAGTGTGGGCAGACTTTTGCCCCATACTAAGAAGAAAGCAGGAGAGCCACAAAAGTTCAGGTAGATAATTGAAGGTTCTCTTCAACAAGAGGTTACTGATATATTAAGTCAATTTACCCAAAGGATGGGAGAATTGTTAGTGTCTTAGATGGTAAGAATTAGTGATGAAGGGGCCAGAGGAGTATCGATAGATAATGTAGATTGCTTGAAATTTATAAGTATTATTCAAAATTCTTTTGTACAGCAAGCATTTAGGGATTATCATATGCAAGGACGTAACAATGGAACTAATCTGTTAGCTTTACCTGCCAAGGGATGCAACAAAATGTACTCCACTGACTCTATATGGCCTAGTGAAGACAGACCCCGGTATTTGCTTAGCAGTGGTTCTCAATCTTCCTAATGCCATGACCCTTCAATACAGTTCCTCATGTTGTGGTGACCCCCAACCATAAAATTATTTTCATTGCTACTTCATTACTGTAATTTTGCTACTGTTATGAATCGTAATGTAAATATCTGATATGCAAGATGTATTTTCATTGTTACAAATGGAACATAACCCACAGGTTGAGAACTGCTGGCTTAGAGACTATATGAGAAAGTTAAAGGAGAAGGTAATGAAGACTTGCTATCATGGTTGCAGACGCCTATGCATATAATAGTATTCCCTTATCAGTTTCTCACAGAAATATCATAATGAAATCTATAAGCATATGAAAAAATGCTCTAAATCACTATTAATTCGAGAAATGTACATCAAAACAACTCTGACATACCACATCTCATCAGTCAAATTGGCTAAGATGACAAAACAGGAAAATGACAAATGGCTGGAGGGGTTGTGGAAAAATTGGAACACATTCATTGTTGGTGGAGTTGTGAACTGATTCAACCATTCTGGAGAGCAATCTGGAACTATGCCCAAAGGGCTATTAATAATTTCATACCCTTTGACCTGGCAATACCACTTCTAGGGTTGTATCCCAAAGAGATCATAGAAGTGGGAGGAAAACCCATATGTACAAAAATATTTATAGTAGCTCTTTTTGTGGTGGCAAAGAATTGGAAACCAAAGGGATGCCCATCAATTGGTCAATGGCTAAACAAGTTGTGGTATATGAATGTAATGGAATACTATTGTGCTACAAGAAATGAGGAGCAGATAGACTTCATATTTACCTGGAGAGGCTTATACGAAATGATGCTGAGTGAGAAGAGCAGAACCAGGAGAAATTTGTACACAATTACAGACACAACATATGTGTGATGACCAACTCTGATAGACTGGACTCTTCTCAGCAATGCAGGGTTATAAGACAACTCTAAAAGACTCATGATGGACAGAGATGTCTACATTCAGAGAAAGAACTAGACAGAGTTTGAATGCAGATTGAAGCAAACTACCTGCTTTCTTTCTTTTTCTTGTTTGGTTTTGTTTCCTTTTTCCCACTGTTCATTCCATAGGTTACAACCCTTCTTTATAATCTGACTAATGTCTAATGTGAAAGTATTTGCAGATCCTATACTTGATTGCATGCTGCCATGGGTGGGTGGGGGGAGTGGGAAAGGGGAGAAAATTTGAAACTCAAGGGACTGTGGAACTGAATCTTGTAAACTAAAAGTAAACAAACAAATTAATAAAGACACAAAAAAGAAATATAATAGTGAAGACAGGGCACCCTCTTTGAGGTGCTGGCTAAGATTTCACAGTTAACTGACTTTGGGGAATGGGCAAGAGATTAATTTCCTCAAGAGAGAAGAGCAAAAAGCCAGTGGATTCAAAGGCAGAATAAATTGACAGGAAAAGAATTGTTTACTGCTCTACTGAGAGCAGGGGTGGATTTTGGAAGAACAGATAGTATTCCAACCAATGGTATATGAAATATACCAAGAAAAGTAACTTAATATTAGACAGAATAGGGAAGAACTGTCCCCTACAGA
This sequence comes from Pseudochirops cupreus, assembly GCA_028627135.1. NCBI lineage: Eukaryota > Metazoa > Chordata > Mammalia > Diprotodontia > Pseudocheiridae > Pseudochirops > Pseudochirops cupreus. Next base: position 441,948,478 of record CM053580.1, on the reverse strand, counting down.
TGCTCCTGAATCCTTGTATCCAAGTTTATCACCTCTTCAGGGAGAATAGGAAATTGGCCAAGCCCCAGCTCAGATTAAAGAAATACACAGACAGGATAACAGACCCCTTCAGACCCCTTATCAATTTGGCCATATACTGGAAAAATGGATCAACTAGGGCACTAATAGATATTGCAGCAGAGACCTTCCTTATATATGGGAACCCTAATAAATTCAAACATGGTGCTCTTATTACCATCACAAGACTGGGAGGGGCTGGAATATCAGCCAGACAAGTCAAACTAATGATGAAAATTGGACAATTATCTAGGAAAGAATATACCATGGTAATTGTACCAATTCCTGAATATATCATTGGAATAGATATTCTGAGAGGTATGACTCTAAATTTACCTGAGGGGAGATACCAATTTGCAGTAAGGAAGACAGGAATTGATACAGCTTTAGTGGGTAAAATAAAAATGGATCCAATCACTTTACCTGAACCTTCTGAAGTAATTACTTTAAATCAGTATCCTGTGCCAGTTGAGCAAAGAGGAAATTATGAATACCATAAAGGAATATGTTGAGGCAGGAGTGTTACTCCTTACAACTACTCGACAGAATAATCTTTTCTGGCCAGTATAAAAGTCAGATGGGACGTGGAGAATGACAGTGGATTATAGACAACTGAATAAGATGACTCCTCCCTTGTATGCTGCTGTTCCAGATATTGTTACATTAATAGAAAAGATTCAGAAATATGATGGGACTTGATACACAGTTACTGTTTTAGGCAATGATTTCTTTACTATCCCAATAGATTCTAAACAATGGGACCAGTTTGATTTCACTTGGCAGGGCAGACAATATACTTTTACCGCCTGCCACAGAGATATCTGCGTAGCCCCACTATTTGTCATACGATTGTGGCTGAACATTTGGATGAATTAGAGCTACCTGGTGTACAGCTTAACCACTACATTGATGATATTATGATACAGGGAAAAAATGTAAAAGAAGTAGAGAAGAGTTTGATGCTTTTAATTAAGCATATGAAAAGCAAAGGGTGGGAAATTACCCTGCAAAGATTCAAGGGCCAGCTCAAACCATAAAATTTTGGGGTACACAATGATTTTCCTATCCCTATCAATAAGAAAGAGGCACAAAAGTTATAGGATTATTTGGATAGTGGAGGCACAACATTGCGCATCTGGGACAGATTTTGAAACCCTTAAATAAAGTTACTGGGAAGAAACATGAATTTGATCAGGCACTTGAGCAGAGTAAAGCTTTTGAAGAAACCAAGGCTGCTACACAATTGGCCCTAGATTTATGGCCTATGCAAAGTGGCCTGGTGGAATTACAAGTGACTGTATAGGATGAATATGCAAACTGGAGTTTATGGCAAAAACAACAAAGTCAAAATGTACTCTTAGGATTTTGGTCTAGGAAACTCCCTTTCTCTGGAGTTCAATATATCCCATTTGAAAAGCAGTTGTTAGCTGCATATTGGGCTTTGGTACTGAACAACTGACTCTGGGCCATGAAGTGATATTAAGGCCCGGAATCCCGATTATGACTGGGTAATGAGTAAGCCAGGTTTTCACAGAATTGGACATGCATAAGTGGCTAGCATAATTAAATGGAAATAGCATATTCAAAATAGATCTAAAATAGGCAAAAGGGGAGTTTCTGCTCTACATGAATCTATAGATACAGTGGGAAATGATACACCCCATGAACCAAAGCAACAGTTGGTATAGTCCTTGGTAAAATGGAATGAGGGATATGATGGATTAACTGAAGAACAGAAGAAATATTCAGGTTTACTGATGGAACAGCAACATATTTGGGCCACAAAAGATATTGGGAAGCAGTAGCCTATAACCTATGTACTAGGCAGACTTTGGAAAGTACTGGGACAGATAGAAGTAGTCAATATGTGAACTTATGGAAGTACATCAAACTATCAGAACAAGGAGGACGGTATTATATATTCATTGATTCATGGGTGGGCAGTAGCTAATGGGTTAGCTACATGGATGCCCATATGGAAAAATCAAAATTGGGAAATTCACGGCAAGCAAGTCCGGGGCAAAGAATAATGGGAAGATATATGGGACATGTCTTTGGTTACTACTTTGTCAGTTTTTCATGTAGCTCATATGACCCTCATCATACCATAACATGAGTATAATGCACATGCTAATTGACTAGCAAAGATTGCATGTTGTCCCTATTCTGACACCAACTGATGATCTAGGACTAGCAAAACGGGTCCACCAAATGGCCGGCCATTTAGGGATCCAGGCCACACAATGGTGGGCACAGGATTAAGGTATTAGTATCTCTCATTCACTGTTAAAACAGGTAGCAGAGGAATGTCATATATGTCAACTGGAAAATGAATGAACTGTTTCTAAGTTAGTAACTGGAGAGAGAGCAAGGGGAAAAGTCCCAGCCCAAATTTGACAAATAGATTATATTGGTCCCCTACCCCAAGATAAAGGATGCAAATGTATATGTACTTGTGTTGACAACTACTCAGGTATACTAGTGACTTGTTCTTATAAGAATGCGACCCAGAAAAACACCTATAAAACTCTACATCTCATAAGTATATGTTATGGAAGCCCATTGAAGATTCAGAGTGACAATGGGTCACATTTCAAAGGTAATGAAATGAAGAGATATTGTATATTAAACAATATGGAATGGATATATCATATTCCATATTATCCACAAGCATCTGGGTTAATTGAAAGAATGAATGGATTATTGAAAGTAGAGTTAAGGAAGTTGAGTTCTAATAATTTTTATCAACATTGGAAGGATAATTTGTTCACTGCTTTACATAATTTGAATAATACACCACTGGAAGGAAATACATTTCTAGCCAGAATGATGACGCCAAATCTGAAAACAACAAACACGTAAGATCCCAAATATTGAGTATTGGACTATGAGGCAAGATGTCCCAGCACCATATCCAGGAATACCTGGTTTGGCAGGATATGATCTACATTGTTTAGAGGACTTTTGGTTGGATAGAAAAGAAATTTTTAAAAAATCTTCACTGGAATATGTATGAGAATCCCTAAAAATCATTTTGGATGAATATTACCTAAACCAGAATTAGCAGCTCAAGAAATATGCGTATGGGATGGAGTAACAGATTCTAATTATCAAGGAGAAGTTATTATGACATTCTAAAATTTGGGTGAAGAACCTATACAGTTTTGTAAAAAAGATAGAATAGTTCAAATGATTATTATTCCTTGTGAAACAATATGCTTTGTGAAAGCTGACCCTTCTTCTAAAATGACTATCAGAGGGACTGAAGGGTTTGGTTCTACTGATGTAATGAAATCAAGAGCTAAAGTATATAAAGTTGAAAGTCAGACGATGTTCCAAAGGCTGAGAAAATTATAGCACAAGGGAAAGATAATACTGTAACTGTTGTTTATTCAGGAGAAGATGATTACCAAACCGTACCTTTACCTCATATATTCTACCATGAATGAGGCTATAATAGTGGGTTCAAGGACTCCAGAAGCACAGCTGATTCTAAATCTACCCTGCTTCTGGCTATTGTCTCCTTGTTTCTTTTTGGCTTTTTGTCTGTTAAACATGTCTACTAGATTTGTTTCCTGTAGGCTTTGCTTCCTCCACCGCAGATGCCTGATCACTTAAGTCAGATATCACCCTCTGTCCATGACTGTGATGTGTCACCCCTGGATCTGGCATCGACCAAACTCTGGATGCAAGCTAAAGAACTGATCTCTTGAATGGGACCTCTTGGGGCAGGAACAGCTCTATGTTCAATTTCGGCAGGAAGTAGCGATGGAAAAAGCTACCTCCGCCCCTTATCCCAAGATTTTGGGCCCCATTCATTTGAGGGGGTAATGATGGGGTGTTTGTGCTTGAGCCCCACCCTAAGATATTGTTTTATGTGCTTATTTTGTGTTATCCCTGTTATATTGTTGTAAAGTTCTGTTGACACCAGTTACCCCTAAAGTCCGATTGACCTATGTAAGGGACATGAAAGATCCTGACACCAAATGTAATGGTAATGGAAATTCGAAGATCTTCCCTGTCCCTTAATAGGCTGCATGTAATCACATGGAGCCTGTGATAGGAGGAGTTTGCTGAAGGGTGGAGCAGAGACCACAGGAAGCTGGGAGTCAGAGCCAGAGAGACAGTGGGAAAGAGAGGATGTTCAGGCAAGGAGTTAGTCAGGTTTGTGAGTAAATATTGATCTTATATTGGTTTGTGGGAAGGCTAAAGGATGGCATGGCTCTCTGCTACATTGTGCATTAACTTCTATGTTGCTATGATGAATTTGGTTTACTGGTATTGGGATTTGGATTTCTGGTATCTGAATAAATGTTTTGCATCTGTCTTCTATATGGAGAGTTTGTTATATTTTGCAATTGAGCACCATACAGGAATATTTATAGTCATGCTTGGTATATTTATAGTGACCGTGGGCACTGTAAATATTGCATTGGCACTAAAAGCAGTTAGGGTGGGGGGAGAGAGAGGACATAAGTAAGCAGACAGCTAAGATCATGAGTGTTTATTTGTGGGAAGCCCCAAGCAGGGGGAAGGCTTTGGGATGATGTTGCTCTCTGTGGTGTTATCGTGTATAGATTTCTTTGTTACTATGATGAATTCAGTTTTCTGGTGTTGAGATTTGGCTTTCTGGTGTCTGAATAAACGTTTCACTTCTGTCTTGTATATGGAGAATGTTATATTTTGCAATTCAGAAATACATTGGCATATTCACAGTTGCTGTTGGTGCTGTGAATACTGCCTGGGTGATACAATACTATTTACTGAGAAATTTTTCTCTACTGCAATTTTGGAGAGAGCCTAGACATGAACTACAACTTAAGTTATAATGAATTTTTTCTCAGGGCACTGGACTGGGGGATAGAGGCTGACATTTAAGAATAGTGAGCCAGATCCATCTCATCAGAGACCAAAATTCCCCTAAGTCTGAACTTAGTCCAGACTGTGAATCAGTATAAAGCAGAGAGGTTTCTTAGTGAGGAAGGAAGTAGGTATAGCCCCCTGGGCCCACCACCAGATTCTTGTACTTATTTTCTACATATTTTGGGATATACCTATGTTTGTACATAGTTTATGCACTTTGGGTGTAGATGTGAGTTGGCTAGACATTTTGAAAAATAATTCGGAACTATGACTCTACCCCCAATCACTGAAGTATGCATACAACTTTTAACTCAGTGATGTCTCTACTACTATACCCCAAAGAAATCAAAGAAAAAGGAAAAGGAACTATGAATACAAACATATAATAGCAGTTCTTATAGCGGACAAGAGCTGGAAAAATAAGGGAGTGTCTATCAATTGAGGAAATGGCTGGTCTAATTATAGGACATGAATAATATTCCATATGTGATGGAATATTCTTGCATTTTAAGAAATTATGAAAGGGATGGTTTCAGAGAAATATGGAAGATACACATGAATTGATGCAGAGTAAAGTGAGAAGAACCAGAAGAATTTACATAACAGAAAAATCAACTTTGAAAGACTTAAAAATTCTGATCAATTCAACAAACAATCACGATTTGTAGAGACCAATGATGAAGCATGCTACCTATCCCCTGACAGAGAGGTGATGAACTTAAGATGCAGAATGAGAGACATTTACAGATATAGGCAATGTGGGAATTTTTTATGCTTATCTATACAGTTATTTGAAACAAGAGTTTTAGTTTTCTTTCTTTTGATTTAGGTAAGGGAAATGAGGAGAAGAGATAGAGGAGGGTTTGCTACAGAATTACCAAAATGAAAAAGAGAAGTAATAAGAGAGTCATTTAAGTTTTTTAATAGAGAAGAAAACAAAAGGAAAGTCAATAGGAAATAGAGACAAAGTAGGACAGCTTGGGGAAAAAATCCTGAATTCATTATCTACTTAAAAAGAAAAGCAAGTTGGGCATAATACAGATTCACAACTTCACGTACAAATCACTTTTCTGTTCTACTTTGTACATGGAAATGCTGATTGTTTGGAATAAAAAATGAAAATGTTAAAAAAAAAAAAAATAAAACCAAACACCATTATGCCCCTCCTTTCTGTTCCTATTGCGCTTCCCTAAATTTACCTTTTTGCCTCTCCTCCAGATAATTGTAACAACCTACAGATTTCTTTGCCTCCATGCTGTCTTCTTTCAATTTTCCTGTATGCTGCCATCTAATAAACATCTGTGATATCATTTGCCTACTCAAAAACTACTATCTTGGGAGCAGGTAGGTAGCACAGTAAATAGAGCACTAGCCCTAGAGTCAGGAGGATCTGAGTTCAAAGCTGGCCTCAGACACTTAATACTTACTAGCTGTGTGACCTTGGGCAAGTCACTTAACTACAATTGCCCTGCCTTTCCCCCTCCAAAAAAAAAAGACAAAAAAAACCCAAACCAAACTACTATCTCCCACTACCAATGAATAAAGTCTAAACTGGTTAGCCCTTCATGCTCTAGCTACATGGAAAACTCTAGCTCTCCTTCCTCATCCAGGCCCCAACCAATGTATACTACTGGCAATTCCTATCAACATATATGGCATATTTTTATGTTTATGTCTTTTCTTCTTTAACCTTAAATGTCCTCCCACTATCCACTAAATCTATGCCTTGAGAAATACTACCTGCTATTCAAAGTCCAGCTCAAAAAGCCATCTCCTACACAAAGCCTTCCCCAATTCTTACCTACCAGAAGTAATTCTTCCTCCTTGGAAATCCCACAGCACTACCTCTGTATTTTTCCTATTGTACTTAAAACTTTTATCCTTATAATTATTGATGTCCTTGTGTACATATAATTATGATATACTTGTCTTATCTCTTATAAAACGAACAAAATCTTTAAGGCATATTCAGAATGGGGAGTGTTTATAATTTTATGCCTATGAAAGTCTAGCACAATGTTTTGCATATGACAATTCCTTAATGAATGTTGAACTGAAAAGCAACTGAATTGACTTATCCTCTACTCTCCTCCTTACCCATAGGTATCAAACAATATATGCCCCACAACAATTATTAAAATATCTCAATTATCTTCTGGTTACTTGCTCAGGCAAATATTTTATAACGAGAACTTGTTTTAAAGGAGATAGAGGAATACCAGCAATTGGACTTAGTTTAATGCAGCATCCAAAACTGAACATTGTACTACTCCAGATGTGGTCTAACCAATGCAGAGGAGAAAGGGACTATTACCTTCCCTAATGGACATTCTGCTTCTCTTGACTACTTCATAATGAAATTGTAGCTGATTGACGCCCCCAACAATTTTTAAGGTGAACTACTATGTAGCAATGCCTCCCAAATCTTGTACTTGTCAAGTTGTTTTTTCAAGGATGAGAATTTCCATTTAGACCGATTAAATTTTGTCTTATTATTTTGGCCCAATGTTAAGATCTTTTGATTTCTGAATCTATCATCCAAATTTATTAAGCATACTATCTCTATGTCTTTATTTGCATCATTTAAAAATGTTACAGAGCATAGGGCTAAACACAAATCCCTTGTATGTTTGACTTGACTTCTCAAGCCTGGCAAATGACCCCTCTGTGGGCCCAGTCATCCAATCATTTCTGAATCCACCAAATTGTACTACTGACTGGTCAACATCTCTCCACCTTTTCCACAAGAATCATAGGGCATTTTCTCAAATGCCATGCTAAAAGGGAGGCGAACTCTCTTTACATTTGCCTGTTTTATAAGTCTAGTAACCTTGTGAAAAAAAAAAAAGGAAATGGTTACATGGATTGCACAAGGTTACATTGGCTACATGAAGCGACATGGGCATGACCTGCTTTTGACAAAGCCATGCTGGCTCTCAATGATTACAACTTCCTTTTCTAGATGTCAGGCAGTCAATAAGCATTTATTAAAGGCCTACTATGTGCTATGCACTGTGCTAAGCAATGGGGTTACAAAGAAAGGCAAAACAGTCCCTGCCCTCAAAAAGCTCACAATCTAATGGGGGAGATAAGTAAACAAATATGTATGAATAAGCTACATAAAGGATAAATAGGGAATAACCAACAGGCACTAAAATTAAAAGGAACTGGAGAAAAGGCTTCCTTTAGAAGATGGGATGTTAACCGAGTGTTGAAGGAAGCCATGAGACTACGACGATGAGAGTGTTTCCAGCATGGGGGATAGCCAGAGAAAGTGCTCACAACCAAGAGCATTATGGAGTGTCTTGTTTGGAGAACAGCAAGAAGGTCAGTGTCACTGAATCAAAGGGTGCATGGTGGGGTAGGAGAGTAGAAAGGTAGGAGGAGGCTAGGTTACCAAACACTGAATATACCATATTTGATTCTGGAGGTGATAGGAAGCCACTTCAATTTACTGAGTATGGGAGTGACACAATCAGACCCATGTTTTAGGAAAATCACTATGGTGCCTGGATGATGGATTATAGAAGAGAGACTTGTAGTAGGCAGGCATTTTCAGTAGTCCATGCATGAGGTGAGAAGGGCCTGAACCAGAGTATTGGCAGTATCAAAAGAAGAAGGGGCACAAGCCTAGGCAAAATATTGGAGATAGGAGTTGAGAGGTAGTGAGGAGTTGAGAATGAAGGCTAATTGTGAACCTGGCAGTCAGGAGGAGGGTGCTGCCCTCAGCAGTAGCAGGAAAGTTAGGAGGAGAAGAGGGTTTGGGGAAAAGATAATAAGTTTAGTTTTGGAAATGTTAAATTTAAACAGTCTGAAAAGCAGGTGGACACATGAGACTGGAGGTCAAGTGAGAAGAAGGACTGAATAAGTAGATTTTAGACTCATTAGCATAAAGATGATCATTAAATCCATGGGAGCTGATGGTGTCACCAATAGTTTAAAGGGAGAAGAAAAAAGGGTCCAAGAAAGATCCCTGTGAATACCCATGGTTAGTGGATGAGGGTCCAGCAAAGAAGACTAAGAGGTGGTCAGACAGTAAGAAGAAAACCAGAAGAATAGTGTCCTGAAAACCTAGGCAGAAGTGATTATGTAGGAGAAGAGAATGACCGATAGTCTCAAAGGCTGCAAAAACATCAGAAATAATGAGGAATCAAAAAAGGCCATTAGATTTGGCAATTAAGAGATCACCGATAACTCTGGAAAGAGCAATAATGATAAGGTCAGAAGTCAGATTGTAGGAGGTTAAAAAAAGAGTGAGGAGAAAAGAAGTGGAGGCATATATTGTAGATAACCTTCAAGGCTTTTAGCCAAATGGGCAGAAGAGATACCAAATTAAAGTCAGAAGTGATGGAAGGACCACATGAGGCTTTTTTGAGGATGGGGCAAACATGGACATGCTTTGTAGGCATATAGGGAAGAAGCCAATAGACAGAAAGAAATTAAAGATATATGGGTGAAGAGATGATGAAGGAGGACAATTTTTTGGAGGAGATAGAATAAAATGGAATTGCTAGTGCAGGTGGATAGCCTCATTTTTCTGAAACAGGGATGAAGGAGGAGATTCTGGCAGAAGGCATATATGTGAAATGAGATGAAGAAGAGGGGAAGAAGGGAGTTCTCAGAAAATGGCCTCAATTTCCTCTATAAAACATGAAGCAAGATTCTCAGTTAAGAGGGATGGAAGATGGGGGTGGGGTAGGCAAGGAAAGCCATAAAAGGTCTGAGAAGATAAAAGGTTTGGAAGAACTACTGTGGAGAGTGAAATACTGAGTTGATAAGGGGAAGAATAAAACAAGGACCCAGTTGAGGTTGTACAACATAAATTTTTAGTGGATCCAGTAAGAATGGTTGCATGATTTTTTTTTCACCTTTGTTCTGCCAGTACACATACAGGACTGAAGGCAGCAAATGGTAGAAATGATCCAAGGCTAAAGTTTGGCAGGAAGTAATAAATAAATATGATAAGAGGCCTAGGAACTCAAAAGAAAACAGTGTAGAGATGATGTTCACTAACTGTCACTTTAATAACACATTCCATATTTTCCCGAGGAATTAAGTCTAGTTCGCAGTGGCCTTTAGTTTTCCTCTTCTGAAAATCAGGACAACTGCCCTTCTCCTACTCTACAATATTTAAATCTATAAGATGTTTCAAAGAATACCAACCATGGCTCAGTAATCATATCTGCCAATTCTTTTAGTGGCCACAGTTATTATCAAAGGCATGACTTTGATTCATTCATGGCAACCTAAAGCTCTCTTACTATGGCCTTGCTAATGATTGAAAAAATTTCCTATTAGCCATTTTTGTTCTGTCCTACCAAAGATCATTCTCCTTGACAGAAAAAACAGAAAGTTAAATCTGAGTAACTCCATTTTATTGATATCATCAATTATCATTATCCTATCATCCCAAACAACTACTCTATTCATTCTTCAATATTCCTCTTTTCCCAGTTTTTTTCTTAAATCTTGCTATCATTGGCTTGTTTCCATAGTCTAGACATGCCTTTTTAAAAATATTAAATTGTTTGGTGAGTTTTCTGTATGTCTACATCCACTTATTTTGACACTTTTCTCTTTTTCTTGTCTTTGAAATTATTTTTCTTTATCCCTTTCAAAATTTCATTCTGGAGAATTTTTTATCCTTCCTGGATTCATTTCCCATCATTAAACTATGTTGAACCCTTGGAAATCTGTTCTTCTCAAATCTCAGACAATATTTCCTGTTATCCTCTTTCTTTGAAAAAGTCTATGATGAATTGGCCACCTACTCCCAAATTTTCCATCATTACCATTTCAGCAATCCCTTCTTGTTGGTGAGAATTCATGCACAATAATTTCCCTCTAATTAGTTACTCTACCTTTTGAAGGCAAAAAAAATAATCATTAAGTAAAGAAATCATCAATTGTCTAGACAACTGAAGTCCCCTATCATAGTGTGTCAGGCCTCTGTGTCAGGCTTGTGATCTGCTTCTCAAACTCCTTATCTATCTCTTATTTCTGTCCAGATGGTTTATAGTATATTCCAAAGAAGATACTGCTTCTTTCTCAATCCACTGCCCTTATCCCAAATGTTTTTCACTGTTTTTCCCAATATTCTCTGGTTCCTGGATTTTTCACATGAACAAATATTTTTAACAGAGTGCTACTCGATTTACTGCCCCTTCCCAATTATCCTATCATGTTACTTTTAAATAAGGCACGTTAACCCAGAGTCATAAAGCAGTCATAGGTTTCATTCTATCAGTTCTCTGGGATAACTGTCTATAAGATCAAATTTGCCTTCTTTCATCAAGATCTCTAGTTCAAATTGCTTGTTACTCATTTTTTTTTTGCATTTGTGTGTAGACAAGTCAATAGGTTATGTTGAAAATGAAAAGCAACACTTCTACAAATGTTTTAGTCTCAATATGGTTTCTAGATAACTAGAAATCAGTATATATAAATGTTTATATGTATACACACATACATATACATATACATATATACACATATACATATATATACAGAGAGAGAGGTGCACATTGAGAGTGATTCCAACTACAAAACTACCGACTAGCTAAAATGTAGGTGGGGAAAAAATTCTTATATACTACATAGACGAACTGTAATGGCAAGCAAAGAAGTACTTAGCTGCCTGTTTTAGTTGTTCAAGCACTTAGCTCCTTGTTTCAGCTCTTCAAATGCCTTTGAGCCTCACCTGTGATTATATCAAGTCTTTGTTAGAAACAAAACCTGTGAAGGCCACAGTGGGAGGAACTTGCCAAAGACTGGAACAGGAAGGATGTCAGAGGAGGGTGGAACAGGAAGAAGCTGATGATATAAAAGCTCAAGCACAGGTGGGGCTGAGCAGAACTGGGAGGAAGGATGGTTGTGGTGCAGGTACTTTGTCTGTGTCGATGTTACTTTGTCAGACCTGTCCGCTGATAGAGGACGTTGATGCTGTTACAGAAGCCCTGGGACCTTACTCCTGGTTCAGAAGCCCTGAAAGAGGACTTTCCTGCTGTTTACAGACGTCCTGAAGGAGGGTTTTACTTATGTTTTCAGAGGTCCCTGTCTATTTTTGTGCTGATTTCTCAGACAGAGGCCCCGTCTGTTGGTCTGTGTTGATTTCACAGGCAGAAAGTGAATTGATGATGGTGCCAGCAATGTGTCTATTGCTGTAATTTTGCTAAGCTTGATGTGTGTAGCTGGACTGGAAGCTGGACCAGGAGCTGGGAGCTGCCTACCTGTGAATCCAGGTGAAAGTTGGGTGAATTCAGGCAAGAGCTGGGAGCATGGAAGAGAAGCCAAGGAGTTTGGAAGTCAGCCTTGAGTCAAGATGAAAGAATCTTCACTTGGGTACTTAGTGCTGGCTGAGAGATTAAGACAATGTGATCTAGGAGTGGAAGACCTTTGTACTCTGTACTTTGTACCTCTTAAGGATGACTGGAAGCCAGTCTCCAAAAAATGTCGCTACTTTAGTAATAAGTTGTTTTTATGTAGTTGTAAATGTTGAACTTTGGTTTCTGTGAATGTTTTGCATTAGTTTACTGTTGAATAAATAGAAAGTTCACTATACTATGTGATCAGAACCTTAAAGCTACTCACAGCAGCAGTCCTCAGGAGGGCTGCTGGTGCTTGGCTTTACACAAACATATCAGGATATCATGTAATAACATGTATATTTTGCCATGGAAATTAACATTTCTTGGTACATATTTTTATCTTACTTCATACACTACAAAATGAAATGACTTTTCTTCAAATGAGAAATTGCAATTAGTTCAGCCCATCTCCTCACTATAAAAATTTGACAGAGTAGTTTTCTAACCACAGTTATTTCAAGTCAGTTCCTGGAGTGCCTTTCAAATCTGTCCTTCTTTCCTTTTGCTTATTAAAATTCAATGTGACTATGGAAGTAAAGGAATTAGAGTTACATTTTTCTCTTATGATTGCTGCTTTCCTGAACCATTCTAAATTATCTATAATTCATTTGTATTTTTCCAATTTTTTAACATTTTTATTTAAAATTCTGAGTTATAAATTCTATCCCTTTAATACTATCTCCCTTCTCCCCTCCCTGAGAAAGTAAAGGTTATACATGAGTAATTAAGTAAAATATTTCCATATTAGCCATTTTGTACAAGAAGACTCTAATAAAAGCAAAAGAAAATGAAATAAAGTGAAAAACGTCATGCTTCAGTCTCTATTCAATCAGTATCAGTTCTTTCTCTGGAGGTGGATAGTATGTTTCATCATTAGTTCTTTTGGGATTGTCCTGGATCATTATATCACTGAGAATAGCTAAGTCATTCACAGTTCTTCATCAAATAATATTGCTATTATTGTGTACAATGTTCTCCTGGTTCACTTCACTATGCATATAAGGTTTTTGAGGTTTTTCTGAAATCATCCGGTTTGTCATTTCTTATAGCACAATATTATAATCATATGCCACAACCTGTATAGCCACTCTCCAATTGATGGGCATCCCTTTGGTTTCCAATTCTTAGCTGTCACAAAAGGAGCTGCTATAAATATTTTTGTACAAATAGGTCCTTTCCCCTTTTTTTTGGATGTCTCTGGGATATAGTTTATTTGTGTGAAAAGTATTTTATAATTGTGTTCATCTTGTTCCTGGGTTTGTCCTGGTAGGTTGACTCCAAAGTATTTTATATAGTTCACAATTATTTTAAATGGAATATCTCTTCCTATTCTTTGCTGTTGGACTTTGTTGGTAATATATAGAAATGATAATGATTTATGTGGTTTATTTTATATCTTATAACTTTGCTAAAGTTATTAATAATTTCAAGTAGTTTTTAGTTGATTCTCTAAGATTTGGGTATAACATCATATCATCTGCAAAGAGTTACAGCTTTGTTTCCTCGTTGTCTATTCTAATTACTTTGATTTTTTTTTTATTGCTACAGCTAACATTTCTGGTGCAATATTAAATAACAAAAGTGATAATGAGCATCCTTGCTTCCCTGGTTGATTGGGAAGGCTTCTAGCTTACCCCCATATTATGGATAATGTGTGCTAATGGTTTTAGATAAATGTTACTTATTATTTTAAGGTAAGCTTCATTTAATTCTTATGCTCTCTGGTGCTTTTAATAAAAATGGATTCTGTGTTTTGTCAAAAGCTTTTTTTGCTTCTATTGAGATAATCATATGATTTTTGTTGGTTTTGTTATTTGTAGGTTTAATTATGCTTATAGTTTTCCTAATTTGAACCAGCCCTGAATTCCAGACATTTAAAGAACAATTAATCCAATACTATATAAACTATTTGGAAAAATAGATGAAGAGGAAGTCTTACCAAATTTCTATTATGATGCAGATATGGTGCTGATACCCAAACCAGGAAGAGTCAAAACAGAGAAAGAAAACTACAGGCCAATTTTCCTAGTGAATTTTGATGCAAAAATTTTAAATAAAATATTATCAAAGAGATTACAGTAATGTCACAAGGATCAACACTATGACCAGGTAGATTTATACCAGAATTCATTTGTGAATCTATCTGGTCTTGGGGATTTTTTCTTTAGGAAGTTCATTGATGGTTTGTTCAATTTCTTTTTCTAAGATTGGGTTAAGTATTTTCTTTCTTCTCTTAATCTGCATAATTTATATTTTTGTAGATATTCATCTATTCCATTTAGATTGTCAAATTTATTGGCATATAATTGGGCAAAATAGCTCCTAACAATTCTCTTAATTTCTTCTTCATTGGTGGTGAATTCACCCACTTCATTTTTGATACTAATAATTTGGTTTTCTTCTTTCCTTTTTTTTTAAAGTCAAATTAATCAATGGTTTATCTATTTTTTTTTCATAAAGCTAGCTTCTAGTTTTATTTATTAGTTCAATAGTTTTCTTACTTTCAATTTAATTAATCTCTCTTTTGATTTTCAGGATTTCCAATCTGGTATTTAATTGAGGATTTTTAATTTGCTCCTCTTCTAGTTTTTTTAGTTGCATGTCAATTCATTGATATGCTTTTTCTCTATTTTATTGATATAAGCAATTAGAAATATAAATTTTTCCCTAAGTACCACTTTGGCTGCATCCTATACATTTTGGTATATTGTTTCATTGTTGCCATTGTCTTTAATGAAATTATCAGTTTGTTTCTATGATTTGTTCCTTGACCCATTTGGTTTATTTAGGATTAGATTATTTAGTTCCAATTTATTTTTAATTTCTCTTTCCATTGCCCAAGGATGCATTTACTATTTCTGCTTTTCTGCATTTGGTTGTGAGGTTTTTATGTTGTAATACATGGTCAATTTCTGTGTAGGTGCCATGTACTACTGAGAAAATGACATACTCCTCTTTTATTCTCATTCATTTTTCTCCAGAGATCTATCATATCTAACTTTTTGAGAATTTTATTCACCTCCTTTCTTGTTTATTTTTCTTGTTGGATTTATCTCATTCCAAGGGGGGAAAGTTGAGATCCCCCACTAGTATACTTTTATTATCTATCTCTTCTTGTAACTCATTCAACTTCTTCAAAAATTTAGATGCTATACCATTTGGCGCATATATGTTTAATACTGACCTGACTTTTAGTGTCTATGGTACCTTTCAGTAAGATTTAGTTTCCTTCTTTATCCCTTTTAATTAGATCTATTTTTGCTTTGTCTAAGATCACAATTGCTATCCCTGCTTTCTTTGCTTCAGCTGAAGCATAACATATTCTGCTCTAGCCCCTTACCTCTACCCTGTGTGTACCTCTCTTCTTCAAATGTGTTTATTGCAAACAACTTATTGTAGGATTCTGGCTTTTAATCTCTTCTACTATCTGCTTCCACTTTATGGGTGAATTCATCCCATTCATAGTTATGATAACTAATTGTGTGTTTACCTCCCAGCTATTATTTGCTTATCTCCCTCTCTCTCTCTCTCTTACACCCCACCCTTTCTCTTCTCACAAGTGTTTTACTTCTGATTACAGCCTTCCCTAATACACCATCCTTTTTATCAGTCCCTCTTCCCCCTTCTATTATTCCCATCGCTCTTACTTCCTTATAGGGAAAGACAGATTTCTATTATCTACCAGAGTGTGTATTTTATTCCCTCTTTGAGCCAATTTTGATGAGGAAGGCTTAAGCTTTGCCCATCTCCCTCCCCCATCTTCCCCTCCATTATAATATACCTTTCATGCCTCTTTTATG
Organism: Pseudochirops cupreus; assembly: GCA_028627135.1. Lineage (NCBI taxonomy): Eukaryota > Metazoa > Chordata > Mammalia > Diprotodontia > Pseudocheiridae > Pseudochirops > Pseudochirops cupreus. Next base: position 441,932,391 of record CM053580.1, on the reverse strand, counting down.
TGGGATAATTTACTTCACTCAATGTCCTCACTCCTCCTTCTTCCAGTGTAATTTTATTTCTCACCCCTTTATTGTTTTTTTTTGGGGGGGGGGGTGTATCATCTCATCAAAGTCTCCTTATATCCATATCTTCCATCTACATATACTCCTAATTTCTCTTACAGTAATAAAGTTATTAAAAGTTACAACTATTATCTTGCCATATAGAAATATAAAAAGTTTAACTTTATCAAATTTCTTATGTTTTGTCTTTTTTTGTTTCTTTTTTACCTTTTTATGTTTCCCTTGAGTCTTATATTTGGAGATCAATTTTTTATTCAGTTCTGGTCTTTTCATTAGAAATGCTTTCAAGCTCTCTATTCCATTAAATATCCACTTTTACCCCTGAAAGATTATATTCAATTTTGCTGGGTAGGTGATTCTTGGTGGTAATATTAATTCATTTGTCTTCTGGTATATTATATACCAAGGCCTCTAGTTCTTTAATATGGAAGCTGCCAAATCTTGTGTAATACCGACTGTAGCTCCACAATATTTGAATTCTTTCTTTTTGGCTGCCTATAATATTTTCTCCTTGATCTATGAACTCTGGAATTTGGTTATAATGTTTCTGGGAGTTTTCATTTTGGGACCTCTTTCAGGAAGCAATTGGTAGATTCTTTTCACTTCCATTTTGCCCTCTGGTTCTAACATATCAGGGTAATTTTCTTTGATAATTTCTTGAAAGATATTGTGCAGGCTTTTTTTCTTTGGTTTTGTTTTATCACGGCTTTCAGGTAGTCCAATAATTCTTATATGATCTCTCCTGAAGTCATTTTCTAGGTCAGCTGTTTTGCAATGAGAAATTTCACATTTTCTTTTCTTTTTTTTGCTTTTTAAATTTTGTTTGATCAAATCTTGATTCTCATAGAATCAACAGTTTCCAGTTCAATTCTAATTTTTTAGGAATTATTTTCTTCAGTGAGCTTTTGTACTTCCTTTTCCATTTGGTCAATTTTATTTTTTAGGGAGTTATTTTCCTCATTAAATTTTTTCTTTCTTTCCCCATGCTATTGAATTCTTTTTTTTCATGATTCTCTTGCTTTACTCATTTCTTTTCCCAATTTTTCTTCTACTTCTTTAATTTGCTTTTGAAAATCCTTTTTAAGCTCTTCCAGGAATTCTTTTTGGGCCTGACACCAAATTACATTTTTCTTTTGAGGCTTCACATGTAGCCATTTTGACACTATTGTCCTCTTCTAAGTTTATGCCTTGAACCCACCTATCCCCATAGTAACTTTCTATAGTCAAGCTCATTTTTTCTGCCCTTTTTTTTGTGACTTTGTGATTTTTGTTTGAGAGTTGGGCTCTGGTCCTGCATTATACCAAGCTTTTTGTACTGGGGCTCTGTCTTACTGCTGGCTATCACTGGGTTTCATGGCCTAGCTGCTTGCTTTCTCTGGAGGGCAGGCTTCCCTTCTGCCTTGTACTGGGGGGTGAGGCCTCCCTCTTCGCCTCCCCTGGGTATGAGGTTTAGTTGCTGGCCTGCCCCAAGGAGAGGGGCCTTGCTCCTGGGTTGCTATGCTAAGAGTCTTTCTGGTGACTGGCCCTGGAGGAGGGATTTTGTTGTTGGTCTGCCCCAGGAGTGGGGCCCTACTGCTGGGTTGCTATGGGAAAAGGGTCTGTCTGCTGGTAGGCTCCAGGGGTGGGGTCTCACTGCTGGCCAGTCACAGGGTAGGGTTTCACTACAGGTCAAAAACAGGGTTCAAGGCCTTGCTGATGGCTTGTGTTAGGGGTGGGGTTGATGGGGTGGAGCCTTGCTGGTCTCAACTGACTGCTCACTTATTTATGGGGCTGTTAGCTTACAGGTAGGCAGTGCCTCAATGGTGGATTTCCCCAGGCTTGGAGCCTTGCTGCAGACCCCCTGCTCCTCTGACCCCAAGCAGATCTTTCCTTCTAGGCTGGTAAGCTGCTTCCTGCTCCAAGATCAATTCTGAGATGGTTTTCTAGTTATTTAGAGGGAAATTTGGGAGGACTTTGGAGGGTTCCTTTCCCACTCCACCATCTTGGCAGTAGAAATCCCCTGGTTGTTTTTTTAAAACAAAAAAGACAAACAAACTAGTATTTCTGTGGATGGGACTAGAAAAACAGAAAGAAGTCAATACCACTATAAAGGAAAGCATAATTCTGTCCTAAAACAGTGCTACTTGCAGGTCAGCCCAGCTTTGACCTTCCTTAAATTAGTGACAATGAAAGAGCCAAATCATATAAAATTCCTCCCAATTCCCAATACAGGAAAACATGAAACAGAGAGCAAAGATTGGTGGGACTTGTCTGTGTGGGTAGGGCAAGAAGAAAGCTAAGCTAGCAAGCTTACTATTGAGACAACGTGGGCTGAAAGCTCCAAATCACTACCCTATTCTTCATTAAATAAACTCCAGCCCACAGTACACTATATGCCTCGCTAGCCAAGAAGCCAAATGAAACAATTTGGCATGCAGTTTTCTTCTGTCCTACACACAAACTCCAGCATAGAACTGTTACAGGGATGGAGTATTTCAGAAATAACACTCCTGGCTTAAGTACATGAGATTAAAAAAAAGATCACTGTCCCACATGATATCCCTACCAGGATTTAAAGAAATATAGAGACTGAAAAGTACAAATATTTCCGAATATCCACATGGAATATGGGAACCCTAATCTGGCTGGAAAGCAGAAAATCAGAGCCACTCTACCACACCTCTGACCCAAGAGAACAAGCAGGGCCAATTGCAATTTCTTGCTACTAGGACTCTGATTTAGCTAATCTGCAAGTAATTCAGAGGTACAAGCTCATGGTGATAAATGCTTTACAACTCCCTCCCAAGAAAGACTTCCCATGTAATTGCTATTGCCACCTTACCACATCAGAAGCAAATACTTTGGAGGAAGTTCTTTGTTAAAACTGCCCCTGATAGAGGGATCAATTATACATTATTCTGTATAGGTACACTCTAACATAATGGTTCCTTGAAAACAAGTCAGGCAAAATGACACCACAAAAGACAGTTCCACAGGATCAATGCCACGCATGGGAAGCTAGTCAGTGCCACAGTGAAGTTTTGTCAAAACATATTAAGGAACTTTCTGAGAAAAGATATAGGTATGAGAGTTACCAAGGAAGCACAGAAGTATGCTTGTCCTTATCTGTACCCTTGGTCCCCACCTTTATTACAAGTAATATAAAAGCTAAGACTATATGGATCTGATGATCAAATTTAAATTTAAATATCTGTATAAATATTTGGGAAAGTATGATGAGAAATGGGGGGAAGGCCACCCTTGTTTATATGCCTGACTTTTTTTTAACTTCCAACCCCAACCCTTTTATGATCTTAGATTTAGACAAAAATGAACATATTACCTGTCTTCAAAAAAAAAATCTCAAAAAAAAAATTGGTCTTACCTCCCACTATGCAAATACCTTTTTTTTCCCCTTTCAGGACAGTATATACTAACTCTATGAAAACAGAAACAAGTTTCTCAGTGAGCACAATGCCAAGGAGACCACACAAATTTACTTTATCCAAAACAAAAGTAAATGGTATGTATTTAATAGGTGAAACTGTGAGGGCAAAAACTAACAGCTGGAAACAGGAACAATCACATGATTCTTATCTATAAACAGTTACATCCTGGGGGGGAGGGGGATGGTGGTGGAAAGAAAGCATATCATGAAAATTAAGGTAATAACATTCAATTCAGGACATACTAGTTTCTAGACATTTCATCTAGAACCTTTTCTTCACTTCTGTTTAGGGAGAATGAAAAGGTAAACTATAGTACCTATATTAAAAAAACCAAAGACCTCAAAACTTATTGGTAGTCCATTAACACTATAAGATTTAATGTTAATCTCCTAACACTAAAACAAATTGTGGTGGGGTGGAGTGGGAGGGGTTAGGTTCCTTTTTTTTAATTTATTCCAAATGAGGCTCAACATGACACCAAGTAAAAAAGAAAGAAATGCTTTGGCTATTTCATTCTTATTAACTTTTAAAATCTAGCTGAATATAGTTTTATTAATTCTTCCCATAAACACTGTACACTTTTGTTCTTCATGCAAAAAGTAATATCTAGGAATACATGCTACCTTTTCCCAAATACCCTTCATTCCATTTTCTATTTTTTAAAATAAAGAACAAACATCAATAATCCATAACAGATTCAATTCAATAAGTCAGATTTGTTCTGTTCTCTAACTTTGACTGGCTCCTTCAGAAACATGTATCACAAGAAACACTAAGCAAGAGATGATAAGTGGATGAGTACAAATCCCTCAGCACAAAGCATAGGTCCTATTGGCAGTATATCAGTGTCATTGTCAGAGACAAAGTCATACAAAAAACCAATCCTCAATTGTCCATAGTAATGGAGTAGGACAGAAACAGAAATTTTAGTTACGTACATATACATACGTATAAACACACATGTCATGTCCTTTGATAGGGCCCAAAATTGCACAGGTTGTACTGCATTTAGGAAATTACATAGCCCTTTAAAAACCGCCAAGCTGCTGCCTGACATAAAAATACATCTTTTTAACACTGATTTTCCCCCTAGTGATGGTGTGTGTGTGTGTGTGTGTGTGTGTGTGTGTTTGTATGTGTATATTTCCAACACTAATATTAGGTTTATAATGCAGTTATTTTTATTTAACAAATGTGCCTTCCAAATTGTGTCTAATAATGAAGTGAGATTGGATTCCCCCATACATTTGTCAGTCTTGGAAGAAATAACCAGAATCATGGTTTATGGTAAGCAGAAGGAAGTGCAGGATTAAGGATTTACCACAGAAAATCCACAAAGCGAATGGCCACATGAAGATAATTATAAGTTGTCTCTTGGAATTACTGACAACTTCAACCTTGTACTAGCCACTTCTAAATGTAAGTGGAAATGTCCTCTGAGAATAAGCCTTTCAACAAAACTTTATTTGACCTTAGAAATTATGTCAATTTAAAATTTTTTTTCTCAGCCACTACAGATGTTTCTCATTCCAACTGAGTAGAATATATATATATATACACACACACACACACATACATTTTATTCTATAATCCTAAAGATGAACTGAGCCTAATAGTCTTTTTCATTAAGATACAAAATCACCTACATAGTGTGTGACTTCAGCAGACACTGTGAACTACTGCACAGTGATGACTTAACTTGGTCTTGAAATAAAACTAACCGTTTTGAATCCTTCATAGCCTAGATATAGATATTTGTCCAGTGGAAATTGGCACTTGTCACTGGAGAACCTTGAAACATCTTATTACTGACTCTAAAGAGATTAATTTTATATGTGAAAAAAACGTGGCCCAGAAAGTGCAAGTGATTTGCTCACACTTACACACAACCAGCTGGTGGTAAAGCTGGGAAAAGGACTCGGCTTGTATGACTGCCTACTTAGTGTTCTTTCCCCTGCACCACAGAATCTCCCATATGAAAAAACAATGGCATCTCCCTAAGTCTCCTGGTTCCCTCCTCTGTAAAGTGGGGACAATTATACTCACATTAACAACCTTGCAGGGTTTTTCTGAGGAAAGCACTTTGCACACCTTAAAGCATTAAATATGAGTTATTACCTGCAGATTTGCCAGGCCAACCACATAGAAATCACAAGCAATAACTCATTTCTCTGCACAATTGCTGTATTACTCTCCACTCCATATTCCTGCAATACACACACGTAACAACTTCCTCATTCTTCTTCAAAGAACTACAGGTAGGGGTGGAGAAAGAATCTCCTTTAAAAAAGAGTAATTATAGGAGGTCTGATTTAATCTTTTCCCCTTTTCTCCATTCTTTTGGCCAGAAGATTTTCATTGAGCATAATGTTGAAACTGAAAATCTATTCTTCTTTCTGGGTTTAATCTTTATCCAGGGAAAGTTCATGTGATCCAATTAAAGACACTCATTCAACAAAGCTGACAATATTTAAAGACAACTAAGCTCAAAAAATAAATCTTGTCAAAGAGCCCCAGTTTCTCTAAAGGAATTGTCTAAGCACTATCTAAGAGGGGGAGGGCAGGGGAACCTGCGGCCTGGAGGCCACATGTGGCCTTCTAGGTCCTTGGGTGCAGCTTTTTAACTGAGTCCAAGTTTTACAGAAAAAAAATCATTTTATTAAGGGAATTTGTTCTGGGAAGTTTAGATTCAGTCAAATGGCCACACTTGAAGACCTAGAGGTCCACATGTGACTTGAGGTTGCAGGTTCTCCACCCCTGGTCTTAATTTGACATTCAACTGCTCTTGAAAAAAAAAAATTTAACTCAAATTTCTTCATTTTCCAGAATTCCATGTTCTTTCTCTTGAAATTTTTATTTTATGGAACTAAAGTTTAAAAATTCATTTAAGGTGCTACATAATGCAACTTAAACCCACATATGCTAGAAATTAAAAATAATCAGATAGGAGACAACTATAAACAACATTCCCTGCAAGGGAGACACGACACGTCCTGGAACATATCTTTGTAACAGATGTTTCAGTACATAAGAAATTCAATCTTCTGCAAAGCAATGATATACTTTGTTGTCATGATACAAACTATAAGCCATATCTGAAGGGATGGTTATCATTCATAATATTTTTCCTCAAAGCCAGCCTACAGAGGACTTATTATTCTTCAATTCATTTTCTTTCTTGCTGTCACTAAAGTACCTTTTTTTTTTTAAACTTTACAAACTTCGATAATTTAACCCCTTTGGAAGGAAGTGAAATCTGAACAGCAGGTATACAGTAAAGGTATCAACCTCAGATAGATAAGGAGAATACCTTTCCCAATACCTTTGGTCAAACTAATAAAGATTAAATTCTATTCCAACAAAATGTCATTTTAATATATATTTTGGAATATGAAGCAATCTCCATGAAGTAAAAAACCCATACTCACATTTAACTTTCCTGGCAAATAGAAGAAACTAAAACTGTTTGACTCAATATATTGCAAAAATAGGTATGTTTACAAGTTCCTGTCCATTTTTTCACAGATACTGTCCTTCTGATAGAGAATTTAGAAATAAGAAGCTATTTTTCTTTTTTAAAAAAGCACCAAGTAGATGAAGAATTTTTATTGCCTAGATTATGATATACAGCTGAATGGGTTGCTCACTGAGTTGGACCATCAGAGTATATATCTTGAACAGGCACTTCAGATGGAAATGAGATAGGGCCCAAAATTGCAAAAGAGGTAGAAAGCAGGCTGGATTGCATTTGGGAAACTACACTGCAACTTTTAAAAATTCATCTTTTTAACACTGATTTTCTTCCCCAGGGATGACATATGGTTCTGAATCACAAGACAGCATTATAACTGAAGAATCAAACTTTCAGGTGACCCAGAGGGCAACAAAGACAGGCACACGATAGGGATAAGTGGGCTGTAAAATATTCACGAGGATATGTCAAGAAGTGGTATAAAAGATAATATCCAGGAAACATGTCAGAAAAGTTAGGAACTATGAAGCAAGAACTTCATTACAGATGGACAGTCTTATGATGTACTGGTACTGCAATATATTAGAAAATTTGAGAGCAGAGATCAGCAAACTACAGCCTATGGGCCAAATCTGGCTGACACCATTTTTGTGCCAAAAAACATTCTTAGCTCTTGAGCTATACCAAAACAAGTTATAAGGGAGAAGGCTAAATTTGGCACTCAGGCCATAATTTGATGACTCCTACCTTAAAGAAAGACCTCTAGCACACTGGGGAAATCCTTTATGAAAGATTTACAGGAGCACATGAATAAGAAATACACAATACGAAAAGGCATATGAGCTACGTGAAAAAGCTAGCTGTCTACATTAGAATATTCAACTCGCTGAGATCACAGATCTATAGTTATATGGAAGTGTTATTTAAATTTTTATGAGGTTAACAGGCCATAATAAGTTTACATCTTTTCAAGCTCAGTAAAAGATGACACAATGGATAGAGTGCTAGACTTGCATTAAAATCGAGTCTCAGATATTTACTAACTCTGTGACATTGGGCATAACATCTCTCAGCCTTAGTTTGCCCATCTGAAAACGGGGATGATAATAATAATAATAATAATAATACCTATCTCCCAGGGCTGTTGTGAGGATAAAGTGATATAACTGTAAAGCACTTTGCAAATCTTAAATTTCTATATAAATGCTGTAATTGTTATCATAATCATCATTATTATACTCTGATTTTAACAAAAATCTATTGCAACAGAAATTTGGTTATATAGAATTTATTACTCCATATCTTAGACTAGAACTACAGAATGAAAACTGAACCCAAAACTGAAATAGAAGAAAGAGAAAAGGATGAATTGCATTTGGGAAACTGCATTGCATTTTCTAAGACCCCATATTTCTCAAACAAGCAAAAAAGGCCCAATTATTTAAATATTAACATTAACAACAGATTCATCACAACTTCAAATCACTGAATACCACAATCTTTGAGGAATTATGCCCACCCAAAGAACAATGAAGAGATGAAAGATGAGTGTAAATAGGTTGTGGCATATTATAAATTATAATTACATATGTACAAAAACCCATGTAAAATGACACAAGATAAATATATATGACCAGAAAATTAGGTAGGCCAGTCAGGTAACAAAAGCAAGAGCTAGGACATGGACCACCCATGTGCTGCCATTTGCATCCCAAATAGTTTTGGAGTGTTTTTTTTTTTAATATACCCATGTAATGTTGAGACCCAGAGAAGAAAGCATACAGTATATTAGATGGACCCCCTTGATATGATTTATCAAGAATTATACAAGGAAATAAAGCTAGTATGAGTTGTAGTTTACATCACTCAAAGGAGTACTGAAATCAATGAGATCAAAGATCCATTACAGTATTTTATTATAATATGCAGGCTCTCAGAATTCACATTCCCAGAAATAGCCAAGGACCAGAGATTATTTTTGGGGGAGGAAACACAAATTGTTAATTCCAAAAAAATGTGTTTAAATCCTCTAGGCAGAGATATTCAAAGTAAGTCAACATTGAGGGACTACTTCGTATCCTCTAAACTGACAAAATTAGTTAAAATTCGGTATCGGTGGGGTTGTTATAGAATATATACTCTTTTTTAAAAAAATAACAGCATTTTATTTATTTATTTATTTTGCTTTTTAGAGGGAGGAAGGTAGGGCAATTGGGATTAAGTGACTTGCCCAATGTCACACAGTTAGCTTTGTGTTAAGTGTCTGAGGTCAGGTACTCCTGACTCTGGGGCCAGTGCTCTATTCACTGTGCAACCTAGCTGCCCCATGAATATACACTATTTGAAACCAAATATTTTTTCCAATTTTATATTTGTATCCATAACACCAAGACTTGTACATAATAAGTACATAATAAATGTTCATCAAATTTAATTCAATTTTAGAGAAACATGTTTTTTGGTAGATTTGAAAACAAATGCCAACTTCTGAACAACAAAATCCAATACAGGTTAAGAATTCACAAAACTAATCATATACTTTAACCCACTGATTCCACTGCCAGAATATTTTCCTAAAGATTTCATTAAAAAGATTAAAGGATTTATTTGGGTAAAAATATTAATAATTGCTTATGTTTAACAGGAATTGGAGAATAAGCAAATTATTGGTTTCCAGAGGATAGAAAACAAAAATGAAAGAACTCCTGCTCTTAACAAGCCTGCATTTATTGGAGGAGACAATATTTACATTTCCAAATATTTATATACAATATGTTTTGTTTATATATAAGTATTGTGTATACTTATACAAGAATATGCAAGGCACAATATATAAATATACATACAAGTGAATTTTTAACTTAAAACAGTTAACTGGTGTGTGCCTCATTATATATGTAATTCACAATCATAAAACAAAGTTCAGTATCTCAAGGATAGAATCCATTCTGTCAATGAAATTTATCACCCTCTTCAATCGTACTCAGGAGTTATGTATGTGATGCTCACTGAATGTCAAGCAACCTACAGAAAATGCAGTCAAGGATATCTGGAACTTGACTAAAAAATTTTGACCTCTTTGGTGAAAATGGGAAACACAAAACAATATTTAAAATTCCTCAACACAGAATTTCAGACTCCTGTATGACAATTCTAAACACACATTCATGAGCAATAAAAATTCACTGTGGAATTGGCCACCAAAAGCAAGGACTGTTTTGTTTTTATATATACATTGCCTAACACATAGCAAGCATTTTTAAAAAGGCCTGTTGAATTGAATTAAACAGACCTAAATCCCACTGAAAATACTTATAACATCTGCCCATCGCATGGGACACAGGGACCACATCATAACAAGACTATGTAGAAGAGTCACCAAATTCCTTCTTTTTCCATCTCTTCTAAGATGCAAGTCATTACCCAAATCAAACTCTTGCTTACCAGGCTCAGACTATTTTCCCAAACCAATTTCCCCCTAATCTACACATGATCATAGGATAAGAGAGTTAGAGTTGGATAGTACCTTAAAGACCACCATCTGGTCCAAGCCTCTCATTTTACAGATGTTGAACCTGAGGCCCAGAGAAATTAAATTACTTTCTCTATTTCACATAGGTAATAAGGGAGAGAAGTAGAATTTGAACCCCAATCCTTTGACTTCAAGTGGAATGCACTTTTCTGGAAGAGTACATTGCCTCTAATATGATACTGACTTTTAAAAAACTCTATTAAAGTTCTGTTCTTTTAATTGCCTTTGCCAAAAATCACATTCACTTCTCACTGTATAGACCAAATTATGTTCCACCCCCAAATTCCCTTTATTACCAATTATGTCATTTTCTTCCACCAATGTACTAAATTCTCTCTCATCTTCCACTAATTTCCCACTTCTAGTACTCTAATCATGATAATACATATACTCTTCCTTCACATAATGAGGATAACCTTTAGCTTTAGGATAAAAAAAAAAACCAAACCTGTACCACCTCTATTATATTTTTTTTCTAAAATATTTCATGAAATAACCACATTTAATAAAAAGGTCATAGGATCACAGGCTTAGATCTGGAATGTCAGAAGTCATCTAGTTCACCACCTCATTTAACAGAGGGGTAAACAGGCATAGAGAGGTTAAAGACTCTCCCAGGGTCACATAGCTGATAAGTGTTTGAAGAGGAATATGAATCCAAGTCTTTCTGGCACCAAAGCTAGTTCCTTATGCATTCTTTCATATATTAACTCTTCCTTTTCCAACTAACTATAAATATTGTATAAAGTTTAAAAAGCAATGGCATAGCTATAATTTGTGATGTAATAAATTCCTAACTCCTAGCTACGTACTGATTCCCACACTTAGTCCTAACTTTTCCATTTGCCATTCAATCTTTCTTCCTTCCCCATGTTAATCCTGAGAAGAAACCTGAGAAAATGAATGGTGGACTAGCTTTAAAATAAGAAGGTCCTAAGTTTAGTTTCTGCCTCTGACAAGTATTGCTTGTGGGACTCCGGGTATAATCCCTGAACCCTTTAGTGCTCCCAAACAACATTCTGACATTAAGAAGCAAAATGTTTGCCAACCTGAATTGGGAGAGTTTCTTTATGGAGAGTTCCCTACATTAAATTAATCACAGATTTAGAAAAAAAAAATCTTAATCTTAACCTATATTTCAAGACCCTCATGAAGTCCTCCTTTCTCATGAAGTTTTCCAAAATTCCCCTAAATCATAATACTCCTTCTCAACTTAGAACTTTAATGGACCTTATTTTCTATACCAGAGCAGCTAGGTGGCACACTGGATAGAGTGCTAGACCTGGAGTGAGACTTATCTTTCTGAGTTCAAATCTGCCCTCAGGTACTTTACTAGCTATGTGACCTTAGGCAAGTCACTTTACCCTGTCTGCTTCAGTTTCCTCATTTGTAAAATGAGATGGAAAAGGAAATGGTGAATTACTCTAGTATCTTTGCCAAGAAAACCCCAAATGGAGTCATGAAGCATTGGACATGACTGAAAATTTTCTATGATATTTTTGGATACATCATTCTGCCTTATAGTGATGACTAACTTTTCATGTAAATAAGTCCATCTCCTCAACTAGACTGTAAACTTTTGAGGGGAAGGACCATGTCTTATTTACCATGTGGTCAAGGTATTAGTATAGATATCATGGGAGATATAATCTTAACACATCAGATCTATTTTTACGAAACTGATCAGGAGGGGCAGACACTTACTAGCTATGTGACCCTTGGCAAGTCACAACCCCAATCACCTCCAAAAAAAACCCAAAGTGACTAGGAGCTATTTTCAAGAGAATGGTCTTTAATGTTTTAGGTAACCACTGAATGTACAGAAGGTATGAAGCACTCTTAGAGAAGCTTTGCCTTCAAAGAGCTTGAAGTCTACTGGTGCCATGCAGCCCTTGCTGTAATTATAAGACCTTATATTTATATAGTGCCTTATAGCCAACAAAGTGTTTTACCTGCATAATCTCATTTGGTTCTCACAACAATCCTGTGGATACAAAAAGTTGTCATCCTCATTTTACAGATGAAGGCCATATGGGACTCAAGTTATATTTTATACATATTTATATATCCCACAGCACTTACACATAGCAGACAATTAAAACGTCAACTATTCAATCCAATGTAGTTATTTTGGACCTGCTGTGTGCAGAGCATTGCACCAGGTGCTGGAAGAGAGACAGAATTTAGTTAAGACATGGTCACTCACCCTCACAGAGCTTAGCATATAACAGAGGGGTGTGACAAATGTGTAAGTAATTATAATATTAACTTATATAATATAATGTACAGTGAAATATATAACATAATAAATGTATTATATAAATTAAAAACAAAGTCCTATACAAGATCCAAGGAAGAAACGTTAAAACCATCCTAGGAAATAAGGGAAGATTTCAAGAAGGGAGTAGAAATAGCTTTTGTATCTCTTAGTAGGTTTTTGGTTCCTAAAACTTTGTGACTTCAAAATAAATATGATAATCTAATGATGACCAAGATTGATAATACATGGGAAATTATGCTGTTGTTTTTTTCAGAAAAAAATACATGGAGAAAATGTCATATGCTGAAGATTCTTAGCATCTAAATTCCAAATATAAAAGTATTCAATTTCATCATTACCCTTTTGTGCTCACATACTAAAATATGTTTGCATTCTCAGTATCCTCTTTTGCTTAATTTGGGTTAAAATACTGCCAAACTCTGCCCACTGTGTACCAGCAGAACTTGAAAAACCAGAGTAATCCATTTTTCAATTGTAACCAATTTTTTAAAAGGAGAATGCTAGCTTGGTATAAAACTTTCTACTGAGATTTATATACCATGTTAATTTTACTGTCATGTTAATCATGAGATTCTCTAAGAAATTACATGCTAGTTTTCATTTCACTCAGTGTCTTTTCTCCTCTATCTCAAAATCTTTTCCAATTTTTCTGAAGAGTTTTGTAAGCTACAAATCTTGAGAAATATAGTTTAACTCAGGTAAACTGATGTGTCAAAAAAATTCATTTCCTTTTAACTTGAGGAAATACACTTGGTAAAATATAAATAAATATCTAAATCTCTTAGATTGCCAATGAACATATAAACCATGCAGAGATTAGGTAAACATGATCATTCATGAGGATAACAAAAAAGAGTTAGCTCCAGTTGGAAAAACAATGACTTGAAGCAAAGGTTACTACAGTTGTTGCTCCATGCCTCACCTTTTCCTGAAATAAAATTTTTCTCTCCGTTTAATAGAGAAATTAAAAGATTAGAGAATCCTAAATTCTGAGCAACAGACCTGGAATTCTATTTTATTTCCTTTCCTTATAAGTCTTAATGAAAATGCAGATTTTTTTGTTTGTGTTTTTATAATACATATACCCATTACTTCTTCAGTCCCCACCCCCTCCCTCATCATTGTTATATTTGTCTTGCAGCTCAACTGTCAAGGCAAACAAAATGTTTCCAGAACATATTGCTACACACATCATTTCCACCTCTTTTTTTTTTTAACCAACAGAATTAAACCAAAATTATTTCTGGCAAAAGTGAACAAGCA
>CM053580.1:441904183-441918252 GCA_028627135.1 Pseudochirops cupreus | reverse complement strand
TCCCTCATCACTGTTATATTTGTCTTGCAGCTCAACTGTCAAGGCAAACAAAATGTTTCCAGAACATATTGCTACACACATCATTTCCACCTCTTTTTTTTTTTAACCAACAGAATTAAACCAAAATTATTTCTGGCAAAAGTGAACAAGCAACAAACTAGCCAGAAGGCTAAATTAGTAAATGTGAAATTGCAATCAATTTCTCCCCCCCCCCGTCCCCCACCAAATTCAACTGAGTTACTTTTAGAGGGATAAGCTAAATTTTTCAAAATGTGTTTTTCTAAGGTTTTTGTTTGGTGCTTAGAAGAATGATCCCTTTCCCCTTAGGGCTACTTTATTTCAACAGGCTATTTCAAAGGGATAGCCTAAGAACCCTATAAAAAATATTCTTTAAGAGAGAACAATTATGATCCCTTTATTCTCACCCCTTATCCTACTGTCATCATTTATAATCCTATTTATGGCCACTTGGGTATTTCCAAAGATCTGTCATCTCATCTATTTTTATGGGTACTCCTCCTCGTGAAACAGATCAAAGCCATCTATGCTGTCACTGAATTAGACAGCATCTTTCCAATTTCAAATTTCAGTGATGTTAAGTTTCAGACAGTTTGATATCTTATCATGCAACTAAGGTTGGGTAACTTTTGTTTCAGAGTGGTGGTGGTGTTCAGCTGTTTTTCAGTCATGTCTGACTCTTCATGACCCCATTTAAGGTTTCCTTGGCAAAGATATTAGAATGGTTTGCCATTCCCTTCTCCAGCTCATTTTACAGATGAGGAAACTGAGGCAAACAGGGTTAAGGGACTTGCCCAGGGTTAAGTGACTTGTCACACAGCTAGTAACTGAGGCCAGATTTGAATTTAGGAAAAGGAGTCTTCCTGAGTCCAGTGCAGGTGCTCTCACCACTGCACCACCTAGCTGCCCTCTGGTTTCAGAGTGACTCATGAAATTGTTTTAGGTTAAGGTTAAATTTTATGAGGAACTGAACAAGTTTAGCATGCCCTTTATTAAGCAATTTGCACTAAGAAGGCACGCTGCATCCATCCAGAAATAAGAAGCACAGAGTCAAAATAGTGTTGTCTAAAGAGCTAAAAGAAATAATATAACCCTCTCTGCATTTCTAAAAACATAGAATTTTCTTAATACTAAAATATTTTTACATGGAGATGAGAATTTTTTTACATCCAGTTCTAATTATTTATTTTTCAATCACAAGAAGCAGCTCTATCCCAGAAATCCCTATCGCATATCTTCATTTTACAAATTTATGACTTAATACATGTGAGAAGAGAGTCCCCCTAGAATCAGAATTCCTGAGTATTTGTGTTCCAGCTCTGCCACTTAACTAGCCATATCACCTTAGTCAAGGAACTTAAACCTTCCTGGGCCTCATGGTTTGTTTTTTTTGTTTTTTCCAATTATAAAATGTAGAAAAATTCTCAATCTCTGCCTCTATAAAACGGAGATACTGGTATTTGTTCTACTATTTCCACAAAGTCACTGTGAGAACCAAATGAGATAAGGCCCATTTAACACTTTACTGACTATGAAACATTATAGAAATGTATGTTCTTATAACTGCAGAAAGGACTACATGGCCATGGAAGACCTGAGGCTCTTGGAGAGCAAGACTGCCCACCCCAGTTGTACTTTACATCTTATATACCTTCTGGATTTTTTAACTAAAAATCTGGAATCATTTTAAAATACTGTATAATAATATTAATTTATGGACAAAACTTATAAAATATGAAGTAATTCAAAACAAAATGAGATGATCTAGAAATGAATTATCTTGGCAAGTCATCTAAAAGCAAACAGAAAATGCCAAAACCAAAAATATCTACTATCATATATCATACCCAATAAGAAATTTACATTAGTCTTCTCTGGATCAAAAATGTACTAGAAAATTTATTGCTATATTGCTCTGCTATATAAATCATGTATGTGTGTGCATACGTATGTGGGGAGGGGAGATAAAGGAAGTAAAGTAAAGTTCATTTATAAACTAATTACTGGGATAATACAATGTATGACCAGTGATTTGGGAAAGTTGCTGTTACATATTTATTAAGCAACTATAAAGGCAAATTACAAACTCAATGTTTTTATTGTTTAAATTAATCCTTGTTCTCGTATAAATCCTTATTCAAAATGCAATTACACTTGCCACTATCCAAGGTGTTGAGGTGTGTTTAAAATTACAGCTCTCTTGCCTTCTCTGACTTCCATAGACAACATAATTACTAATATCCTTACTACTCAATCTCATATGACCAACATGGGTGTTACAGCATCCTTTTTGGAAAGAGTCTTTAAAGTCTGTTTAGTTCTCAACAATAAATGAAGAAGGACCCTACATTATCTGTATCTGTGATAATAAAAGGTGTGCTCTTACAGAAATTTCTTTATGATAACCTCTAGGTTTAAAAAAAAAATTTCCATCAAGGAAACTCTTGAGATACATGTCAATGAGTCAATAAACATTTATTAAGCTCCTACTGTGTGCCAAGCACTGTGCTAGACACTAGTAAATCATCCTTAAAGATTTTATATAGGTGATGAAGTAAGTATAGAAGTCGGTAACAACTGATATCTTCTGTCACCTCTTTAGGGTAGTAATATTATCTGTGATTTTTTTCCCCATTTTTTGGGTACCTTTCCTCCTGAAATATCACATAAAACTAAATCTCAATGATTTCGACACTATATCTTTCCCAATATAAACTTAACTCCTATGCATAACTCGATGAATGTCCAGGGGCTCTAATTTCATATACTTAACTGCCATTTCTTCTTCCTCATAATAAGCACATCTGAGGAATTAAAGTGATAGACACCAAATATGGTGGTTCCACAGTCACCGATGAAGTAGGCAGTTATAGAAATGCTGAAAAATCTGCCTCATTTTATGTATACTCATCCTTCCAGTAGCTTCATCAATGATACTCTTAGCTTAATGAGCTTGCTGTAAAACTTTCTGTAGACTTCCTTTCACTCCTACCACATTTCTTTTTTATCAACTAATACTGGTTATCCCTCAACCTCCTCTGTGGTATTTTACAAATAAGTTTGCATTCTAAACTGGTGTTTTCCTTAGATGCCAGGTTAGTCTTCCAGGAAAAGAGAGCAAAGTTTTCTTGCCCAAGGCAATTTCTAGGGTGTTGTTTTTTTTTTGCCTCTTTGTTATGGTAATTGGTTTATTTAAGTATTTACCATCAGAAATGATAGAAGTTTCTTAGATAAATCTAACCACAGAGACAACTCAATCAAATGAGGCATAAAGCAAGAGACAAACTTATCAGAGGTATTTTCCACTGTCACAGAGGCCATCCTGGGTAGAGCTGAAATATGATGACTCCACACTGTTTACAAACTGTTCTGACTGCACCAAAGCCAAGCCAACTTCCCTCCCCTTAGTAATTGTTTTACGATTACTCAAAATTGATCACCCTAACAATCCAAGCAAGAAATACCAAATAGAGAAAGAAAACCTATTGTCCAGTGACATATGTTGGGTGGCCAGGCCTTTGAGTTATCTAAGACAAGCAATGTAAACGGAAAATCAACAAGGCCCAGAAATGAAGAGGGGAAAGGGAAGAGACTGGAATGCCTTTGGTAAAGCGTTTGGTGCTTTTAATGGCACCAAGCTGCTCACCAACTCTCAAAACCCATTTGTTTAGAATAATATTCTCCCAATACTGAATGGTTGCAAAGCTCTCTTTCCAAGTCATTAAAGTTTCACATGATGCAAGTAATGAGAGAAAGAGCATGATACAAATAGATTAAAATTTATTGGCAACAATGATCTATGAGTAAAAAATGACATGAGGTTAACTTGCAGATAACATGAAGAAAAGGAGGTGGGATGGTCAGTACAGCAAGAGTGATGAATAAAATGGATTAGATGAGTGCTCTATTCACAAAGGAACAAAAAGTCTGAAAATGGTCTCTAGTATGTTGGGTAGATATTTTGGGGAGGATCTATGGGAAAAATATGAACAAGAATCACAAGGCATTAAAAAGTTTTGGGTGGTTTGGGACCTGCACTGATGGAAGGAATAGACATTTCGAGATCATAGCTCTATTAAAATATTAAAGTATAGTGAAGTGTTGGCCCAAACTCATTCTGAATGAGAAAAATACAGGCCAATTTTGAAAATAATACTTCAGTTGTAACAAACAGTAATTGGCATGAGAAAAATTTGTGAGAATAAAATGAATACTGGATAGTGGGACCAAAAGAGTAAGAAAGAAGTCAATAGCAAAGTTTTATACCACTACTTGTTTTTCATTAATGGATCACAGAACAAAGTACCCCCAGTGTTTTTCACCAACCAAAGCTTTCCACCTCTTATCCTCTTTAGTAACACCAGAGGGCAAAAAATGACAAAGGGATTCTTTTCTAATATCCTATCTTCTGAAGGCGTCCCCAAGGAATTCTTATTTAAAGCATTTATTATTCAACAACAAAGTACTTGACAAGAACGACATAGCAACAACTTTCTCTAAACCTTGGGAATCCATCGATGCCTTTCCATAGTCCTTATAAAAACGCTTTTATACAGGTCTAAAATTAATGAAAAGAGGCAATACTCTAGGATTAGAAATTCTTCCATTGCCACCCACCTGGAAAAACTTCTAACCAATTCTTGCAAAAACTTTGTAAGACCTTTTTTAAAAAAATATTACCACAACAGCTATCTAAAGAAGTCCTATTTGATACCGTCCACTTTTTTGTAGCTTAACTCTCAGTTCCCTCACTTCCTTCCCTCCCTCATCAAACCCATAACTTCATAATTCTTTAAAAAAAAAAGAAAGACTTTAAAATGTCTATAGCATAGAGCTATATCACTTAATTGAAATCACAAAATTTTTTATTATACAATTATATACACTATGTTATTATATACCTGAAAGGCCATATCACACAATGAAAAGAACATTGGACTCAGAGTTAAAAGACCTTGGTTCAAATTCCACCTCAAAGGTTTGTGATATTGGACAAGTCCCTTGATATCTCTGAGCTTCTGCTTTCCTCATTTGTAAAAATAGGGACAATAAATTCCTGGACTGTTTACTTCACTAGGCTGTTGAAAGGATCAGTTTAAGGAGAAAGTTAGCAGCAAAGGGAATGGTTTACTTTTAGAGACAGTGATCTAACACAGGGATTAGAAGGCGAGGAATGCATAAATCTTAAAGAAATCTTGAATTACCAGTAGATTGAGGGCCTTTTCCTTTCAGGGTCCTAGGATGATGGAGGGATAGTTGAGATGGAGAGGATTTGCTCTCCTAAAATCAAGGAGCTGGGATAGAGGTAACAAAGAATTCAAGCTCAGATCAATCAACTGGCATTTGGTAAGCACTTGCTACATTTCAGACATTGTGCTAAGCCCTGAGAATATAAAGAAAAAATGCCAGTGGGGAAAAACAACAGGTAAATAATTACATGTGTATCATATCTATACATGGTATATGGAAGATAATCAAAGACAAAAACCTAGAAACCAGATCCACAGTATAACTTCTCCACAGTAGTTCCCAGGGCTAAGTAATTTGACTTCTCTATTTTCTCTCTGCAGCATGCAAATGAACAAATATGAAGGTCCACCAAAAGATTTAAAGCCTATCTATACTAATTTCAGTGAAGACTCCCTCTCCCAATACACAAAAGATTGGATTTTTCTTTACCCAACTCACATACCGATAGACATGCATACAACAAAGCCATCCTATAACTTCCAGGAAGATAGGTAATTTTTTCCCCCTTGAGAATACACTGGAGTATTAACTGGTTATATTATCACTAGTTGTTACATTATAGTGTCATTTCGGGTTTAAAATGTGTCTAATTTAAATATTTTAACCTTCACTCAGCAAATACTTATTAAATAAATACCTTACTGTGCTAGGCACTTTTAGAGGATATAAAAATGAATTTTTAAAATAGCACCTTTCCTCAAGTAGCTTATAATTTAGTGGAGAACAGAAGAGAGATAAAGATAAAATAACGTAATAATAGCTAGCAGTTATACAGTGGTAATTATGAGATAGATACTATCATTTCCACTTTACAAATTAACAAACTGAGTCGGAGTAGAGTTAAGTGGTTTGTCCAGTCACCAAGTTAGTAAGAGACAGGATTTGAACTGAGATCTTCCTATGTTCCAAGTTGAGTGCTATATCCAGCCTGCCAATTAGCTGCTTCCATAAAAATTAGAACATGATAAATACATTAGAATTTTAAAGAACCATGAATTCAGATAAGGATAAACTCTAACACTGAATCTAAACATTTTAGATTTTTTTTGATCTGTAAAGAAAATCACCTTGTTTCCAGAGCTACACAAACTAACGTACTCTTATTTTTTGGCACCAGGAAGGAATTATTTTGAAATATCCTGCTCATTTGCTCTAAAAGGTCCCTTAATTGCTTATTCTTAGGTAAAGACTGTCTACTATTAGTGCTTGCCAAGCTTCATGATGTGGAAGTATCAAATCAAGTGTAACTCATTTCTGTTTATCACTCTTTTATCAGTCAATCTAGTGTGAACTCACATATTTAATATATGTGTAGCTCTGAAGTTGGCACATGTCCACATTTTCATTTAACAGTGTGCAGACTTTTAATATTTATACTGTGCTTTCTGACAGTAACTGCTAACTATACGTATAGGTTTGTTTGAAAAGCCATTTTTCTGACAAAGATATCCTTTTACCCACTCCACCTCATGTTCCCCATCCCTCACCCTGAAAGTGAGAGGAAATTATTTGGAATTTTCTAGTCCAGATCCAATGGAAATATTGGGTAGACAAAGTTATGGCTTATATTAAGAAGAAAAAGAGGCTAAAGACTCAATTCATATTTTCCAATTTTTTTGTATGCCCTTCTCTACTCATGCCCTTCACAATGAAGTCTTCAAGTATCAAAGTATATATTGATTTAATCAGAGGATCTTATCAAATTCTTAATAAAATTTCTCTACTTCCAAGTCAGGAACAGATGTTGGAACTGAATCTGAGGTAACTCATTTGCTAAGCCCCTTTGTGAGCACTGCAAAGCAATATGACTGTATCATGAAATGATGTATCTTCTTATAAGTGACAAAATGAGTCATATTAACTCTTATTCACTTCTTTTAATAAAATCCATTTCATCCCTCTAGTTAGCTGGAACTTCTTTTATGGCTTTCAGTTTCATGCATGACAAGACCATAGTACATATAGTTCAGTACTTCAAGGAATAAGTTGATTACTGGACAAAGATTGAATATTAAGACTACCAATATTAAATTAATGCTTGTAGATAGTCTGACAACTGTGCAACTCTTTAGAAATTTCTGGATCCTTCCAACCCCACTCCTTCAACCCCCATCATCATCAATGCCAAAGTGGAAGAAGGGATACCAAAGACTATGAGAGGCGCAAAGACCATATTTTTGTCTGTTTCATGGGATGTAGTTATGTTGAATATTCCCCTCTCCCCACCAAACCCTTCCCTCTTCCTATTACTATCAAGGGTATATCCTCCTTGTCCCTAAGGCTAAAAGTACAGGCATCATCCTCACTCTCTTACTCCTCATATCCAATCAGTGCTCAAGCCCTGTCATTTCCAACTTCTAACATCTCTCACCCCCTTCTCTCCTCTGACACTTCCAACACCCCAGTGCAGCCCTCATCATCTCATACCTGTTCCATCTTCCACTCAGCTGTCAAAATGTTGTTCTTCAAATGCTAATTTGGCTCTATCACCACCCTACCCGGCACCCATTCAATAAACTCTAGTGGTTCCTTATTATCTCTAGAATCAAATATAAACTCAGACTTTCAGTTTTTCATGATGTGACCCCTTCCTACCCTCTCCATAAATTCAACAAACCAGTGACACTGGTCTACTTTTTGTTCCTCAAACATGACACACTCTCTTCCAATGTCAAGTGTTTTCACTAGCTATAATATATTCCTGGAATGCTCTTGCTCATCTCCTCCTAACTTCTCTAGTTTCCATTAATTTTTGGTTAATGTCCTGCCTTCTGCAAGAAGCTTTTTCTAATCATCCTTAACGTCAATACCTTCCATCTGAGATTACCCTTAATTTATCCTGCATATATCTTATTTGCTCATAGTTGTTCATAGTTTCCCCTATTAGACTGTGAGCTCCTTGAGAGTAGGGACTTTCCCCCTATTTTTCTTTCATTCCCAATGTTTAGCATAGTCCCTGACATGTAGTTAGGTGCTTTAATAAAGGCTAGTTGACTAACAATAGGCAGGGCATTGAAGAACACTGTCCAAAACAATGGAAGAGAATATGGTGTAGTGAAAAGAACATGATGTTGAAACCCAATTTCAGGTCGCAGTTCTGATACTTATGAGATAGATGTCAGTCCTTAGAAAAATAGCTTTATTTATCTGGACTTCAATTTCCTCATATGTAAAAAGTGAGTTGAACTCAAACCTTCCCCACTCCTTCCCCCCAAAAAGGAAAATGAAAAGACATCTGCAAACACTGTTTCATATGCATACTTTTCCACATCTATAAAATTTTCACAAGAACAGTACCTATGCTCATTGAAGGTATACTTGACAACTTAAGAGTGAGACAGGCAGGCAAACTTTTACGTGCAATTCTGTACAGAAGATATCTTTAAGTCATACAACTGACTGAGAGGTGTGGAGTTATAAAAGTCCTTTGTGTCTTTATTTCTGGGTTTTACAGCATTTGACTTAGCAGAATAAAATGCAACTTCAAAGGTTCTCCTCAAACAAGATGGCTCTCACACACCAAAATTATATAAAATAATAGGACACTTGAGTACAGAGAGAACTTTGTTCAATGACCCACTAAGTATTAACATCAAGCAAAGAATTAAACAGGGATATACATTTATCTAAAAGTGTTCAGAAATTTCATAAAGCACACAAAGTCCAAATACAAGACTTCCCTATCCGTGGGAAGGTTATCCCAATTAGTGTACACACATGGAGATGAGCAGAGGACACTGCACTAACTGCATCAAACCTACAATATACCAAGTCTTTTCAATGAAACTCATAATTATTCACAAAACATTATTCACAAGATCAGGTGGATTATCTATTATCTAGTACACAACATAGAATTAGATAATCCATTTAGTTAACACACATACACACACACAAACACACACCTCTTTTTAGTCAGTTCTTGATCCTTAAGATGTTAACTTCTCTGAATCAATTCTGAACCTGATTATGTTTCACTCATAGCACACAACTGGCCTATACATATCCTTGAGGTTTTTTATACCATTTCAGTTCTACAAGTCATTATGGGCCATAAGATACAGCCTACTTATACCCATTGTGCTTTTTCTCATTGCCTTTTGTGGTTACCTACAATTTCGATTCTTCTGATAGGCTATATTTCATCATTATAAAAGAATTAAAATTGTATGGTATTTTTGTAATGTCCGTGAACTCACATACTGATTGAATTACAAACATTTTTCAAGTTTTTGTCTACAGAAGAACATGTAATATTCTTATGTTATAAAAGCCTGTGGACACTACTTCATATATATACATACATATGCATGTATATGTGTACATGCACCCATATATATCTAAATGTAATATGTCCATATATTATTTTATGTACCATTTGTAAACTTATTCTTTATAACTGTTCAGTAATAATTTTGAGAGGGCATAAAAGAAAGTATTTCAAATAAAATTTACAATTATCACCACCACCAACACTGGCTAAAGAGAGTGAAGAGCTGGATAGTAGACTAGACATACAGGAAAAAAAGAGAAAATTTTAGGAAATAAATTAGCTAGGTAATCATCAAATTAAATACTGATAGTGATATAAATACATCAAAATGTTTAAGGCTAGTTTGGTAGCTTTTTTATAAGTTGCAATCTCCATAATAATCAATTGTCTAAGGAGGAAGAGTATAATTTCCCTAAGGAAAAGAATCATCAGCTTACATATCCAGGAACATAACAGTGCCTTGCACCTAGGAAGCATTCAATTGATATCTGTTGACATTTACTAAACCTCCAAAACAATATGACAGTATAAATTATTCCCATTTTGATCTCTTAATAGATCAGTAAGTTATGGCAACCCAAGACACTTGAGGCTCAAGGGTATAAGAGCCAGCTTTTACTATTTAGTGGTAAATTCAACATTTATTAATCACCTGCCATGTACATGGTATTGAGCTAGGCACTGGAATTGGATCCTGATTTCCTAACTAAAAAAGAAGAAATGTGGTATAAATGAGGAGACTTGGGGAAGACCTATATTTGAATTCCACCATAAGTTTTTACTCACTGGATGATCATATACAAGTCACCAAGCTTCTGTCTGACTCATCTATAAAATGGTGATAGTAAGAACTATAGTATTGATTATTTCTGTTATTAAGAGCTTTGGAAAGTTGAGTTACCAAGAAGCCAGAGTCACAGGAAGAAGTAGTGAGAGTCAAATGAAAAAATTATATTCTGAAATGAAAATTAATTCTTGAAACAGTACAAGACTAGAACAATTTGTAGATTTTGCTTTGAATATGAACACTTCCTCAGTCCCCTGAGTACTTCTACATTTCTGTTCTAACAAAACCACAACACAGATCAAAGCTGAATGGCAAAATTCAGATACCTTTATTGTAAAGAACCCATGACCACCTGGAGAAGTCAGATGAAAACAACTTTATTCATATCCTACATATTCATTTAACATAAGCCAATAGTTTAAATGTTGTTTTCATGCTTGTCAAAGAGTTGATAACTACCTTACAGAATGTGTTTTGGTGGTCTCTAGTGAATTGGGGAAATCTTCCTGAAACAAACTCTAGAGATATGGATCCCAAAAATGAATTAAGCACATAGTAAACATTAGGAAAAGGAAAAAATCGTGTTCATCATATAGTGATGGTGAATCCTATAAAAGAAATGAGCTGGGTTGATCATCAAGAGATTCAGTCAGACAGTTAAGATGCATTCAACAATCATTTACTCAACACTTAAGAACAAAAGTTCACATTTGCTCAAAATATTTTTCCTTACCAAATTCCTATTGGTGAGTCATATCTTTATTTTACAGACAAGGACACAGAGGCTCAGGGAAATTAGGAGACTACCTTACAAACATACAGCTAGTCAAGAAATAGTGGAAATAAAGCTCAAATCCAGGGTTTTTGACTACAAAACTAGTGCTTTTCCCCAGTACAACATATTCCCTTATCGCTTGTTAGACACTGTATATGTAGGCACCGACGACATACAAAAGGTGCCTATCCTTTGAGGCCAACGATAGTCTGGATGGGGAAAAAATTAGAGGACACTTAAAAACAACATATAAGCAAATACAAGGTGACACGCCAAAAATTATACATCATGTCTAAGTGTCACGGGGATTTAGACCAGGGCGGGGGGCGCAGAGCGACGAGGGGTTATTCAGAGAGGAGTGGGCTGATTTCTAACCACGCCAAATCAAGAAGGGAGTGATCAGCATGCTTAGCAAGAAGCAAACGTTTCTTGCTCTCTACTTCTCTCAATGATAAAACCAAAAATAGTGAAGGGGAAATAATATGAAATTCAGTACTGGTGAAACGGTAAGAAAATAAACTTAAATATGTTACTGGTCAGACTGCCAACTGGTTTGGCCATTTTGAACAAAAAAAATGGCAACGTACACTGAATCACAAAATGGAGCACACCTTTCAGTCCAGAGATGCCACTGTTAGGGCATTTTCCTAAAAATGTCATCTAAAGGCAAAAAGGGCAATCTGTGCCAAAATATTTATAGTGTCTTTATTTGCAATAGCACAAATTTGGAAAGCTGCATAGTGAATGGTGAAATAAACTATGGTTTATTAATGTAATGATAAAGTACAATAAATATGAAGCACAAAGAAATAAAGATACACAAAGTAATGCAAAATTAGATCAACAAAACAATTCTATATGCAGAATTGTATACACACTGACTGTAACTATGGAAAAAAAAGGTTTTTTTTTAAAGAAAAAATTAAGGAAACTGATCTTTAGACAGACCTGAAACAGAATTCTATTTTTTCCCACATGTGTGTTTTTTGTTGTTGTTGTTTGCTTTTTTGGAAGGGGGAAGGCAGGGCAATTGGGGTTAAGTGACTTTTCCAAGATCACACAGCCAGTAAGTGTTAAGTATCTGAGGTCACATTTGAACTCAGGTCCTCTTGACTCCAGGGCTGGTGCTCTACTCACTGTGCCACCTAGCCACCCCAATGTGTGTGGTTTTTAAAAAAAAATGTCCTAGATTCTACCAAACGGACTTAATGTAAAATTCTATTCCTTATTTTGTAGGGTTAATTATTTGGAGTTTCTGATAGTAACTAAGTTTATAACTTTAAAACTGAAATAAAAAGATTAAAGATATAGGAGCAGCATGGGATATAATAGTCACCTACACCTAATTCATGTCTTCTGCAAACAAACTGTGCTTTCTAAAAAAATGTCAAAATGATATCCTGTATGACAGGAAGATTTTACATGTTAATTATAGTAAGCATATATAGAAGCTCTGTTCTGAAAGAGAAATTGCATTTAAAACTTTTTTCTTGATGTGAAAATCATACAGAAAAGTCCCTTAAAGATATGAATACTGCATGAAAAACTAAGAATGCTCAGGTCACTTTGTACGTAGACTTAGTCACTCATCTTCTCCAGGAATGAATTTAAAAAAAAAAAAAGGAAATGCCTTGGAATTTTCAAAAGTAGATAGAGCAAAAGACCATAAATATGAGAGTTTTAGAAGCTAAGATTATCTTTCCAACTACATTATAGAATTCCAACTTCTAAATTTATTTTCTGCCTGCAAATAATTAACAACAGTTTTGTAAAGAAATATTTCTACCTGTTAACTTTGTAAAGAAACTAAATTTAACTTCATGTCGATGGTATTATTTAAACAGTTGTAATCTTGGCCCAATTATTCACTTTACTTTCATATTATTTATTAACTGTTTATGAAATATATTTCTCCACTTTTTAAATAGGCATATGATACTCTTGTTTAACATTGTCAGTATTCTTTTGTCTTTATACTATGGCCTCTTACAGCTTTTAAGACGAGAGAAATAACAATTCTAAATACATATGAGAATGACTTAACATTTCCTAGTGTAAGTTTATTGTGTTTTTTTTTAAAGTATTTTATTTTTTCAAATTACATGTAAAGACAACTTTTAATATTCTTTTTTTTTAATTTTGAGTTTCAAATTTTTCTTCCTCCTTCCCCTCCTTCCTTTTTCCTTTCCCCACTCCCTAAAATGGTAAGAAATTTGATATAGGTTATATATAATTTATTGTGTTTTCAACAGTACTGAGCACTTTTTCAAAGGGTCTTAGTAAGTTTATGTCCAAAGTTAAGAAGTTGAGAAAACAGTACGGACAGGAAAGAGAAGTTAAAGAATGGAAATCCTTGAGAAGATGACTTCCCAAGAATGTTTTGTTAGCCAAGCAAAATTATGAGATTGGCCTTTCACTCAGATGCTCTTAATATTCTGAATTTTTATCTGCAATACTGCCAAAGGTACACATGGGATGTATGCATTTTCATAAACTGAATTAATTAGTAGTTAAGTTTTCAAAAAGAGAAGGAAGTATGGGCCTCTCATTTCTTCTGACTGAATAAAACCTTCAGCTTTATGGAGAAAAAATTAAATTTTGAGTTCCTAAAAAGTAAATCACATGAACATTAAGATATAGCACAAACTCATAGAACAGAATGGGATGACACCTTTGTAATATAGAATTTCTTTTCAAGTGATCTTTCAGATAACTTAACCAAACTGTTACAAGGGACACAGTAATCAATTGACAAGCATTTCATAAGCACCTACTATATGCTATATTTACATCCTGTAAATTAATGAAGGTAAGTTATCATACCACAATGACAGAAATATCAAATAACAGTGCTATAATCCCCTTTTAGTGCCCTCAAAGGACAAGTGGTTTTAGACAACTCTTTGTAAAAGGAGAGAAAACCATTAAGACAGCCAGAAATACAAATTATAAGTGTTCCTGCCAAA
>CM053580.1:441887226-441903683 GCA_028627135.1 Pseudochirops cupreus | reverse complement strand
CAACCGGGCAGAAAGAATACCTCTAAAAAGCAACATATTAAACATTTCCCTTAATTTTCCTTTCCATTAGAAGTCTTTTGTCCTGACAGAGGATAGAATCTCCTGGCTTAGATTAACAGGTAGGGGATTAAGAGGAGTGAGAAACTCATTGTACCCGGTGAAGAGAAAGCTTAGTTGGTGGGTCTTCTGGATTTGCAGGTAGGACCTTCCACTTCTCAGGTGTGTGAGAGGGGTCAGCCAACTTGAAGTAGGTCCATTGTATCCACGCCTTTTGTCCATCTCCCTTGACTGCAGTGGGGGTAATAAGGATAACCTGGAATGGTCCCAGCCGCCTTGGCTGTGGGGGCAAGTCCTCTCAGGTTCATTTTTACTGTGAGCCTCTTTTAACTCTAAGGCTTCATTGAGTTTTTGGAGTAATTTATAAGGATGGCAACCCCGGACAAGGAGGGTGAAATATTCTCCTTCCATTAGCTCTTTTATTTTATGCTGTTAATTAATAACTTCCTCTTTTCCCAATCTTTTAATGAAGGGGAGGAGGGAAAAGGGAACATTCACTTCTAACCCACAGTCTTGAGCTGCTTTCTGGAAAGCAGATAAATGATCTAATATCCCTGTCTCATCCTACATAAATATTTTCCCACACAAAACACAAGACAAAGACACGGACAAAAGACAAACAGACAACACAGATCTGAAAATGTCCTTTGACATAACCCAAGATACAGACAAAAAACCAGACCCAATCAGAGGTCCCAAACAAACTTAAACAGAGGTCTCATGAGAGAAGGAGAGAAAGATCTTAAGAAAAAGACTTAAACAGAGGCTCCAAAGGCCTATCAGAGGTTGCCAACAGCATCCCGAGCAGCCACACCCGGTAGGTGCAGTCCACTGCGTCCAGCCTGCCCCCTGCCCTACTAGGAGAGTACTCATCAGAGATCTCTCTCAGAGATCTATACAGAGGCCCTACCGGCCCAACAGAGGTTGCCAGCGGCGTCCAGAACGGCCAAACCCGGTAGGTGCAGTCAGCTGTGTCCAGCCTGCCCCCTACCCTACAGGAGTACTCACATGAAACAGAAGTTGAGAGAGAGAGAGAGAGCCGCGCAGAAACTGAAGCTCTTTACCTACCAATTATTAATGCAATGTGGGAATCTTTCCCCTCTGCAGCCTGACTTGGAACAAGGAAGTGGATTCGGGGCTGAGGAACATCTCCCATCGGCCACCCCCGAATCAATTTCCTTGTCCAGCCCCCCTCACAGATGGAAAGGTGGTCACTGGAGATGGCCAAAGGCCATCTCGCTGGGGCCTCCAAATGAAATGACATGACTTGACGAGTCTTAACAAAGTGACCACAGAGTCCGAATTAAAAGTTTTAAGGAGCTTTAATTTACCACCTGGGACTACTCCATGCCAATTAAAGGGGGAGCAGCCCCGAGTTCCAGGGTGGAGAACCTTTTATACATTTCATTAGGTTTGTGTATCTAACTAACACAATTTGTTACTAAGCAGGTTGTCGTATACATACAAACAAGCGGTTACTAAGGCAAGAGGAGGGGATAAGTGGAGGGGCTCTGCAAGGTAAGCCGAGGGGCACAGTACATGACAACTGAGCAAAGAAAAGATAAATTACTCTAGGCCGGCTTCCCAGGTAAAGATAAATTACCTCTAGGGAGGCTTCCCAGGTTCATAGAGTTTCACTTGGCTGATTACTAATTCCATAAAGTATTTCTTAACTATTTCTTGACCATAACACAGCCAAGTGAAACTCTATGATAATTAGCCAAGTTTCACTTCAAGTCATGTCATTTCATTTGGAGGCCCCAGCGAGAGGACGTGCAGGCAGTTTGTGTCCTCTCCCCTTCCTATGATCTTGTTAAATCACCCTATGTTAACCTGTGTGCTGCTACCATTGAAATTGATAAGAACCAAGGGTTATCAAGCTCTAAGCTCCTGATGTCATGTACCACTGGCCTCACTCCTTGCATTCCCATCCACGTTTTAGCAGACTCTAACTCCCCTGAAATGTGTATTGTGGTCCATGCCCTACCCCAGGTTTCCTTTTACTCCGGGGAGGGGGACCGTGAAGATTTTGGGTTGTCTACCAGAGCAAGAAAGGCCCCCATCCTGGTTCCCCTTCTGGTGGGATTAGGTATTGCTGGATCCACTATTGTAGGCACAGCAGCTCTAGTGACAGGAAAGTTTTCGTATGCTGCCTTGAACACCTAGGCAGGTCAGAATTAGTAAAGAAATACTGGGGTGATGGGGACCAACTGGTTTGAGTCCCTATTTAATTGGTCCCCCTGACTGACCTCCCTTGATACAGCATTAGCAGGCCCCCTTGCCTTTCTACTCATGAATCTCCTCATTGGCCCTTGCCTCATTAATGCTCTGCTAAGCTATGTATGCAAACGGGTCCAGTCTATTAAGCTATTGGTCCTGCATACATACTACACACCCATGAATAACAAAGAATCTATGATTTGATTCTTTCCTAAAGAAAAGGGAGGAATGTTATGGTCAAGAAATATTTAAGAAATATTTTCTGAAATTAGTAATCAGCCTAGTGAAACTCTATGGTATTCAGCCAAGTGAAACTCTATGATAATTAGCTAAGTGAAACTCTATGAACCTGGGAATCCTCCCTAGAGTAATTTATGTTTACCTGGGAGGCCTGCCTAGGGTAATCTGTCTTTTCCTTGCTCAGTCATCATGCCCTGTGCCTCTCAGCTTGCCTTGCAGACCCCCTCCGCCTTCCTTAACTTCTTTGTATCTATATGACAACCTGCTTAGTAACAAATTGTGTTAGTTAGATACACAAACCTAATGAAATGTATAAAAGGTTCTCCACCCCCGAACTTGGGGCTGCTCCCCCTTTAATTGACATGGAGTAGCCCCAGCTGGTAAATTAAAGCTCCTTAAAACTTTTTAATTCGGACTCTGTGGTCACTTTGTTAAGACTCGTCAAGTCATGTCATTTCAAAACTAAGGCCCAGAGAAGTGACGCCAAATCCACGGCTCTTGACACTGCCCCACTCTGCAAGAGGTGAAGGGGAACCTGCTCAACCTCGGCTGAAGAGCTGTGGTTGTTAGGGGAGCAGAGTGGCTGAGAGACACTTTTTATGCATTGTATCTGGTATATGCCACCCGTCCCCTCCAACCCCGTCATTAGCCCAAAAGCTTGTGGGACTTTATTGATTTTAGAGTCAAGAATGACCTATGGACTTGTGGCATTCACCCTAGTCTACCTGTTTTCGTGTAAGCTAGGGAGGAAAAAAAAGTGAAACCTTCAACCTCCACATTTCCTGGCTCATACTTAAACCTTCAACCTTTAAACTTCAGTTGAAGAAGGCTCTTACTTAAGTTAGCTATTATTCTTTAAAAACAGAGGGAAAAAATAGGCGAGGGAGGACTGAAAGAAATATTAAGTACTGCAATGACCAAGTAAAAGTTGCATATGCTATATGAAGTGCAGGCTCAAACCTCCCCTCCCCCCCAAGCTACTGACACAAGACAGTAACAATATAGTATTTAAGTGTTACTGTGGATATGCAATAGTTACTTTATATTTTTATAGCAGTTTATAATAGTTAACAGATCCTACAAACCACTTTTTTATGTTACTGCTTTTAAAAAGAGGGAGGGAATAAGCATTCATCTAGTATGCCTCATTTGATCCTCCCAACAACCCTGTGAAATAGGTGTTATTATCTTCATTTTACAGTTCAACAAACTAAGGCAAGCAGAGATTAAATGAGTTGCCCAGGAGCACACAGCAGGTTCGAGGATTCAATTTTTGTCTTCTTGATTCCAGGCCCAAGACTCTAGTCATTGAACTAGGGCTGCCTAGGAGACTCTAAGTAGCAGGTGAATTGTTTGAGGAATATCCCAAGGGTATTGGGGGGTGGGGGCGAGGGGGTGGGCCGGGACAGTGTTGTAGTAGATTGTCCTTTGCTTCCCACAATTTTTGGTTCAGAACCTGGAATTTAAAATTTGATTCTTAAAGGCCTGAAAGTCAGTTTTTGAGGAAGTCCCCAAGGGAAGCTTCCAGTGGGTCTCTTTTTCTGCAGCTTGAAGAAGTTGAGTATATAACAGGAGAACTTCTTTTAACTGGACCATAGACTGAAAGGTTAGGTTTTCTCTACTGAAAAAAGGAAGTAGTTTTGGAGTCAGAGTACCTCTGTGTGATCTCTGTGACAGTTCTTTGGGCCTCATTTTCCTCTGTAAAATGAGGGAGCTGGACAGGGTCACCTGTAGGATCACAATAGCTCTAAATTTGTTATCCTAGCAAATTAAGTACAGTGAAGAAGTTCCATATAATCTGAAGTGGACCTAAAGTAGCAAGGGGAAATCAGAATTTAAAAAGTTTTTTTTATTGTGCTGTTTTATACTTTATACAGTCATTAATTCAGCTCATTTTGCAGGGTTGTCTCAAAACTACTCTCAAATTCTGATTTCTGGTGAGAGGCTCTTAATCCTTGAATTTTAAGAAAACTAAACTCAAATTTTGCTGCAGAAATTAGAACTTTCTCTGGAAAGTTAAGGTTTGTCATTGTTGTAAATGATAAATCAGTGATGCATAATTGCATTAAAAATGTCAGTCATAGGAATAATAGCATGGCAGTAGAATTCAGTTCAGTTGTATTTGTTTCATTAATGAACTGTGGAAAACCTTAAATGTAGACCAAAAGTATTGTCCTTTATATACTAAAAGGGTGATAACCTGCTGTAAATAGGGTAGTAGTTTTTTGGGAGTATTAAAAAACTTACTGGTACCTGGACAAATTGTCTGATGATATTTTCTTTTGCAACCAAAAGTGTATTTTTGCTTTTTGAAATACTAGGTACATTGATTTAAGAAAATCAGGTATGTGAAATATGAACTAACAGACAGATAAATGAAGGGGTAGTCAATTCATATTACATAGTACTCTATGAAAAGCAAACTTCTCTAGTATATTTTAAATAGGATTCGGCATATTTAAAATGCTAGATGGCACAGTGGACAGAGTGCCAAGCCTGGAGTCAGGAAGACCTGAGTTCAAATCTAGCCTTAGACATTTACTAGCTGTATGATTCTGGGCCAGTCACTTAACCTTGTTTGCCTTAGTTTCCTCATGATCTGGAAAAGGAAATGGCAAACCATTCTAGTAACTTTGCCAAGAAAACCCCAAATGAAATCACAAGGAGTCAGACAGGACTGAAATATTTAAAATGGGATTTTTGCTTATTTAAAAAAATCAAATTCTTTACAACGCAGCAATAGAAAACATCTGTTGCATAAAATAAAGTATATGTGTATATTGAGATAAAGAAAATTGTTGGGGCAGCTGGGTAGTGCAGTGAATAGAGCACGGACCCTGGAGTCAGGAGGACCTGAGTTCAAATCCAGCCTCAGACACTTGACATACTTACCAGCTGTGTGACTTTGGGCAAGTCGCTTAACCCCAATTGCCCTAAAAGAAAAAACAAACAACAAATTGTTTTGTGTATCATTCTACTTTAGTTGTTTCACTTTTCAAAAACAGTGGCACTTTTAGGACATCAAAAATGTCTTATCTCCCTGCATTATTTTGTGCAGTAGGGTGGAGGTAGGGGAAAAGATAAGCATTCCATAGGTAAGGAACATTACATATAATGTCTGATGCTTTTTGTTGATTTATCTTATTGAATCTTATCTCTTCTTCCTTTTTTTCTTTAGTCTTTATTTTAAAAAATTCTATAAGGGATAGCTCTCTGGCAGGAAAGCATATAAGGGGAAATTTAGGTAATGTAAAAATAAGATAGCAGTAAAATTTACTTAATGCAAAACAATTCCTACCACCAATGCTAACACTGGACAACAACATTTCAGTGCATTTAACTGACACTAGTGTCAATGCCTTTCATTTAGACATGAGAAATTCCTGATTTGTGGAAGGTATCTGCCCAGAAGTCATGGATGGTTCAACAGCTCTAGCAGGATCCAAAAATCACTGTACTGTTGGGGAACAGCAAGACAGTGTCCTAACTCTTGAATATTGGCATCAAAAATGGGAGACACATGATATTGGATTTCATGAAGAACATGGAAATAAGTAAGAAACATCATTTTACCGAACAAAAATATGCTAAATGGTATTTTTATTATCATTATTGTTAGATTCCCATTACACAGCCCTGGGGATAGTGTTACACACTTCAGAAGAGCCAATAAACCTTTGTTGCATGAAAACTTTAAATGCGTACTCTGTTTCCTTAAAAGAAAAGGCACACTTCACACTATCAGTATTATTGTATTGGCTCTGATTTACCCAGTTTAAGTTTAGGAACTTTAACCTAGCAATCATCAAATGTAGTCACCTAGTGGAGTGAAAGAAGTAGAAGATACCAGAAGACATGGGTTTAATTCCCACTACTCACCACTTACTAGCTCCATGTCCTTGAGCTAATTGTTTATTTCTTTGACCTGAGTTTCTTCACCTGTAAATTGTCATAATAATGCTTGAAAGGGATAGCTACTTCATAGAGTTATTGTGACCATAAAATTAGATAATGAATGAGAAAATAGTATAGTTTTTTTTTTTGGTCCAGACATATGATAATAATTAAAGCCTGTTCAAGCATAAGATAAGGTAGGCTGTGAGAGAAGCAAAGGATAGGTCTAGGTGAAGCACCAGCAAAATTTCAGAAGGGGAGACTTTTTTCAGTTTGTATAAACCAGACTTTCTGGGTTCAAATTTTGGCTGTGCTACTTAATACCTTTGTGACCTTTGTTATCTTAACCTCTCTTTGCCTCAGTTTTTTCTTCTGAAAAATGAAGGGATTGCATTTGATGGCCTCTTTGGGGTTTTCCAGCTGCAAAATCTTTGATCTGTGAGTTATATGAAATCAGGCAAGAAAGGTAGGTTGGATTGTAGGCTTGGCTGTAAAGCCAAGCACGAGCAGCTATTCAGAGCTCTGCTGCTGTGAACAGCTTTTCAAGGTTCTGATTACACAGTATTGTGAACTCTCTATTCAGTAACAAATTAGAGCAAAACATCCACAGAAAATCAAAATACAGCATTCACCATGTCACAACTTAACACTAAAATGGCCGCGTAGTTTCACCAGAGTAGTCACATAGTTTTAAACAAAGTACACTCATTTAGTAATTCCTTCATTTAGTAAATCCTTAATTCAGTCACCCTTACTTCACACAAAGGTCAAAGTCTTCCACCCATGGGGTGCAATTAAGTTACAATATCATCAGTCACTACTCGGTACCCTCTTAAGGGATAGTAGAAAGTACAAAGGGCACCCACCCCTAGGTCACAAGTAAATTATAGTCTCATCTGTCATCATTAAATACCCAAGGAGAGGTCTTTTCATCCTGACTTGAGGCAGGCACTCAGCTTCCATGGTTCCTCTTCCATGTTCCCAGCTCCTGCCCAAATCTAATCAATTGCCACCTGAGTTCAAAGGCAGACAGCTCCCAGTTTCTTGTCCAGCTCTCCATGCAATTCCTGTTCCATATTGAAGCTCATAGTATCTAGTCCACCTCAAGTCCTTCATAGTTTCTGTTCCTGGGAAGACAAGGCTTAACAAAGCCACAACAATATCTACATACATCAAGCTTAGCAGAATTGCAACAATATTCACACACATGGTTGGCATTATCATCTCAATTCACCTTCTGCCTATGAAATCAACGTAAACCCAAAACAGACAGACAAAGTACCAACACCCTAGTCATGCTTCCTCTGGCAGCTCCCGCTGGCCCTTGGAAGTCCTGGGCAGCTCAGCTGGCCCTCGAAAGTCTTTGGCAGCTCTGGCTGGTTCTCAGAAGCTCTCAGCAGAACTTTCAGCTGGCTCTCAGAAGAAGCCTCAGGAGGCTGGAGAAAGTGATTTTGATTTTGAGAACAAAGCTTATGGTGGCAGAACTTCTTCTGAGAGCCAGCCAAAACTTTTGCTGGGAGCTTCCAAGAACCAGCCAGAGCTGCTAAAGACTTCTGAGGGCCAGCCAGAGCTGCCAGAGGAAGTATGACTTTGGGTCTATGCTTTGGGTCTATGTTGATTACACAGGCAGAAAGTGAATTGATGAGGATTCTGGCAATGTGCATGAATGTTGTTGTGGCTTTGTTAATGTGGATGAATGTTATTGTCACTTTGTTAAGCCTTGCCTTCCCAGGAACAGAAACTGTGAAGGACTTGAGGTGGACTGGACACTGTGAGCTTCAGTGTGGAGCAGGAACTACATAGATAGCTGGATAAGGAACTGGGAGCTGTCTGCCTTTGAACTCAGGTGGCAATTGGTTAGGTTTGGCTAGGAGCTGGGAACATGTAAGAGGAACCATGGAAGCTGAGAGCCTCCTCAAGTCAAGATGAAAAGAACTCCCCTTGGGTATTTAATGCTGACTTATGAGATTGTAACTTACTTGTGACCTAGGAGTGGGTTGCGTTGTACTTTCCACTACCCCTTAAGAGGGTACTGAGTAGTGACTGGTGATATTGTAACTTAAATGCACCCCATGGGTGGAGGACTTTCACCTTTGTATTTTGTGTGAATTAAGGAGGCTTGCCTCCTTAGGGGTGATTAAATTAAGGATTTACTCAATGAAAGACTTACTAAATGAATCTTATCTTTTGCTTAAAACTATGTGGCCACTTTGGTGAAAATTGTGTGGCCATTTTAGTGGTAAGTTGTGAAGTTTTAACATTTTGAATGCTGTACTTTGTTTTCTGTGAATATTTTGTCTTTGTTAGTGAATAGAGAGTTCACTATACTGTGTAATCAGTTGAAAAGCTGTTCACAGCAGCAGTCTTCTGGAAAGCTGCTCATGTTTGGATTTACATGGGCCTTAAATGCTGGGCTGAGAAGATAGTACTTTTATCTTATGGCAACAGAAAACCACTTTGGTTTGTTATTGTTGCTGTTTTTAGCAGTGAAGTGATATGGTCATAACTGTACCCTAAAATTAATTTTGTTAACCATGTGATAGAGTAGAAAGAGAACTTGGTTTGAACTCAAGACCTCAGTTTGAAATAGAGCCCTACAACTTGCTACCTATGTGACTTTGAGAAGGTCAGTCTGTCTAACCTCAGTAGCTTCACCTGCAAAATAAAGGGGCTGGAATAGATGACCTGTAGGGCTCCCTCCAACTCTAAATAAATCTCTGATCTATGATCTTAGGTGGTCTCTAGGTTCCCTTCCAACCCTAAATCTATAATTCTAAGGTAATCATGCCAGATTAACTTTTTCTTTTTTTGATGGGATCATGTCATAGTTGAAAGATCAGGGGAATAGTACTATAGAACTACGTTACCTAAATTTCTGCAAAGCATTTGAACATTTAACTTACTGTTCTGTCCTTGTTGATAAGTGGCTGAAATAGAGGTAAATCATAGTACTCCTAGGAGGACTTGCTTCTGTGAAAAAATGGACTAGAGATGGAAGAGATTAAAAGTAGGAGGCCATTTAAAAGGTCATTACAATAGTCCAGGTGAGACATAATGAGACCAATAACTAAGGTGGTAACAGTGCCAGTAGAGAGGAGAGGACAGACATAAATGATATTGTGTTAGTAAAATCATCAGGATTTGTTAAGTGGTTAAATGTGGTGAGTGGGGAAAGGACTTAAAGCAGTGGTTCTCAACCTGTGGGTTGTATTCAATTTGTAACAATGAAAATACATCCTACATATCATATATTTACATTATGATTCATAACAGCAAAATTACAGTTATGAAGTAGTAACGAAAATAATTTTATAGTTGGGGGGTCACCACAACATGAGGAACTGTATTACAGGGTCACGGCATTAGGAAGGTTGAGAACCACTGACTTAAAGCATGCAAGTGTTGGTGACTCAAGGATGCCATCAACAAATAGAAAATGGGGAGCAGGGACTAGGCTAAGGGGGAATTTGAGGAATTCAGTTTTGTATATGTTAAGATGAAGGTATCATTAAAACATCCAGGTGGGGTTGTATAGCAGGTGTCTGGATATGTGGAATGTAGCTCAGGAGAAAGAGTATGACTGGATATACCCATTTGAGAGTCATCTGCAGAGATAGTTCAATGGAGCAGGAACAATTATCAGATAACTAAACTGCAATGGTAAATAAAAGTTATGAGCATTCTCTTTTCCATTTCTTTTATTTTTAGTGTCTGTGGTATTCTCTTTTCCAATGTAGAGAGCAGCTACTTTACCACATTAATAGAAGATTTTTGAGAATAATTGTGACTAAAAAAATGAATCAGTCTGTGACCTACATTTCTAAAGTAGGAATCATGAGGTCCTCCGACTGGTACTCAAAGCCCTTCCAACTTAATAGAACATCTCAGAGCTTGCACTTCATTGATATAGCCTTCGATAATTCAGGGTTACCTTTAAATCTCAATGAGACACCAGATTTTAGTAGACTTCATTACTTTTTAATTCAGAAATAGGGGTGTGGTATTTGGGGTTGTTTTTGTTATTACTTTTAATTTTGCTAATAAAGAAGTATAAAAGAGGCCTTTGCTGTTGTAATGAATTCTTTTTAAAAATTGTTAATATATTTTGCTCATTTCCTCTCCCTCCCAGGTTACTAAGGAAACACATGAATACATTTCTCAATGGCAGAAGTGGACTCAGGATATTTTTCCCTCTTTGCGGAAAAGCAGTTGAAATGATATGGTAGGAACAGATATATAGTAGTAATTTGTCTTTTGGATTCTTGGATTCTCGACATATGGATTCTTCACATAATTTTAAAAGGACATATGGAAGAAATGTGTACGGGTAATACCCCAACTTAAGGATTTCCTTAAGATTAGAGTATTTAGTTATAGAAGAATTTCATAATTAAGAGATAGCATGAAATTATGTTCCCAGACTGGAAGGATAGGGAGATGGTTGTAGCTTGTAGCACAGCATTTTTGTAATTTACCCATAAGCAAAAAGAAATAC
Source organism: Pseudochirops cupreus (assembly GCA_028627135.1). Classification (NCBI taxonomy): domain Eukaryota; kingdom Metazoa; phylum Chordata; class Mammalia; order Diprotodontia; family Pseudocheiridae; genus Pseudochirops; species Pseudochirops cupreus. The sequence goes on along the minus strand of CM053580.1, from coordinate 441,892,777 downwards.
TTTGAAACCAGGAGGAAAGACAGGTGTCACAGAGGCAGTTTGGGAGGGTAGAAAGCAAACTGGATTTGGAGCCAGAGCAAGTGGGTTTGAATCCACCACACTTTCTTCCGTAGTGACTTTATCCTCTCTGGGCCTCATTTAACTCGTCTTTAAAATGAGAAGATTTGGCTGAATCATCATTAAGATCTCTTCTCACTCTAAATCTGTTATCCTAAATCCCTTATGAGGGAGTAATACTACAAACCAATAATGCAAATGCTTAGACTTGTTTCTAGTAACAGGTTTTACATCGATCCAGCCACACTATGATACTAGCAGTGTGTATTTATGAAATAGAGTTAAAGGCAAGACTGAACATGATATGGAGCAGATCTAAGGGACCTACTTGGGATTTAATTCCATTACTTTAACTATGCTGAGTTAACCAGGAGGCAGAAATTCATTGAAAGTTATTTGCAAAAAATATTAACTGTTGAATGCCAGGACAAACTCTATGATAATATGATCCTACGATCTTAAAAGTTAATGCTGTGCTCATGATGGGGAGACTACTATGTATCAAAAAAAATGCTCATGTATGAATATAAGGGTATAAGGTTTTTTATTTACCTAGCTTAAAGCCACTATTATGTCTGTATTTTTTCCCACTGGAGGGAGAGGACTCACCACATATGTGCTGTTTGTTGTTACAGAGGAGACCACAACAAATACTCATGTCCTGCTTATACACATTGGATTGTGGTCTTATAAATAATTGAAAAAAAAGTTTTATAAAATGTATATTTATAAAAAACAAACAATAAAGAGTTTCTAATACAAAGTATGCTTTGAAACTTGAAACTATTCAACTCAACCCAACACATTAAATCAGTGAATGTTTTAAGACTTAATATTCATAATTCCCTTCCATTGTAAAGGGTACATAAAGGTTGCTTTTTGGTATTTCTTGGCACATGTGGGTTGTTATATGCATGCAGATAACCTTTGTGTTCAAATGTTGACACTTGTCATCTACAAGTTCTGATGAATCTGAAATATGGACCTTTGAGAAAAGGTAGATTTCAGCTCACTGTCATTTAAAATCAGATTTAGAGTTCTAATACAAATTTTGAAGAAATTACATTGAAGAACAAGTGCTGTTCTGCATTTATGGAAGGAATTTAGCTCATCTGGCATTTTTTCTCTACCCATGGAATCACTGATCTGATAAAACCCCAAACAAAACAACTAGAGAATAAATACTGCCAATGCTGTTTTCCCTGTACAGGTTTGCTGACCTGGGTCATAGTATAGTTGGAGTTGAAATCAGTGAACTGGCCATACGGGAATTTTTTACTGAACAGAATCTGTCTTACTCAGAAGAACCAGTAGCAGGAATTTCAGGAGCCAAAGTATTTAAGGTTTGTTTTGTCTATTTTTTACATAAATGCTTGCCTATCTCTCTAAAAAGTTTATGCAATTTAAGCATTTTCCAAGGACCAAGTTATATAAGAATAGCAAGAATGAAAGGAAACACAATTTTGAAACTTCTCTAATTGACCATTACATAAACATATACATACATTTTTAACTCAATAATCTCAAGGCTTCTCAGGATTTATTATTCATCAAAAATGGACTACTTCAGAAAGGAACTTTGAAACTTTTCTAGACCCAGTTCACTGGTGACCATTGAGCTTAGGAGTCCAGCAATCTTCACCACATATCTGGATCAGACTACTGATGCCACACCCTCCTCAATAAGAGTCAAGACGTATGTTTAGTCAGTTTTTACTCAGAGCTGTGTCTGGAATGGGATATTAGTATATATTCTTCGGCTAAATTTCAGAAGCAACAATACTCTAAAGCAGCAGTTCTCAGCCTGTGGGTTATGTTCAATTTGTACCAATGAAAATACATCCTGCATATCAGATATTTACATTACGATTCATAACAGTAGCAAAATTACAGTTATGAAGTAGCAACGAAAATAATTTTATGGTTAGAGGTCACCACAACATGAGGAACTGTATTAAAGGGTTGTAGCATTAGGAAGGTTGAGAACCACTGCTCCAAAGCAACATCCTGGTGGAAATGACTTCACATGTCTCCCTGTCTCATAGGCACTATGTATCACCACTGCCCAGTTTCTCCTCCCACAAAAGGTGGAACTATGGAAAACTACTACCAATCACTTGATCCTGGGCAAGTCACTGAAATTCTTTGGGCCTCAACTTCCTTATCTGTAAAATGGAGAGATAGCTTTAACTAAATGATCCTTAAGGCAGCTGAATATCTTTGATCCTGTGACTAGACAGGAATCATCCTCCAACTGACTGGACAGTAACTGTACTACCCTAACCACCTAATTTATCAATCAGACAAAAATAATTAGCTAGGTAGCCCAGAGGAGGATAGTCACTGGGCAACTCATTTAATTCCTCTTAACCTGTTTCTTCTTTTGTAAAATGGGGGATTTAGACTCAATGGCTCTTAAGGGCCCTTCTGGCTCTTAATTTATTCTCCCTTGATCCTGTGAAAGCACAAGGTAGTAGACAAATTTTAGGACTAAGAGTTGCAAGACCTAAGTTCTAGTACCAGGTTAACTACTTAGCACAGTGGTCTAGCACTTAGTCCAGTACTTCTATGTAGTCATAATAAATTCTTATTAATAAATGCGTATTGGCATGATTTGACTGCTCACTTGGTGTATGACTAAGCGTAAGTCTGGGATCCATGTTTCTTATCTGCAAAGTGATAGGGTTGAACTAGATTATTTCTAAGGACATTGAATATTCATTGAAAATCTGTAATATGCTGGGCATCATGTATAAATAGAAAAAAAATTAAAACATGGTTCCTGCCCTCAAGGAGTTTATAATCTAGTTGAGGAAAGGTCCATACACATGAAAACCTTACTGGAGAGTATGTAATTAGAGCAAAGGCATAGTATAGATTTGTAAAATCTGTAGTTAGAGGAGGGAGAAATCCCTGGGGTCTTGGTTAGTCAAGAAAGGCCTCACAGAATGGGTGGGATTTAAGCTGCACTTTGGAAAGTGGTAGGTTACCGAAACGCAGGGTACAAGTAGTAGCCCAAAGATGGGAGTAGAGACTAGAACAATCTAACAGACGCTCTTAAGAGTAAAACACCCTATACAGGTAGGATTCCATCCTGGAAGAAAGGGAACTGTATTTGGGGAAATAGAAGCAAACTTTATTTGATAAACTCAGTCTCCAGTAAAAGTCTCTTCAGACAGCTAAGAGGAAGTATGGTACAGTGAAAAGAGCATTAGACTCAGGGCCTGAAGAGGTGTGAGTTCAAATCCTATCCCTGATACTAATTCTGGGACCATAGCAAATTACTTCTCATCTCTTAGGCTCACTTTTCTCCGTTTGTAAGATGAAGTAGTCATACCTATATAACTTAACTCCGCAGGTTTGTTGTAAAGATCAATAGCTAGCATGTATATGGAGCTTACTATGTGCCAGATGCTGGGCTAAGGGCGTAGTTATCTCATTTGATAGTGAGGTAGGTGCTGTCATTATCCCCATTTTACAGATGAGGAAACTGAAGTAAACAGAAGTTAAGTGACTTGCCCAAGGTCACACAACTAGTAAGTTTCTGGGGCTGGATTTGAACTCAGGTCTTCCTGACTCTAAGCTCACTACTCTGTCTACTGCACCAGGATCAAATGAAATAACATGTGTGAAGTGCTTTACAAATCTTAAAACAAAATATAAGCACAAAAATTATTATTTTGTATAGCCAGTACTTTATTCGTGGAAGGTATTAGGGAAAATTCTCTTACATAAGCCAAAAGTGAGTTAGAATAATGCTATCTTTCAGTTAAAGACTTCAGGAAAAAATCATGGTTTTAGTAAACAGATTTATCTTTGCATATTCTTAACAGAATCAGAATATTGGAAGAGAAAGCAAGTATCCCTAGAATTGTAGCAAATAATGAAATGAATAATATATCATGATCTGCCTAGATTAATGTGTATCTGTGAGTTAATCTTTTCATACACCCAGTACAAATATCTTTTATACTAAAATGAGGAACTTTTAAAAGACTATAATAAAGCTATATTGTAGAGTTTTAATTTTTTTTAATCCTTTTATCCTTCCCTTAGTTTTCTCATTCTCTCTCTGTCCACCTACTTTTCTGGACTTTCACCTTCCTATCTTTCTCTGATTACCCATGACGTATTTTTATTTCTGAATTTATGTTGTTGTTTCAGAGCTCTTCAGGGAATATCACTTTATACTGCTGCAGTATTTTTGACCTTCCAAGGTAGGAGTAAATTATATGTCTGAAACTTACACGCCTGGCAAGAAGAGTTGTAGGGTCTTTTCATCTGGGCTAAATATTTGCTATAGCATACACAGGGGATCAATTTTATTTTTAATTCCATATGGTTTATTTTTTCATTATAGGTACAGATGTCCTCATGATACCTAATTAGTGCCTGTGACTTTGACTTAAAGCCTTCTTTGGAAATGGATTATTGTGACCCTGAGTTGTACTGTTTCTTCCACATGATCTCTAAACCTGTAACCAAAATTGAACTTATTAGTGAAGAAGGAGAAGAGAGCCCCCTCATCCCCCCCCCACTCCTCCCACCAATAACATTCTTGTAGAGTCCTAAACTGCACTCATATGGGGAATAGGAGCAGAATTGTCCTTCAGTGAAAGGCTTCCTTCCTTATTTCCCCCAAATCATGAGAATCCTGCATTGATGACATTGCTTCTTTAAAAAAAAAAAAGGAGGGAAAAACAGTTTCCTTGCTCATTTATCTATTCCCTGGTTTTACTCAACCCTTTTAATATGGGATAGAGGTGATTTGGGAAGAATCAGGATACCATTAATTCTGTCATGAAAATCACAACATTAGCCCCAAGAAAAAAAACAAGAAAAGAAGCCAATTTTCTGGACTGGTTTTCCTGTGGCACCCTTTAGGGGAGGAGGTGGACCTGTCATTTCATCCATGTGTTGAACTACTGGTATGGAATTGCCTTCCACTAATATAAATAAACTTCTCTGTAACTTACAGACTTTTTCCCTTCCATTTATTCTTTTTACTTGTAGGGCCAATGTTGGCAAGTTTGACAGGATTTGGGATAGAGGAGCCTTGGTTGCTGTTAATCCAGGTGACCGAGAACGGTTAGTACTTTGGTTTGCTTTTTTTTAAATGTACTCTCAAAAGCTTTTTTTTTTTAACATACTTTATAATTTTATAATTTATGAATAAATAGAATCATCTTGATTTTATTAGCTTTCAAAAATCCTTTGCTGTATCTTTGGTAATTTTGCTTTTATTATTAATATCTTATTAGAAAAAATATAAACATGATACATAATAATTAAAAGTTCTATTTTCATTATTAATAATTGTTGATTAATAAGATTTTCTGTTTAATATCTATCTGTATATTTATGATCATCAAAATAATAGTAAACAATGATTGTAGTATTTAGCGGAAGTTATAATTCTTATATTAATTAAACCTTAACTTGATATATGATAAGGGAAATTGTATGGTACGATTGCTCAGAAAAGCTGGATTTT
>CM053580.1:441868723-441886726 GCA_028627135.1 Pseudochirops cupreus | reverse complement strand
ATTTCAAACTTTATTTGACTGACAATTCCTTCAGATATATGAAGACTTCATATATCTGTCCTGTTTCACTCAAAGGTTCCTTCAATTTTCAGTCTAAGCATCTGCTACTTCAAGAAAAGAGATACCTGCCTACCCCACATTAATCTCCCTAATCTCTAAGTGAATTAACATGAGGTAAATCAAAATGCAAACTATCTCACAGCCATTAAAAATATTACCTCCTAGGGGCGGCTGGGTGGTGCCGAGAATAGAGCACTGGCCCTGGAATCAGGAGGACTTGAGTTCAAATCCAATCTCAGACACTTACTAGCTGTGTGAACTTGGATAAGTCACTTAACCCCAACTGCCCTGCCCTCCCCCTTCCAAAAAGCAAAAAAAAACCCAAAACTATCTCCTTATTTTTCAGGTTGAATCATGATTTTCCCTGCCTCATTTTATACCTAAATCTAAAAATTTCCATTATTCATGTGATATATTGTGAGTACGTTATTCAACTGCACATTGGACCCAGCTGACAAGTTAGCTAGTTTTGCTCAACTGCTTTCCTTACCCCTTCCCCTTTATTTTTTATCATAAGGGATGGCTCTCTGGATGGGGGAGAGGATATGGATATACTGGGAAATGAAAGCAACGTACACCTAAAAACCCAATAAAAAAAATTAAGTGTATGTAATGATAAAGTTGTGACTTGACAGAACTACAAGGAAAACTCACTAACCCCCACCTCCCCAAACACACACACAAAGACTTTTAAATAGCCAACTTACTGAATGCTCAACTCCCAACTATTTCTAGCTCACGAGGTGTGAGCACACTAAAATAAGAATGAGATCTGGATTTGAATTCCAGTTCTGTCACTAATTAGCTATGTGACATTGGGAAATTCATTTCCCTTATTTGAAACTCAGTTTCCTCATCTAAAATAATGGAGGTTGTATTAGATATCTAAAATCTATTTCAGTTTTTATGTAATAATCCATGAAAATTTCAAGAAAAAGCTATAATTTTATCAGTGTGAGGAACTCCCACCCATAGATTAGAACCTAACTAGAACTCAGAAATTCTTAAGGCAAGAGAAATTAACTGACTTGCCCAAAGTCAACAACTAGCAAATGCTAGAGGCAAGATTTGAATAAGATTTTTCTGACTCTTAACCTAAGCATTCACAGCCATGGTCTAGAGAAGTAACCCTTGTGGAAAAGGAGTCTGCCAGTCCAGTCATCATCAACATCTACTGCCATCTAACTGCCCCCAATAAAACAGGCAAGCCAGTCTATGTGACATAGACAGGGACAGCCAGGGGGCGATACAAGCTGGGTGAACCAAACTACCACTACCACCTTGGCCATCACCTCCCCTCAGATCCTGGTAAAAATGGTCCCGAATTCTAAACTCAAGGACTTAAGGACCCCCCCCCCCCACCAGCCCTGCTTCCAACCAGACCCCTTGTAACCATCACTGAAGGAAGACACCCTTGAGGAGAAGGGACCTACCATTCTTACCAACATCAGTCACTGACCAACTGTCACTAATCTGCTAGTAAGTACAAGAACCCAGAGAAATAGTAGTGTCACTGCCAACCACCCATCCCCCCAAAAATCAGTGGCTCTACTTCCAGTCCAGTCCTAACAAATATTTTTTAGGGAAGATACTCATGTAGAGATTCAACCTGTCAATCGCCTCTACAATTTCACCTTCTTGGCAATCACAGTTGTTGAACAGAAAGTTCTCGATATCAAAGTCCTTGGTACCATCAAACAGTTCAGTCCTAGAAACAGATATGCCTTTATTAACAAAAATTACACTAAAGATACATTACAATCAAGTTTGCTGATTTGTCTTTATGACTACTAGGCATCTCCTTCTGCCTTGCAGCTGATTCCTCCTTTGGGTGGTCTCTGTTAGAATGGGAGATCTTGGAAAGCAGATGCTGCCTTGCTTTTCTATTTGTATGCTCAGTACTAAGTATTGTATTTGGATATCATAAGCATTTAATAAATGTTTTTTCATTCATTCAATCTGTCTACCATGCAATATTTCCTCTATCTATGAAACTGTAATATAAAATCAGTGACACCATATGAAACGTGTCAAAGCTGTACAGCCCTAGGAATGACAGTTTTTATTTACCTGAGCTTTTTGGTTAGCTTGCACATGACTTCACCTGTATTATCACACTTAATCCTCAGCAAACGGGGAAGCTATATAATTATTAAATATTACTACCCTGATTCTATAGATGAGTAAATGAAGTTTCCAATAGGTTGAGATTTGTCCAAGGTCATTTAGATACTAAGTGGCAGAGCTAAGATTTGAATCCATACTAAATCTTTCAACAAGCATATCATAGGAAAATTAAGAGCTCCAAATTCTAATCCATACTACCACATTCTCTCAGGAATTGACCAGAATAAGCTGAATTAAACCTTTCCATCCGAGGGTCCTCAAAGTTAATTATTACCTAACTATCCTGAAGTTAATAACATTATACAATTTCAGAACCAAATGAAATTACATTATATCAAAGAGCATCTAAAGTAAAAAAATAAGTTCTATTATCCTTGGTAGATGAAACTTTTATGAAAAATCACTTCCAAGACAATTCTTCATCTAGGAACTCCTGGCATTTTCTCCATCTTAAAGAATGGTCAGGGGAAAAGTTCATCAAAAATGAACTCTCTTTACTGATAACCTACCTTCATTAATTTCTGCTTGTCTAGCTGCAAGATGACTTGGTTTGACAGATTCAAAACAGAACCATAAAATTCAGTTATGGAAATTTGAATATAGAATATCTGCCAATTTCCAATTGCCAATATTAAAAAGAGTAAAATAAAAATTATCTTTAAAAGCACATACTGGGATGCAGGAGGGGAAACAAAATTAAATTCCAAAAACAGAAAGGCAGCACCTTCTACAATCAACACTCAATTATTTGCACCAGTGGAGGTAAACAGTTGTGCATAAATCAGAAGCTATGGATAATCCAAAATTCAGACCTCTTCCAATTTGAAACACATTTTTGACCTTATATTAAACATAAATGTGCATGCTTTGCTGAAAATTCATTTCAAATAAAATAATGAAACCACAGGAACCTGGTCAATTTCCTCATTCTGCCCCATGGCTCAATTCTTCCCTCTAACTCAGATGCAAACAGAATGGAAGAACTTACTATGTTCCAAATTTTTAATAAAAATCACACACTCTGAACCACTCACTTTCCTTCTATTCTGAACAACTTTTGCAAGAACAAATTTCCCCAAAATGGTACAAAGCTCTAGGACAGAATAGTCTCAGAGACCTGAGGCTGTTCTCAAATCCAAGTAAACTCACTCTCAAAATTTCCCTAAAATAGAACTGTATAGTTGAATGTCTAGATTTCAAATTATTTCCTTGAATACTACATAGGAAGTATATTAAGAAAGTAGATATGTCAACAAGCCTATAATTAATGTCAGTATGTTCTGAATATAAGAATGGCTAAAATAACCTAGCAATAATTAAGCTAATCATTAATAAAGAGACCAGAATTATCAATTGAAAAGACAATAGTTATGGAAAATCAAAAGTCTGGCACAGTTTTGAATTAAGATGAATACTCTTTTCCAGTGAAACATTACAAAAACATTTCTAGAAATTTAGTCTTCCAAATGTAAAGCAGAAACCCATATTTGTTAAGTAATTTCAATGAAGTAATCAACCCACCAGGCAACTAGTTAGAAGGAAACAAAAAGTATAGGATATGTTTAGCAAAGTGTCTCTTCATATCACATTGGTAAGCTAGGAAAAACGATGAAAGTTCATATGTCTAATAATGGTATATATGGTCAAAAAGCACAAGACAGCTATAAGGAAGCATAAATCCTCATCTGAAGACACTGAGAATTCCCTGCAATCTCAAAAAGTTAAGAGAAACAATTTTTTCTTTATATTTATCCACGGATAACAATTAAGAGGCATGACTATGTTTTGGCCTGTTTTTGCTATTCACAGATTGCATCAACTCATTAATTTGCAATTAATGTTATCATCACCAAATAAGGTGAAATTATAATGGTTAAATAAAACACTGTATGGTAATGTTAAACTCACTATGTTTATGGCTTATGTTAATAAAATCTGCCAATATTGCTAAAGCATGCTTGTTTGGACTACGGGTCATAAAGCACTATCCCTGAACCATCTTGAATGAAGGAATGAAATCAACCTGATGATAAAAATCTGTCACAGCTAAGTAACAAGTAACTTGACTATTGTTTTCTTTTCTATTCTCTCTTGAAAGTGCATTCTATACCTTATAGGATAGAGCACTGATTCTGACCTCTGAAAAGCTCAAATCATACCCAAAATTTTTAAACTACATAATGTTGGGTTTGTATCTTGGTTAATTCATAGGCATTATACCCCAATGTCAGTACAGACTAATCAAAAGAAGGTATTGTATATCTAAAAATTGGCTGGAATTCAAACTGTCAACCTTTTAACTCCTCTATAAGGAAGGCTCACTTCCTCACAAAGCTGCCAAGAAAAGTCATGTTTTGTAATTCCACCTTCCATTAATACCTCCTTGTTGGGACACTCCAAGAAAAAGAAAAAAAAAACATGTAGAGAAAGATATTATCTTTTAAAGTGATACTTCAAGTTGTGAAAGTTCAGATAGATAAGCCTGAAATATTTAAGATAACCACTGCAGATATTAGGTAAGCTAAGGAAGGTAAGTTAAGGATTCCACCTCATTCACCTTTTGCCCCTAAAACAACATACTCCACCCATTATCTCCACAAAATAAATCAACCTTTGCTGTTATGACTGATGACAGGCATGCCTTAGCTTTCATTTAGAAAGAGCTTTCTTCCTCCTGATGGGTCCTCTCCAGTCATCCTGATCTATATCTTGCCACTGGGCTCAGATAGCCTTAGAGATGAAAGTGAGGCTGGTGACCTTGCACAGCCCTCCCTCAAATCCAATTCACTTGCAAGTCATGGCATTGTCTTCCTACTATCAATGCTCCTCTTTGAGAAGGAAGGGCAAACAACAATAGTTTCCTCCTCATATTAATAATTTTCTGACTATACAGTTTTATCACTATATGGTGAGAGGTTTTTTAACTCAATATTTTGTAATGTTTTAGAACAGATTTAGGTAGTTCAACTATTCAAATAAATAAATTAGTGCAGTATATTTTTAAGATAAAACATTAGGGGCTACACAATACAAAATGAAACTTGTGATCTATTCTTTTCTCACTATACACACTTCCATTTAATTCCAAGAAAGAGGGGAACAAACCATGAAAGCCAAGGCTGTCACTTTCTTTTCCGAGAAATCAATATGATCCTACCTCTTTTCACTAGGTAAAAAGATCCCAAACTTTTGCCTTCTTGCAGTTATGAACTTCTGGCTTGTGATTAATACAGCATTAATGACTTCTGCCATTTTCAATAAACATTAATTTATATTTTGCCCCAGATTTTCCAGCACTGATTTAAGAACCTTCCTCATTCAAAACAGCATAATCTCTAGGTGGGGAAACAACTACTTTCTTAGTCAGTGTCTCTTCCTCCCCTCAGGGGGATGGAACACAGAAATCAAATAATAGAAATGAATTATGGACCTCATAACATGGAACAGTATTGAAACTAAACAACCAACAGCAAAAGAAGTGCAGGGTTGTTTCTATTTTTAAAATGTTCTAGGACTTTAAGGGGAAAACCCTGCAGAGAAATGTGAAACCAAACTGCACAATAAACTCCAAAATGCATTTGATGTCTTCATCCCTGCTGAGGTATTAATCCTAATCTACAAGTAGACCTCTGGTGGTGATTCATCTCAGATCTGTCCGTAAAGCTGAATGTGTTCATGCATAGAGAAAATCTCATAGACAGAACAGGGCCTCTCAAGGCAAGAGGGATTCCATAATGCAAGTTTTCATTCTTATTAATGGGACAAGTGAATAAAAGATTAACTTGGCACTTAATAAACGCTAGTTGACTGACAACTTACAAAAAAAAGACAAGAATCCAGAAATCAACACGTAAATCTTTTCGATAAAGATCCTAAATATTTACTTACTCCAGTGGCAACCATAACCGTAATGATTGTTTCCATAGTGTAGAGGATCAAAATCCACAGAACTAGATTTACTTTGTTCTGCAAATGATAACACTTTATTTCATTAAACATTAACTTCTGGCAGCAATCTCATTCTGCCTGAGTGACATATAGCAAGTGTCAGGTCAGCCAGTCAGACAGAAGCAGCACTATGACAGGAATACAAACATGACACCTGGAGCAGGGACTAAGAAGTCAGCAGGATGACTTTCCCAAACAATGTAACCAACCAGATTTGGCTCTGGTTTATTTTACATCCCAAGTAAAAAGGTAAATATTTGAAATGGGGTGATTTGTAACTTTATTGCCAGAATGAAAAGGACCCCCATTATTTTGTTACAACTACTACCACCAAAGAGGGGGAAACAGAGTTACAACTCTATACACTAGGGTTACTATAAAGGAAGTATCAACTCCGAGTATAGGATACAGTTACACAGCCAAACTCAGCTTATTAACATCAGGCCTAGCTTGACAATATGGTGCTACCATAAAAATTAACTGCAGGTAGCAAAAGTTAACTCCATAACCCAGAGGAGTTTGAAATGTTTTTAAATACTGTCTGGCCTGGAGCAAAAACAAACAAACAACTTGCCAGCATGAACACAAATAGTATAAATATCTCTAATCAGGAACGTCTATTTCCTCACACTTATTTTTTTAACAGACCTAAGCAAAACGATGTCTAAACACTCTGTAATTACAGAGCAGCAATGACTGCTTCCTTTAACAATAAAGCTATGTATTCAAGTTCCCCTTCACTTGGGATCTTTGTGAGAAGAAAAATTCATCCAAGAACATCAATCAACAGGTGAATTGAGAATCACACCAAGTCACTCTTTGCTCCATTCCTTGAGAGGAAATAATTTTGCAAAAAACTCTCTTTTTTTCTGCTCTATTTTTATAGTCTAGTGCAATGGTATTTTGGATAAAAGCCAACAGTTTTCTTTTCAGGGGCTTACCAGATAAATGCCAGATTCTCGAATCATTTTAGGAATATTTTCTCATACTGTTTCACAGAACAGCTCAGAATTAATAAGGATCCAACAGTTACTACTTTTCAAATGCAAATATGCTTCAATTTAGTAAATACAGGCCCCTGTCCAACAATTCGTCTAGTGTCTATGTAGCTGGGAGAATAATCTTTGTTTTCCGAAAAATTAAAACCAACACATTACAGTCAAGTTATCCCCCTACTCGGCACCAAATTAGGTGGTCCAGGTTTCAGACTGCACTGGGCAAGACTGTTTTAAACTGTCATGATCTCACATTTTAAACCGTGATGCCCAAAGCAGACCTCCTCCAGTGACAGCCCAGTGTGGTGAGGACAGCACAGAACAGAGTCCCTAGATTTGGATTCTAATGCTGGTTCCACCCACACCCACACCCCCACAAACTGTGTGACCCTAGACAAGTTACAACCTCTGTGTTTTATTTTTCTCAGCTGTAAAAAGAGGCTAACTCGGATAATCTCTAAGATTGCCTCCAGCTGTAAAATTGTGAGGCCATGGCCCTGTGGTTCTATCCCAGATGATGATCACCATCTAAGACTTGCCCTTGTCTTTACTAGGTCATCTGTCCTAGCGCAGCAGTTCTCCAAGGGCGGGCAGTGGGGGCCTGGAGGAGGGAGAAGAGGAGAACTTGGACTTCCAGCAGCCTCAGACAAGAACTGGTGGTGACAAACTTGAAGCTGTTCTAACAATAGGGCACATCCAGTTAGTTTTCTCCACCTTAAACTTGCACAACTCTTAAGTGGTTGTCTTTATTCCTCCCCTCTAGTTATTGGCTTTACCTTTCTCCTTGTTTGGTGTTAGAAGGGGGAGGGTGCAGGACAGTCTGATTCCCCTCCATCTCCACCACGCACTTTGTATTCAATTCCAGTTCTGGCAGGGGGGCAAAAAGAAAGAAGAACGTTGCAAAGTCTGGGCATCCATCACCCGAGCCCGCCTCCCCCTGCATGGACGACAGATGCCCGGAGCTTTGGGTGTGCTGCATCCCATCCCAACGCTCCCCTTCCACCAGGGCTCCTCAGCGGGGCTTGGCACCCTCTTTTGGAGTGGTGCTGGAGGGTGGGGGGGGTTGGCCCGGCAGCAGCTCCCAGGCACGGCTTGGGGCAGAGGCGAGGAGGAGAGTCCAGTCGGTGCATGGGGGCACAGCAACAGCCACTGGAGATGCAGAGCTCTTAGCGGCGGCCACTCTCTGCTCGGCTCCCTGCCCTTCCACCCGCCGGCTTCCCTCCTTCTTCCCCTCCCACCCCTCCACCCCCGCCCGCCGGCAAACCTCCCCACCCCGAGCGCTTTCCAAAGTTGCCCTCCTGCCCGCCAAGCCAAGGGAGAAGGAGAAGAAGGAGGAGGAGGAGGAGGGTGGGGGGAGCAAAGATACTTACCTCGCCTGTTCATGGGCCGAACTCTCACGGCAACTTTTACCTTGGTATCCGACATGTTTTCCAAGCCCCCCTGCCCTCCCCTCCCCCAGCCAGTCCCGCACGCGTCCGGCGCCCGGACTCCGCTGCTCCCCGAGGGCGGCAGCCCCGTTCACAGGGCTCCTCGCGGAGAAGCCTCCGTGCGCGGCCTCGGCCGCTGCGCCGTCTGCAGCGAAGGGCGGTGCAACGTCGGAAGGTCCATCCCGGGGGAAGCGCAAGACACCAGGAACCGCTGCCCGAGAGGAGAGAGGGGAGGGCGGGAGGAGGGAGGGGGCGAGGAGGAGAGAGCCTGTCGCTGCAGCGCCTGAACTCTCCCTACTCTAGCCTCGTTTGCATAACTGAGCTCCCCGCGCGGGCGCTTCTCGCCGCAGCCCGGGCGGCGGCCCCATCCCGACCGCCATCTTCCGCCCACAGCCCCGGCGGTGGCGGCGGCAACTCCCGTCTCTCAGTTTCCCAAGCCTAGCTCTCTCGGCCCAAGAGGCTACGGCTCCGGAGAAAGCCGGAAACGGCCGAGTAGCGCTCGGCGGGGGCGGGGGAATCGCGGAGCCCCGGAGCTGCCCAGTGAGGGGCGCGGAAAGGCACGAAGAGGCTCGGGCCGGGCCGCCGGGGCGGGCCGCCTCTCTTAGCTCTCCAGAGGCTGGCCCGGGAGGGAGGGGGAAGCCGCGCTCGGGGGCGGCTGCATTGTTTCCAGAGGGGGGCGGGCCTCAGGCCCCCGCCCCAAGCCACACCTGCGTGGGCGCCCCGCTGAGTTTCTGCCCTGAGGGCTCCCACCCGGAATAGCGAAACTTCTCAGCTTTACGCCAGCCTCCACCCCAGGCCCGAAGGCCCTTTACAAAATGAGAGTCTCTCTGACACTTCACCCGCGTTGGGCAGGTCTCATTCATGAAGCTAAATTCTATGCAAACAGAAAAACACTTGCAATGTCTTCCTTCCTATTCTCTGACTTCCATGATAATCCTTGTCTTCCAAGATTCAGACCCGGTGCCTCTTCTCTTCTCTTCTCTTCTCTTCTCTTCTCTTCTCTTCTCTTCTCTTCTCTTCTCTTCTTAAATCTCTCTCTCTCTCTCTTTCTCTCTCTCTCTCTCTCTTTCTCTCTCTCCCCCTCTCCACCTCCATCTCTCTCTCCCTCTCCCTCTCCCTCTCTCCCCTCAATCTCTTTCCCAAGTGACTAATAGAGGGATAGAAGTATCCTCATCCAAATAAATGCCTGTCCCTTACTTCAGGCCTGGTGAAGCAACACATGATGATGTTCTGCCTCAGTTCCCTCTGTTTCTCAGTTCTATGACTGTGTAATGTTACAATACAGAACACTGTCATGCTACCATCCTAGCCAGAGCAAATTTCCATTTTGTCTTTTTTTTGGTTTGTTTTTTTAATCTTCTTTGACAGAGGTGTGGAGGGGGGAAGAGTTAGCTTAGTTGAGTTCTGTTGCAAGGTTGGCTCACGTGAGGCTGCCAAAGCATAGTAGATGATAGGAAAGGCGATGCTAAGTGGGCTTGAATTAGAAATTAGCCCTTCTCTCTCCTTCATCTCAATGTTATCTTCTTTGGTGTCTTAGACTATCAACCAGCTGAGATTGCTATACGTCTTGTGTATGATTCCTCTCTTGGAGAGATTTAAAATGTCATGAGCGTCAGAAAAATTGTCTAGACCCAGAATTTTCCCTCAGCTCAATTCAAATGCCAGCTACTATGCAAGGCCTTTCTTGCAACTGTTCTAGTTCATATAGATGTCCCTTTTCTTAGAAGTCCTAGACACTTATTTGTATCATCATCATTGTTGCCCTAGCTCATATTTATAATAATTCACTTTATGGTTTAGGCTTACAAGAGAGGCAACCATGCCACATGGTGGATAAAGAGTTTCTCTCAGCATCAGGAAGAGTTGGGGAAAAGTCCTGTCTCTGATACTGACTCTGCGACCCTGAGCAAACCCCCTGTCTTCTCAGTGGCCCTCCCCAAAACTCTCCAAGACTAGGTTGCAAAGCAGATGCTGATCTGCATTGGCAGAGGGAGTTTCCTATATCAGGGAAATTTTAGGTCAAGTTTTTAAAAATGATTTTCAGAGTATTAGATGTTCATCATTCCATTTGATCCTTTTCCATTCCAGTAATCTTATGGTATAAATAAAGAAGTTATTGTTACTGTTCTCACTATATAAATGAGAAGAATTGGGTCAGAAAGCATCCAGCAAATGGGAAGCCAGGATGAAAAGGTCTTGAGCTAATATCATAAAAGGATCAAATGAAAGAAGAAAAGACTTTGGAGAAATATTGTATTTGTCTTCAAATATTTAAAGGATTGTTTTACAAGAGGAAATAAATTTGTTATTTGACCCAGAGACTACAACTAGGAGCAATGAATTGAAGTTGCAGAGAGAAATATTTATGCATGATACAAGGATAAACTCAATAACAATTAGAGACATGAAAAATTGAAAACAGGGTACCTTGGGAGGTAATGGATTTCCCTTTACTGGAGGTATTCAGGCTAAGGTTGGATGAAATTGGAAGAAAATTGGAAGAATTGAAAGAAAAATTGTTCTCATTTAATCTAACTTCTCACATAATGCAGGAATCCTGACAGGTGGTCATCCAACCTCTGATGGAAAGCTTTTGGTGATAGAAAACTCCATAATATGTTTTGTTGCATTGCTGGAAAGTTCCAATTTTTACAATACCTTTTTCAAACCCTTTTATGGTTGTTTTGGTTGTGGGTTGGTTTGTTTTGTTTTTTTTTTTTGAGACAAATATCTCCCTATCTCGATCAGATCTCTTTCAGCTAGATTTCTCTATCTGTAATGGCTATTCATAGGCCCATTCCCACTGTTGATCAGTACTGGACTTTTGACTTTCTTCATTTCCAACTTAAGCCAGTTCAGTCCTCTTTAGCCAGCCTAGACGTTCACGATATTGGTGCAGGACTTAGTGCAGACACCTGATAGCTCTGACCTTTTGCGGCTCAGAATTCCTGATCAAGATCAATTTATTAGCCTCAACCTCCCCATTAGGAAGGATAACAGGTGTGTGACATCTCACAGAGATGTGATTATTTAGAACTTTAATTAGAACTGAATTTATCACTGAAATTTTTCTCATAATTTTTATTCAGCTAATCTACCTTCTGGAACAATATAGACTGTGTCCATTTCTCTCACATAACAACCCTTCAGGTGTTTGAACATAGATGTAAAGTGTTACCTAAAGTCTTCTTTTGGCATAACATCACCACCTCCTTCAATAGTTTCCATGCACTTTGCCATCTTGATCAGGCTCTTGTTGATCCATTCCAGTTTGTTAATTTCTCTCTTAAAATAATGGAATTCATAGCTAGAACAGAACTTGCAGATAATTCACATTTTCATACAATGTTTTCTTCACAAAATTCTCTGAAATAGTCATTGCAAATATTGTCCCCATTAAAAACAAATAAAGCATCTGAGAGAGAATAAGTGACTTGCTTGAGGTCACTTAACTTGTAAGGCTTAGAACCAATTTTTGCATCACAAGCTCTTGTGACTCCAAGTCTAACACAGTTTAGAAATTATCTAGTGCTCCTTATTTTGCTCATGAGGTAACTGTGGCCCAGAGAGATTACATCACTTGTCCGAAGTAATGTAGAAAGTAAGTAGCAGGGTGAGTGACTCCAAATCCAGAGATTTTCACTAGAATATACTACTTCATTAATATGTTATCCAGAACTAGAAATGACACTCCAGATTACCAGCAATAGGCAGATACAAAAATAATCAGCATAGTACAGTCAGGGAAAGCAAGGATATCAGGTGCTGACTTCAGGAAACAATGAGGAAAACCCCCTCTTGCAGGAGCAATAATTAACTGTGAGACACTGATAGTTGGCTACTGCTAGTATAATTAGACTATCCAGAGTAAGTCTGCAGGGTCAGAGCAAAACGTAGTGTGATTGTTAAGCAGGGTAGGGTAGGGTCCCTAACAAGTGGTAAAGTGACTCATGAGAATCTTAGGTACCATCTTTGCCTTTAAATATTCTAAAATTTTATGTGATATCCCTTAACTCAAGAAGATATCCAGGTGATGTATCTTATGTTTAGTGTGGGAATTGCCAGGGGAATCACCACAGAAATACCATTTATCTGGTCTCTCTGAAGCTCAGGGAGCAAGCTGCATGCTAGGAGAATCACCGAGCAATGAAACTCAGTATCCCTAGACTCACTTGTCTGTCCCCTTTATGCCTGAAGCTGTTACTTGAGGCCATCCCCTAAGAGCATGCTTGTTCTAGGCCTTTGAAACTGATATAATCTGATCAGTACCAAATAAAGTGGATCTAATACTTCTCTCAATCAAGATGCTTTGTTTCTATTAGTGCAGCCTAAAATAGAATAAGTTCTTGTTGAATAAATTAATGAATAATTACAGCTGAAAGTAGGTCTTGTGTAAGTGATGAAATTTAAGGTATGTTTTGAATAGAACTTGAGAGGTAATATTTAGTGTTTGAAAAAAAAAAGAGGCATTTCCAAGAGAGGAACAGCATGACAAAGTATGTGGAAATAGAAAGGAGAATTATTTGTTTGAAAGACAATGAATGGTCTGACTGAATAAGTCAAAATGAACTGGAACTGAAAAAAATTTGAGTTCAATTCCCTCATCATTGATCCAAATCTGTGTGGCAATGACTGTATGAAATAATGAAGTCTTCACCTTGAAGGAGAGAAATATAGAATGATTGGCAAAATGTAAGAGAAAACCAGTAACTCATATTCAAACCTATTCTCCCAAAACAAAATATATGGGAGAAATCCATATCTATATATTTTTTGGCCATGGAAATTTCTACTTAAAACAACAATCTACACACTAGACCACTTTTTCAAGGCAAATAACCGTAAGAGCCCCCTACCTAAGATTCTCACTGTTCAGCACTAAAAATCTGTTCCAAACATCTTGTGGGACCTTTACCTTCATAAATATCTAATTACTAATATGACTATATTTTACTGATCACTATATACCTCTAAATGTATATGCAAACATATAACCATATAAAAACATTTCTGTGACCTGTAATTTGGATCAAACATGAGCTACCTAAGGGGCCATTAGTCCTTTGGAAGTCATTGCCTTAGAAATCATTTCAAGAATCTCTAGCACAAGAATTTTTGACCTCATGAAATTAAAAAGCTTTCACATGAATAAAATCAATAAATACAGAATTAGAGGAGAAACAGTAAAGTGGGGAAAATATTTGCAACATACAGTACTCATGAAGGACTAACGTTCAAAATGCACTTGAAATAGACAAATGGTCAAAAAATATGAACAAAAGATTTGAAAACTAAATAACCTCTATAAAATACACTCTAATAGTAAAAGAAGAGCAAATTAAAACAACTCTAAGGTCTTAGCTCATTCCAGGAAAATTGGCCAAGATAAGAATAGTCAAGGATAGAGAAATTGTGAGACTATGAGAACACAAGCTCACTGCTGGAGTTGTAAAGTGGTTTCGCCATTCTGGATTTCAATTTGGAATTATGCTTGAAAGATGATAAAAACTATCTATACTCTTTGACTCAGAAATCCAATTACTACTGTATGTACCAAGGAATACAAAGAGAGAAACAAAGAGCTTATACATGACAAAATGTTCATAGCACTACCTTTTGTGGTGGCAAAGACCTGGAAACAAAGGTGCCCATTAATTGAGCAATGGCTAAAAAGTAATAATAAATTTATGGTATGTAAGTGCAATTGGGATGTTACTTTCCAGTAAGAAATTATGAATATTAGGAAGTCAGCAAAACATGGAGATATTTGTGTGAACTAACACAGAGAAAAATAAGAGCCATAGAGTAAATACAGACCTAGATAACTGGGAAAAAATTAATTTTTATAAGTAAATCATGGCAATCTAATAAGAGGGAGGACATCACCTAAATTAATTTATTTATTCAGTTCTGTACAGACCAAACTACCAAAGGATTATTTAATAGAGCTAGAAAAAATAACAACAAAATTCATTTGGAAGATCAAAAAGTCAGGAATCTCAAGAGAAATAATGACAAAAAAAGAGGAGGAAGGAAAGGGGCCTTTCAGTAGGAAGTCTAAAAATATACTATAAAGCAGTTATCCTCAAAAATTATTTGGCACTGGATAAAAAAAGAGAAGTCTATCAATATAATGAATTGTGGGTGTAAATAAGCATGTACTAAGCCTCTATGTGCTGGTAACTTTACAAATAGTATTTCATTTGATCTTCACAACAACCCTGTGAGTTAGGAACCATTATTATTCTCATTTTACAGTTGAGGAAACTGAGGTTAGAAGTTGGGTGATGTCCCCACGGTCACTTAACTAGGAAGTGCCTGAGGTCATATTTAAACTCAGGTTTTCCCCAGGCTCTACCTGCTGCACCACCTAATTGCATAATGTATAAGAGCAAACAGTAGGATCGTATTTGATAAACTTAAAGATCCCAATCACTGGAGTTGGGACTATTCAACAAAAACTGCTAGAAAAACTGAAAAACAATATAGCAGAAATTAGGTATAGATTAATGTCTCACACTATTATATCACGAGATAAATGCTAAATGAATAATGACTTGGAAACAAAGAATGACATCATTTTTAAAAATCAGAGGAACAAGGATGAGATTACCTTTTAGATATACAGAGAAGGAAAGAGTTCATGACCAAACAAAGAATAGAAAGGATCATAAAAGATAAATTAGGCAATTTTGATTATATAAAATTAAAGCATTTTTGCAGAAACAATACAAATGCAGCTTAAATTGGAAAGGATATGGTTAACTGAGAGGAAAATCTTTGTAGCAAGTTTCTCTAATAATATTCTTATATCCAAGATACATTTTTAAAAATTATTCAAATTTGAAAGAGACATTCTCCAATAGATAATCAAAGAAGGAGTTTTAACAGAAAAATCCAATGAAAAAAATGCCTCAAATCAATAATATTGAGAGAATTGCAAATTTTAACAATTCTGAGACTGTGCCTCACTCCTATCAAATTGGCAAAGATGGCATAAACAGGAAAATAGCAATGTTGAAAGGGGCTATGACTAAAAAGGCACACTAACTACTGTTGGTGGAGCTATGAATTAGTCCAACTATTTGTAAAAGCAATTTGAAGCTGTCATTTGAAGATGTCATTAAGCTGTGCATATCCTTTGAATCAATGATACTGCTAGTACTCAAATACCCCCCAAAGAGATAAAAAGGGAGGGAAAAGTACTTACATGTACAAGGATATTTGTAGCAACTCTTTTTATAATAGCAAAAAACAAAACTGAAAATGAAGGAGGTGCCCATCTATTTAGAAATGGCTAAACAATTCATATATTATTCATAGTATATGTGTGTGTGTGTGTAATGAAATATTATTGCTGTATAACAATTTATAAAATGGAAGGTTTCAGAGAGAAGACCTGAACGAACTGTTGCAGAGTGAAGTGAGCACTTCTATGGAAATAATTTATACAACAATAACAACATTAAAAGAAAAACAGTTTTGAAAATTTGAGAACTCCGGTCAATGCAAGGACAAATCATGATCCCACAGTACAAAATATTGAAGCTTGTTACCCAACTCCTAACAGAGAGTTCATGGATAGAGAATGAAATATGTGTTTTTGGATGTGACCAACATGGGAATTCATTTTGAGTAAGCATATTGGTTATGAGAGTTTCCTTTTTCTTTTTTTGTTCAATTGGATCATACATGGTGAGATGAAGAGAAAATAAATGCTTGTTAGTTGAAAACAATGATGAAATAAAGAAGAGCCAAGAGAACAATATATACCAACATTATAACAATCAGTAAAACTGAAGGTCACTAAAGGGAATTTGAAGTCTGGGTAGTAGAAAAAACAAGGAAAATTCTGGAGAAAAGATAAAGAAATAAAAGCTCTTCACACCAAAGAAGGGAAGGACAATTAGGGAAGGTTGTTGTGTAAATTATCAGGCAAGGTTTCTTTTTTGAATGTTTTTGCTTAGTTGTTTTTCCTTGTCACCAGAGAAGGCTAATTATGGAGATAGGAAATTACTTTAATATAATGACAAAAGACATTGATAAAATGCATTTTCAAACCAAAGTATCCCCATCACTACTATGTCTCATAGAACAGCTTCTATTTAATGTCCAAGAATTTTCTCATCCTCTTGTCAATGATGTGATGAATGTAGTTTGTAAACTATTAAGTGATAAACAAATGTGAGTTATTTTGGTTATCATTAAAATTATTCTAGAGCTTAATATCTTCAATTGAATTCAACAAGTATTTACATATTATGTGCCACTACATGCAGAGATTGTACTTCACGCTGGAAGAGACAGAAAGTTCGCATAATAGTCTGCTTTTATGATCTTATAGGGAAATAGGGCACAAAGGTGGGTGGCTATAATACACAGAAAACTCATCAGTGGTATAAAACCAAGTCCATGAGAAGCTGAGACTTCATAAAGAAGCCCTTGGATTTGGGCTTTCACAGAATCTCAGAATTGGAAAATTCTCCTGAATTGACAGTGATAAGGGGGCATCCAGCCTGTGTTTGAAAATTTCTAATAAGAATAAATGTACTACCTTCCAAAGCACCTGTTTCACTTCTAGTCAGCTCTAATTGGTAGAAATGTTTCCTCATATCGAGTTTTGATTTGCCTCTTTGCAACTTCTACCCATGACTCTTAGTCTATTTTCTGGGACCAAGAATACTAAGTAATCCTCATTCCATGTGGTAGCCCTTTAAAAAGCTGGAGACAACTATCATAGCAGTCATAAGTCTAGTCTTCTCCAGGCTAAATATTCGCCATCTATTCAATAGGTCCTCTTACAGCGTAATAGTGAGGCTCCTCATCATCCTCATAGCTCTCATCCTCCAGTTTATCAATGCCCTTCCTAAAGTTTGGCACCCTACAATCAAATAGGGCTCTCTATATGTTTTCTGATCACAGTAGAGTACAACACAATTATCATGTCTTTGTACTGGATGCTACACCTCTTAATGCAATCTAAAATCAGATTAGATTTTTTTGGCTACTATATCAAACTTTTGAGTCATATTGAGCAATCTATTAAAACCACAATTTTTTTTTTCAAACTAAATTCTGTCCAATCACACCTTCCCTATCTTTCAACAAGTATTCAATTCAACAAGCATGTATGAAGTACCTACTATGTTCTAGGCATTGTGCTAGGAAAACAAACAAAAAAAGTTTTGCTTCAAGGCGTTTTACATTCTACAATGAAGGGAAGAGTCAAGGGTAGGGGTTGAACTGAGGGGGTGGGGAGAGAGGACAATACACAAAGATAGGTGGATATAATACATAAACAAAATAAATAAAAAGCAATTTCCTGGGGAGCACTGACAAACAGGGTAGTCAAGAAAGGCTTCATATGAGGAAGTATATCTTAGGAACATTCATTGCAACAATTTTAATTAGGAATATTTCTGTGAGTTATAGGAATTTTAAAATTT
>CM053580.1:441852344-441868223 GCA_028627135.1 Pseudochirops cupreus | reverse complement strand
TCCCTTTGGTGTTTTATTTAAAGGGACTTTATTTCTCTCTGTGCGTGTAAAATTATTTATTTTCAGTTTTCAACATTTACTTCCACAAGATTTTGAATTTCAAATTTTCTCCCCTTATCTCCCCTCCCCTCACCCCAGGACAGCATGCAGCTTGACCACCCCTCCCCCAATCTGCCCTTTCTTCTATCCCCCACCTCCCATCCCTCTTCCCTCTATTTTCCTGTAGGGCAAGATAGATTTCTATACTTCATTGCTTGTAATTCCCTCCTTTTAGGGCTAGCTCCAGGATAGTGACTAGTGAGGAACCAAGGTATTTATTATCTGTTACTTCTACATCCGTATCTACACTTTAATATCTTTGAGCTTTTTAATTGGTTGAAGGTGATAAAGGAGACAGGATTGGAATGTTCTATCTATTCAAGATCATGTCAATGTTTTCTATGATCCCAGGTGCTATGGGACCATTTAAACCCAGATGGAAATGTCTATAAAGTTAAAATTAGGGAAACAGGAGACTTTTTCAGCTGCTTTGAGGGATAAAAACAAAAGATAGAAGCAACAAAAACTTCATAGCTATATAGGACAATAAACCACTGGTATTGGGATGAGCATCCTCTTCCTCCCCCCCCCCCCCCCATCTCCCATTCAATTTCTAAATTGCCAGACTGCTGCCAAAGGAATAGCAGGCCCTTGGGGTGTCTCTCAAGTGAAAGTGAACTTTCAAAATGAAAGTGATCAAAGTTCAGAGGCGCTAACAATTTTTTTCTTGGTGTTCTACATATGAATGTGAATTCAAACTCTATGAGGAAGAGTTAAGTAAACTTCTAGTATATAAGGAAGGGAAAATCCTCAATTATTGCTATAACTATATAAATGTTTTTATGCATGTAAACATCTTCTAGAAAACAACATCAACTAATTTACATTCTTGGGGAACTATGGCACTTGTAGTTTAAAAAAAATTCTAAAATAGCATCTTTATACATGATAAGAAGGGGCGTAATATCACATACCAGATACTATGAAATGAATCCCAGCATAATTTAATGGGCAAGGTGAAACTTAATCTCCCTGAAGAGAGTTAAGAATTCCAAGAAGGGAAGTAGAAGAGGGTGAATGTTCCAGGCATGGGGTACAAGCGTGTACAAAAGCCTAGAGATAAGAGATGGAATGTTTTGTTTTGGGGACCATCAGTTAGATGAATATAGCTAGAACATAATCAATCATAGAGTGTGTGAAGGGAGTAATTTGAAATTCATTTGGAAAAATAAATCAGATTGAGATGAGTTTTAAATGCCAAACTGAGGAATGGCAATAGGGTACCAGTCAATTAAGTTTCTTGAGCAGAAGAAGAAAGTTAAGGTTAGTACTTTAGGAGTATCAATGTGATATCTGGGTGTAGGCTGGATTGGAATGGGAAATGATGGATTGGCAACAGGGAGACTAATAAAGAGATTACTGAAATAATCCAAGTCAGAGGTGATAAAAGCCTGAACTTTGATAATCACTTTGTGAATAAAGAGAAGGGGATAGATTCAAGATGTGTCACACATGTAGATTCAGACAGAGCTGGCAGCGGATTGTACATGTGGATTAAGGTGAATGAAGTGTCAAGGCTGCCTCTATGAATCTGGGAAAAATAAGGATATGCTCAAAGAATATAAGGAATTTAAGAAGATGGATGGGTTTATGGGGAAAGATAAATGAGTTGCAGTTTGGACATTTGAATTTGAAATGTCTATGGGATATCCAGGTGAAAATATAAAACCTACCATTGGTGATGTGGGGCTAGAATCCAGGGCTGGATATGTAGATTTAGGGGTCTTCTGCAAAGAAATGATCACGGAACTAAGAACACTGATGAGATCATCAAGATCTAAATGGACAGACAACATGGAACAAGAAGAAAACAGGACCCAAGGCCCTTCAGGATAATCATACATAGGGAAGAGGAAGAGCAGAGATGGCAAACCATAAGAGAAAATAAGGAGTGATTAGACAGATAGGAAGATAACCTTATATTTGTGAAATTGATTTGGGACTTTAAAGGAATCACAGAGGTTTGAAGAACTGTGCTTGTGTAGATACGGTGAACATTACAATTTTTCCTTCTCCTT
Organism: Pseudochirops cupreus; assembly: GCA_028627135.1. Lineage (NCBI taxonomy): Eukaryota > Metazoa > Chordata > Mammalia > Diprotodontia > Pseudocheiridae > Pseudochirops > Pseudochirops cupreus. Next base: position 441,866,106 of record CM053580.1, on the reverse strand, counting down.
CCCTCAGAGTAAGAGCATGATAATGCTCCTTCTCCCATGTCCTCAACTTGCCTGCACACTAGGTTCACACTTTCTGCATGTTTATGGTAGGAAGAATTCAATAGATACAAAAGGAAAGGAAGAACATTCCAGGTGTAAGGAGCATCAATAGATCAACCCGTATTTATTAAATACCTTCTACATACCAGGTACTGTGCTAGGCTCTGGAGATACAAATGCAGTGATTGAAACACTTTCTACTCAAAATGAACTTATGTTCTAATCGGGGGGGGGGGGGAGGCCTACATAAGTATATAATAAATATAAGTTAGGGACACATCAGCTGAGAGAATCAAAAAAGACTTTATGTCAAAGGTAAAACTTGGGTTATGACTTCAAGGAAGAAAGTCTCTCCATGAGGCAAAATCAAGGAGGGAACAAAGGTAAGGAGATTGGAAAACTCAGGGTCAGAGTTGTCTAATTTGGAACTTAAAGTACATGGACAGAGCAGTTGGAAGAAAGTGTTAAAAAAAAAAAAGGTAGGTGATAGCTGATTAGGCTATGAATGCCATCGCCACCTCCATCACTACCATCATACTCATCCTCATGGTCCACATTTACACAGGACTTTATGGTTTACAGAAGGCATTATTGTTATTAGGCATTTGTATAACCTTTCACCAAGCATGTTAACATGCCTGATTTAATTCGATCCTTACAACACCTTTCTAAGGTAGATACTATAGGTATTGTCGTCATTTTACTGTTGAAGAGGAAGGCTAAGAGAGGGTCTGATGACTTTTCCACAATCACAGAACCAGTAAATACTAGAGATGGGATTGGAGCTCACATCTCTCTTCATTCCAAGTCTGTCTAGTACTCTTTCTGTAATATTCATGTTAGATAAGTAGTGTTCCTATTATTATTCTCATTATAAAAATAAGAAAGCCCAAGAGCAGGGAGGTTAAGCAACACCCAAGAAAACACAGCTAGCAAGTACTTAAATTTCTCACACCTAGGTCTTCTGACTCCAAAGGAGACTATTGCTTCTCCCAACACACTATGTTTTACCTCTCAAAAACAACATATGAACTTTTCAAAACTATATGCAGATGTTATGAGAATTTTCAGGGTCCTTACTAGCTACTAGTCAAATAAGCCACATAGGACATAGGCAGACAGGTAAACTGCAGGTTCACTCAAAAGCATGACATACACCATCAATAATAGGCAATGGACTAGCAGATAACATATGTGTGTGTGTGTGTTTGTGTGTAGATATATATATATATATGATAGATAAGCACATACACACATACACATACACATACACATACATATACATATATATATGTATATATACATATACATATACTCTCCTCTCCAAAGCTTTGTGAGCCAGAGAGAGTAACAAAAGAGATATGCTTCTTACAAATTTAATAAGAGCAGGTACTTAAAATTGTTTTGAAGGAAAGAATATGCCCTTGTTAGCATGGCTATTTACACTAGACCAAAGAAATAGTACCTTCTTTATCAGTCAGTCAATAAGCATTTGTTAAGGGCCTACTAGGTTTTGTTTTGTTTTTTTTATCAGATCCAATAAAGAGAGGGGGAACAATTTCCTTGAACTATTTGAGGTTCTCTGAGGTTTTTTTTTGTTGCTATAAAGAAGGGGAAGTATTGAAGGAGATATTCGGTACTTGTTGAGATACTGGGCAATTTTTTTAAAAATAGCAAATGTAGAATAAAATGGAGTCAGTTATGTTTTGCCAGAAATCTACTTTCAACACAGATCAAATCCCTTTACAACCAATAATTAATAAGAAATGTGTATCCATTCATCCAACCAACATTTATTAAGCACCTACTGTGTACAGAGCAGTATATTTAACTTCTGGAGAAGAAAGGTTAGATAAGACTCAATTCTACCCTGATTTCTTAGAGTTTACATTCTAGGAAAAATTAAATTATTGATTGATAGAGCCTGAAATCAAACCTTGGATCTTACTATTAGCTCCACATTTTAATCACTAGAGTTAACTTTTAAAAATAAGTCATAGACTTTGTTGGCCCTGATGTTTACACACTTTTCCAAGCACTATTGGATGGAATTTAATTTCAGTGAAACTAAATATTTTGGCCACTCCTTTAGAATGCCTTATGAGGTTTAACTTCTATTAATAGTAATAGAAATAGGATGATCTTTAGAGAGACTAGAAAGTCCTGGTTGCTCAAATTATTAAAACTTATTGTGGCTCTATTTCTCTATTTGCATAAATGGAATTAAATATTCAGCTTATTCAAATGCTATTAAATTTAATAAGATGCTTTTGAGGTCTGAAAATGAAAGGTGCATTGTAAATATAAAGTATAGTATAGTGACTATTATCTACCGTCTATAAACCCTTGAAACCATATGTATGAATGAGAAATTCCTGTAGGGCATGGACTATGTTTTATGTAGAACTTTACTAAGTTTATGGACCCAGTACAAGTGCACAAGCCTTTAATCAACTCTCTTTTCCCCCAGTGCCTAAGGTCATGTCAATGTGTGACATTAATGGCCCACAAAATGGCCAATTCATTTATTTTAGCTCTTCTGTGATAAATATTAATTACCACAACAAAATAACAAGGCAATTGAGAACAACCATTAAAGCAGTTTTTTAAAAAACAGATGGGCTAGTCAATCATTTTCCTGTATAGAGAAACAACTAAAATCACAACCTGTTGTTACTAAGTAAGAGAGTGATCTTATGTAGATGCACCCTGCTGGCTTGGAGGAACGATAGTTTCACAAATAGCAACAAAGCAGCTGATACAAACCATCACAGGAATTTCAGAAGCACACTCCTTCTATAAGACCAAGTGGTATGGTTATTTTAGTCAGAAATGAACTGTAGAACTGGCTCTCTGGGTGACATAAAAACTGCCACATTTTAAATAGTCAGAGGCTGATCAAAAACTCTTTTGGAAAGACTGAGAGATAATCATATGCATAATCTATTATTTAAATATCAATTTTCCTATAAAGCCAGTTAACAACCCAGATGTGCATCATACAACATGTGCTTCAGTAAAACAGCAATTAGACTTCACATTGGTATTGTGTTTTAGTTTACAAGGCATTTTCATATGTGTTCTATAATCTGATCCTTATAACCTATGAGGGACACCATGGTATAATGGACAGAGAACCCCCTTTTGTCAAGATCTGGGTTCAAGTTTTGCCTCTGACACATACCGACTGTGTGACCCTCGTTGTCACTTAACCTCTCAGTGGTCCAGACCCCCCCCCTTTTTCCTTTTCTTCCTCCTTCCCCCTCTCTCTCCCTTCTCTTTATCTTTCTGTCTCTATCTGTTTGTCTTCTCTTTCTTTATACTTTCTTTTTCTCTTTTATACATACTCATACACACATTGCTTATATGTATGTATACATGCTAAATATATATACATGCATATACATACTCATATTTACCTGTCATTTATCTATCCATATCAGTATATACATATATGTGTGTGGATACACACACATGCACACACATACAAATCTAGTCTCTGGTTCTAGAGGGACCCTTGTTTTGCTTCTTATCTATGAGTTGGAAAATTGAGAGTGGGTAGAACCTCTGCCCACCAGCCTTGCTATATACGCTTATGAATATTTCAGTCAGGCAAGAAATTTGCCTTAGTTTGGCAAGAACACGGACACAAATCATATCTGCATATCCCTGTCTGGTGCAAAAATCACTCAGCCTGATTCTTGACTTGAACCATATTGCTGCTTTTTATACAGATGTGTGGTATCCTAATTAGCTGCATAGAGTCTAGCACGAGAAGGAACTGTGTTGCTTGGTTTGGTAAATGATGAAAACTGGCTCTTAGACATGATTTTTGTCTTCAGGGCTTTCTGCATCCCTTCATTGTGAGGGGAATCCACTGAGGACATTTCTGAGATAACAAAAATAACCAAGAGGAGAACATCAAAAAAAGTAACTCCCTTTTGAGCAGTCAGTCTTTAACTTCATTATTTCAAGGGTCTAGGGTATGGGAATTCCCTCCTTTGACACAGGTCACAAAACCTCTATGACAATAGAAAACAGTTTTTGTGAGTTGCTACGTATGAAAAATTCATCACCCTTTGACCAATGCTGTGAAAAACAACATTCCATCTCCAATTTCCATGTCTTTTCACTGTTTCTGCCTCAGCTCTGCTTCTCAGAATCTCTAGCTTCACTCCAAGTTTAGCTAAAATGCCACTTCCTGCATGAGCATTTTCCTGATACCTCCAGATGCTAGTACCTTTCCAACCCAAAATTAACTTGTGCTTAGTTTTTACATATTTATATTGTATACATTATATCTCCTAATGAAATCTAATCTTAAATACAAAGACTCTTCCTGTTGATCCCTATATTCCTGGTACCTAACCCAGTGCTTGGCACATGGAAGGCCATTAGTAAATGCTTATTGACTGACAGTAGACTGACAACTACATGAAATTTGATGTTATTATATAGCAGGGAAAGGGAAAACATGAGCCAGAAAATAGAGCCAATCTTAGGAAAAATTGTGCCATTCTAGGTTCATAGATTTAGAGGTGGAAATAACCTTAGAATTCAATGGATCTAACCTCCTTGTTTTACAGATGAGGAGACTGAGATCCAGAGTGGTGAAGTGACTTGCTGAAGGTCTCACAGGCAGTAAGTGCCAGTGCCTATATTAAAATTCATTTTCTCTCACTCCAAAGCCAATGCCCTTCCCATTTTACCACACTGCCTCTCTAACTTTTTGAAGTTTGTTTTCACCCTTCCATTCACTTTTACTTCACACTGGTACACATGTGTGGAGATAACTGGGTAATATTTCATACAATTCTTGGCCAACCTTTCTTGTCTCTGGACCTTCACGTTGCTCCCTCTTGCCCCTTCTCTACTTTGAGAAGTCACATTGTCCTTCTTCTCCATTGACAGTGGTTTGTTTGATGTCTCATCTTCTCATGTTAGGTATCTAATTAGATAAACTAATCTGTGCTTATATGGTCTTTTAGAGAAAACTCTTATATATTGGTTGTTTTTAGAGGTATATTGCTATATACCTCTCAGTGTATAGTCTCAGTGACTATAAGAATTCGAGCCAGGTAGGAGGAGAGGCTAATACGATGAAAGAGAAAGAGTGGAAGTGATCTCTGGGGACATTTTGGGCCTCATGAATCATAGAATTTTGATAAAATTCAATTCAACATATTTAAGAACCTGCCATGTGTAAAGCACCATACTACAGATAGAAAGACAGAAAAATAAACCCCACAATCTCCGCTCTCATTGAGCTTACAGTGTACTGTGGGAACATGGCATGTACCCAGATATGTTAATAGAAGGTAGGAAATGAGATTTCTCAACAAAGTTCTGTAGAAATGTTTGAGCAGTCAAAGAACAGTGAAAGCCTCTGGAGGAGGTAAAACCTTGAATTGAGCCCAGGACAAAGAAGACAAGGATTTTTCATGATGAGATGAGGAAGGATAAGAGAAACCAGGGACCTTCCAGACAAAGGGGATGGGTGACTTGGCCTTCTGGCACTTGGATCAACTCTATCCATTATGACATTCTACTTCTTTAACTACATTGAATTTATTTTTTTTCTATGAACCAGAGAGTTTTGCTGTCGTTGTTGCTTTTCCTTAGGAAGGGGAGTAGCTTTGTTAGATATATTAGCTGAGTAGATCACTTTGGGAGCTATGTGAAGTGTGGCCCCCACTCTTTCCCTCTTTCTATCCCCCTGGCTCAACTACATTTGTCCTAGTTACAGGAACTCCTAGTTATCTTTATAGACTGGAATAGAATTGTTTCAAGCAAAACAAGTTTAAGGAACTTAATTCTTACTTTAAAAAATATTCTTACTATTTTAAAACAGATTCTTACTTTAAAAATGTGTTTATTTTAATTTTTCAACTAACATTCATTTTCTTTCCTCCTCCCCCCACCTCCAGTGGAAAAAGGAAAAGAAAAATAAAACTCTAGAAACAACTATGAATAGTCATTAAAAAAAAAACCCACCAAATTCCCATACCAGTCATCTCCAAAAATATATGTCTCATTCCATATCTGGAGTTCATCACCTTTTGGTCAGGACATATCTACATCATCAGTACTCTGAATTCATAATTAGTCATTATATTGATCAAAGTTCTTGATTCCCTCAAAATTGTTTTTCTTTATAATGTTATTATTGTATAAATTGCTCTTTTTAAAGAGACCATTTCAAGTCTTCTCTGAAACCATCCCTTTTCTCATTTTTACAGCATAATAATATTCCATTATATTCATCTGCCACAATTTTTTTAATCATTCCCCAAATTATGGGCATCCCCCTCAGTTTTCTTTGCCACTATGAAAAAAACATATGGTTCCTTTTCATTTTTCTTTAGTCCTTTTGGCGGCATAGGCCTCGTATGGAATTATTGAGTCAAAAGCTATGTGTACAACTTAGTGACTTTGTGGGCATAATTCAAAATTGTTTTCCAAAATGGTTGGATCAATCCATAGCTCCATCAATGGTGTATTAACATAACTGCTTTTCTACAGCCACTCCACCAATTATAGTGTAACATTTCTGTCCTCTTTGTCGATCTGAGGGATATGAGGTAGAATTCAAGATTTCTTTAATTTGTATTTCTCTAATTATTGGTCATTTGGAGCACTTTCATATGATTGTGATAGCTTGAATTTCTACTTTTGAAAACCATCTGTCCGTGTTCCTTGGCCATTTATCAGCTGGGGAATGGCTCTTCTTCATATAAATTTGAATCAATTTCTTTGGTATCTTAGAAAAGAGACCTGTATGAGATAAAATTTCTGAAAAGTTGCCCCCCCAGTTAACCAGTTAACTGTATCTATTCTAATTTTAGTTGCATTGGTTTTGTTTGTGCAATTTAAAAATAAGTTTATGCAATCAAAATTGTTCATTTTATCTCCTGTGAATGTCTCCATTCCCTGTTTTACCATAAATTCCTCCTTATCCATAAATATGAAATGCAAATTTTTCTTTGCTCCTCTAATTTATTTATAATATCACACTTTATATCCATTTGGAGCTTGGTCACTGCTTAATTTCCACGAGAAAATTTTTCAGTTTTACCAGCATTTTTGTTGATTGGTGAATTCTTATACTAGGAGCTGGATTCTTTGGGTTCATCAAACACTAGGCTGCTATAGTCATTTTTTTCTCTATGTTGTTTACCTAAGCTGTTTCATAGACTGACCTCTCTTTTTATTGATAATTACTGTTCATAACATTTTTTGAGAACTGGTATTTTCCCACTTTAAAAAATTCCCTTTGAGATTCTTGATCATTTGTTCTTCCAGATGAATTTTGTTATTATTTTTTTCTAGCTCTATATAAAATAAGCCTTTGGTAGTTTGATTGGTTTGTCACTCAGTAAAAAAATTAAATTAAGTAATATTATCATTTTTATTTTATTGACTTAGCCTACCCCTGATTTTTTTAAAAGGCAAAATATAGGGATTTCAATCTGGGTTGAACATTCAATTCTATTCAGTAAATATAAAAACAAAATAGTTCCATGCCCTCAAAGAACTTATATCCTACTGGGGTAGAATTTGGAACAATACATACAGATAAGTAAATATGAAATATATAAAGTAATTGGGAGGAGTCACTAGCAGTTGAGGAGGTCAGGAAAGGCCTTATGTAGCAGGTGGTACTTGAGATGAACCTTGAAGGGATGGAGGAATTCCAAGAGGCTGAGCTGGGAGATGAGAGCATTCTAAACATGGGGGAGGGCCTGACAGAAGCATATTTATGTGAAATGAAATGCTGTGTATAGACCCAGCAAGCAGGTCATTTTGACTGGAATGAGTAAGGTAAAAAAAAAAGTCCAGAAAGACAAATTGGAGGCAGATCATGAAGGGTTTTAAATTTCAAATGTAGGATTTTTATTTTATGCTAAAGGCAATGGGGAACCACTGAAGCTTCTTCATGAGCGAGTGTGTGACATAAATAGACCTTTGCTTTGCTTTAGGAATACCAATTTGACAGCTGTGAGCAGGAGAAGGAAGAGACTAAAGGTAGAGAGACCAAGTAGAAGATTACTGTAATAGTCCAGTCAAGAGGTGGTAAAGGACTGAATGGGGGCACTGGCTGTGTAAATATGTGAAGGGGAAGGACAAGAGAGAACCAGAAGGACATTTGATTGCATGAGTAGGATGAGAGAGTGAGGGGTTGAGGGTGACTCTGAGGATGTGAACCTGGGTGACTGGAAAGAGGGTGATAGCCTTGATAGAATTAGGGAAGATAGAAAGATGAATGAGGATTGGGTTTTTCATGGGTGGGAAAAGAGAGTTCTCTTTGAGACACATTGTTTAAGATACTTATGGGACATACAGGTGGAAGAGAGAAGGAAAGGGAATACCTTTATATAGTGCCTATCACATGCTTTACAAATATTATCTCATTTGAGCCTCACAGCAACCCTGGGAGGTAGGTGCTGTTGTCTCCACTTTACAGTTGGTTAAACTGAGACAGAGGTTAAGTGAGTTGCCCAGGGTTACACAGCTAGATTTCTTAAGTGTCTGAAGCTAGATTTCAACTCAGGCCTTCCTATATCCAAGCCCAGCTCTCTATTCACTGTCTCACCTAGCAGCAGCTGGAGGTACAGAACTGTAGATCTGAGAGAGATGAGGGCTCATAGGCAGATTGTAAGTGCATCCGTGTATAGATAATATTTGACCCCATGGGAGGTGATGAGATCAGTAAGAGAAAATGTATAGAGAAAAGGGGGAAATGTACAGCTAGGTGGCACAGTGAATAGAGCACTGGGCCTAGAGTCAGGAAGACCTGGGTTCAAAGCCAATCTCAGGCACTTACTAGCTGTGTGACCCTGGGCAAGTCATTTAACCCTCTTTGCCTCAGTCTCCTCACCTGTAAAATGGAGAAGGAAAAGCAAATCATTTCAGTATCTTTGCCAAGAAACCCTTAAATAGGGTCACAAAGAATCAGACACAACTGAACAGCAATAAGGGTATACTAATGCAAAGGTATAGGTGGTGAGTCAGTGAAGAATATTGAGAAAAAGAGTTCAGACAGGTAAGAGAAGAACCAGAATAGGGCAATGTCATAAAGACTCAGTGAGGAAAGTATATAGAAGGAGGGGTTGGTGAAGAGTGTCAAAATCCACATCAAGGTTACGAAGGATGAGGACTGAGGAAAGACCTTTTGCTTTAGCAATTAAGAGATCGCTAGTCACTCTGGAGAAAGCAATTTCAGTTGAGTGGGGACATTAGAAGCCATGTTGTAAGGATGTGAGAAGTGAGTAGGATTTGAAGAAGTGTAGGTAATGAGTAAATGTGAACTGTTTTTTCTAAGCAGTGAAAGGAATAAACAATACAAGGATTATATATAGTTTGAGGGAATGGTGCGGTGAAGTGAAAGCTTTTTTAAAATGGGGACATTTGAGAATGTTTGTAGGCAGTAGAGAAGTCAGTGGGTAAAGACAGATTGGAGATTAGAAAGAGAGAAGCTTCTTGAAGAGATGGACTTGGATGGGACCAAGGACACAAGTAGAAGAGTTGCCTTTGGTAAAGGAGGAATGTGTGTGTGTGTGTGTATGTGTGTGCGTGTGTGTGTGTGTGTGTGTGTGTACACAATGGATATTGGAATAAAGTCAAGATACTTGTTTTAAGCAAAACAAGAAGTGATTTTACAATATTTGGTTGAAGGAAAAAAGCAATAATGATAATCTTGAATATTAAGAATCAAAGTTTGTCTATAAAACAAACAACCAAAAAGAGATATAGGTTGGATTAGAAGACAGGAACCAATAATGCATATAAATAGTACACTTAAAACATAAAGACACATAGAATTAAATAGAGGGTCTGAAATAAAATTCATTGTACTTTAAGTGAATCCCCCAGAACAGGAATGGTAATCATTACTTTGAATAAGACAATAAAAAACTGTCAAAAGATTGTGTTGATAGGTTGTTGTTGTTGTTGTCGTTTGTCCTTCATTCTCAAAGAGGATAGAAACAAACAAGGTAACTACAATACACTTAAGCACACTGTATAGAATATCAATATTATATATACTAAATGTCATAGTATCTAAGCATTTAAAAGAAAAGTTTATTGAAATGGAAAATGACCTAGAAAGTAAGATGAAATATAATGCCTCCCCTTTCCCTTTTTTCTTGTATCTCCTAGTACCAAAATTAATCTAAAACTTATACATCTTGTTTTGTTTTCCAAATCTGTTGGTTTTTGTCCTGAATCATCACAAGTTGTTTCTTAACTTTATTTTTATCTGTTGATCTTTGTTCAATTTAATTTATCCTGTTGTTTGTCTTTTTCATTGACATTTTAAATGATATTTGCATAGCATCTTCCAGTTACCCTAATTGATCATTTCTTCTTGTTTTTTTTTTAAACCAGAGTCCTTTAAAATATTTATCATCTGATCTAAGTTGTCTGGCATAATTTCCATCCATTCATTATTGTTTTCTTGAATTTCTAAATAAAATTAATCTCTTAGGACTTTAATATGATAGAATTTCTTTTTAAAAATATTTGTTTATTTTTAGTTTTCAACATTCATTTCCACAAGATTTTAAGTTATAAATTTTCTCCCCGTCTTTCCCCTACTCCCACCCCGAAATATTGAGCCTACTGAATGTCCCTTCCCCCAATCTGCTCTCTCTAATATCCTCCCCCATCCTCCCTCTAACTTTCTATAGGGCAAGATGGACTTTTATACCCCAGTGCCTGTAATATGATAGAATTTTTGATTTTTGATTTGTTATTTATTGCACTGCTCTGGGGTAGGAATATTAGAAGGAGCAGGTTTCTTAGATATCCCTATACCTTCGACCAGCATTGCCACAGAGATGAGTGGGGGGTGGGAAAGGAACGAAAGATGGCTTCTACCTGGAGTACCATGAGAGAAGCAGGGCTGTGTGAATGACAGCTCAGAGAATCCAAGGCTGGATGGCTTCATGATAGTTCTAAGCAGTTGGTGGCACAATAGATAAGAGTGCAGGCCTTAGGATCAGTAAGATCCAAGTTCAAACCCTATCTTGGATACTTATTAGCCTTGCAACTCTGAGCAAGTCACTTAACCTAGGTTTATAGTTTCTTCAACTATAAAATGGGGCTAATAACAGCATCTACCTCCCAGGGGTGTTGTGAGGATCAAATGAGATAATATTTATAAAAAGTACTTAGCACAGTGCCTAACTCATAGTAAGTGCTATAAATAAATGTTAGCTATTATTATAAATGCTCGTTCCCTCCCTTTTCTCTTCCCTTTTCGTTGATTTTTCCAAGGGATTTTTTTGAGAAGATATTGAAGTTTAATTGCCTTATGGGGGTCATCCCATGGAAAATGCTCAGAGTTGTTATTCCGAGTTTCTCTTGAACATGTGGGAACTTTGGGGACAGCTTACAGCCATATGGTGACCCAGTTTTGAAAAGGATTTTAGCATTTTGGTGTGATTTCCTCCATTATGTTTGTTTTTTCCTGATCTTAGATGAATAAATATCTATCTGGAGAGGACCTTGACTTTGAGACAATCTTGTAAAATCAAGAAGTTTGGAGGTGTCTTTGGGTTGGAGCTAAATGGTGTCAGGGAATGACTCCTCATCAAGTACTCTAGCTTTTAGAGAAGAAAGACATTGGCAAGATGATTGGTGCAGACACTGCCATTTTGCCAACAGACATATACTAAGAATTCTTCAGACAGTGAAGAACCAAGATAAATGGGTAAAATGACTAAATAACAGTCCTACAAAATACTTTACATTCTGATAAGGCTTAAGTATCGATCTCCCAGCAGGTTACAATTGTAATTATCTTTTATGTTGTTATATGCTCATATTTGACACTTAAAATTAATTTTATGTATGAATACATTATTAAAATAATAAATAAAACAAATAAATTACTTGGGCTTGCCTTTGATTCACATTATACATTGAGTACCCTTTTAGTCCCTCTTTTTGGTGAAATCCTATGTGTGACCCATAACATAAACTATAAGTAAAATCATCCCAGGGACTTGAGGTAGGGGTTTAATGAACCAAAGAGTAGGAAAAAGGGGCCTAGGCCCATTTTTTATTAGGAGCCAGGCTTATCTAGAACTGAACTAAATCCATACTACGTGTCCAGGTACAGACAAAGTATGGGTACAGTATCACAACTCCCATAGACCTAGGTGCAGTTCTTCAAAATTAGATTTTTTTTCTCTAATCTTTCATTTTCCCTCTTCCCTTGTTAGTGGAATTATGATGGGATTGGACCATTTTTCGAAATCTGTGAGGAAACAGGGACAGAATTAGTTCCTTTGGCTTCTTTCTAACGTATCATCTTGCATGAAATCTACAGTGATCATTTTCTATTACTTTTGTATCTGCACAATGTATTGATTGAGACACTCTTCATGGCATACTGCAAAAGACTAGCCCTGGTGAAGAGGTGAAATCTCTTTCCATAGAACATGGAGAAGGGTCATGAAGATGACGGGAGAGGCAACATGGTATAGTAGGAAAAGTCCTGGAATCAGTCAGAAAACCTGGCTTTGAATCCTGACCCCACTACTTATTGACTTTGTACCTCACACATGATACCCTATCTCTCATTTCAGTGACTTCTCAGTGGCTGTTCTCTGTGCCTAGAATGCTCTCCTTTCTCAGCTCCAGCTTTTAGAATCCCTGGCCTCCTTTAAGAAGCAGCTCAAATTTCACTTTCTTTGAGAGAGCTGTATCATTCCATTCCCACCCCCACCCCCATTTGCTATTATCTTCCCTTTAATGGCTACCTGCCATAGACTCTATTACTTTGCATGGAATGCTTGATGTGTACCTTGCTTTTTCTAAGCCCTCTTAATTCTAGTGTCTTCCCTCTGTCCAATTCATCCTGTATATAGATGACTTTTCATAGACCGAGAGCTTCTTGAGAACAGGAGTTGTCACCTTCCTTTGTTTTACCTAACACTTAGTATAGTTCCTGGCACATAGAAAGCATTTATTAAATATCTATTGACTGAAAGTCTCCCTTATTAGAATGTAAGCTCCCTAATGGAAGGGAACATTTTGGTTTTTTCTTTAAATTCTCAACACTTAGTACAGTATCTGGTATATAGTTAAGTGCTTAACACTTGCTAATTGATTGTTTGGACCTATAACAAGTCACATATGCCCTTTGAGTCTCAATTTCTGGTTGCTGTGAGGGTCAAATGAAGCAATGAGTAAGAAGTATAATCATAAAGCACCATGTAAATACAAGGTATGATGGTCATGACAAGACAGAAACTGATGGTATCACCCAGAAGGATTCCTGTGACTGGATGAGTGCAGAACTTTTCTTAGTGGATTTAGACACTAAGAAAAAGTAAGTGAGATTTAGGCATGGTATTCAATGTAGGTTGCTGCAGGGCACAAAGTCTTTGGAGCATGACATCAAATAATTTTAAGCCATAGAAACTAGGCAGTGGAAGCAACCTCACAGAGTATCAAATACACCTGGCCAAGAAATTATCTCTATATAATTTCCTTTCTTTAACATCCTTCTCTAAGAACTTCAAAGAAGTCAAACCTTCTGCTTCCCAAGGTAGTACGTCTCACATGTGGAAAGCACTAATGACCACAAAGTCTTCCCTTACATCAAGTCTATCTGCCTTTCTTGAACTTTAATCCTTTACTTATACTTTTGTCCTATGAGATCAAGCAGAACAAATCTAACCCTTCCACATGACAGTCCTTCAAATATTTG
>CM053580.1:441830569-441851844 GCA_028627135.1 Pseudochirops cupreus | reverse complement strand
GGGGAGGGGGGAAATACTGGGATGGCTGTTTTGGGGTGGTGGGCGGGGGAAAGACGGGGAGAAAAGATGTAACTCAAAAAAATTTAATAAAGAATCTCATATAAAAAATATATATATGTATATATACAATAATAATAATTATTATTATTAACTATATCCCACTGGAACTTGAGATACACAGGCACTGGGATAGGGAGATCCATCCTGCCCTACCAGAAAGTCAGAGGGGTGAGGGGGAAGGACATAGGAGAGAATAGATTGGGGGAGGGGGTATACACTGGGATGGCTGTTTTGGGGCGGTGGGTAGGGGAAAGGTGGGGAGAAAATTTGTAACTCAAAATCTCGTGGAAATGAATGATGTAAACTAAAATAAAAGTTAAAAAAAAACAGGTTATAGACAGGCTAAATTAAAGATGATCAACAAAAATCAAGACATGCTTCTTAATTGACGTTCAGTCTCCACTTCCAGCGACGGGGTCTTTTCAAGCTCTGAGAGAGCTTGGACTTTTTGAACTTGAATTATTAGGAAGTTTTAATTTATCTTGAACTTAAATTTGTCTCTAGTGTACCACAAATTAAGGTGGTTTTTGTTGTTCTTGTTACCACGTCACAGTACTGATTCACTGATCTTGCAGTCTGCCAGACCTCTGCACCTCCCTGAGCCCCATACTGCAATGGTTGAATTTATCCCTATTAAACTCCATCTCACTGGGTTCTGCACATTGTTCTATTCTCATAATCTTCTTTGGATCATGACCCTGTCATGAAACATACTGTTATCTCCTCCAGTGTCATGTCACTTACAAAGTTATTAAACCATCAACCAATAAAAATGTTTAATATTCTAGAGCCAAAGACAAATCCATGTGAAATGTAGTACTTCTTGACGATGAAAGATGAACAATAACAAAAGATCTTACCTCCAAATTGACATCTAGACGGTGGTGACTGTACTTTGTTCCTGGTCATTCAACCAGTTCAAAATCTATTTAATAGTCCACACCTCTCATTCTTGTCCATAAGGATAGTCTGAGAAGTTGTCAAATTCCTAACTGAAGTCAAGGTAGCTTATGTTCTTGGCATTCCTTTGACTTAGTCTAGTAACCTTTTCAAAAAATAAAATGAGTCTAGTCTTGAATAATTCGTTCTTGATAAAGCCATTGTACCTCCTAGTGATCCTTGAGTCCCTTTAATAAAGTCTTATAAGGGTTTAAGAAATGACTGAAATGCTGGGATTTGTTCAGAGGTTTGAGGATTTCCCCTGAGATCTAGTCCAGAGAATTAGACCATCAGTCAATAAGGATTTATTAAGCGCCTACTATGTTCCAGAAACTGTGCTAAGCATTGAGAATGCAAAGAATGGCAAAAGACAGTCCTTATCTCAAGGATCACACAGTCTAATGGGGATGTCATGAAGAGATTAATCTGAGTCAGAAGTCAAACTTAAGTCACATCAGAAATTTTTTTTAAGGCTATACCATTTGTGGAATGGAAGAGAGAAAAGGATCTAGGACTACATGAGCTGAGAAGTGGCAGCAATGATGGTGACCTCAGCTTGGTCAGGGGGTTAATTTGCTGAGGTTCAAGAGAAGTAGCAGCCATAGGGATGATGGACAATCAGAAAGAGGAGGGCTGAGTTTCAGTCAAGGAGAGAGATCTTGGTGAACTGTTGAGTCCCTTCAGGCATCTCATAACAAAGAAGAGGTTGGAATTTTCTCTTCAAAAACAGAGGGATGAATACATTTTTAAAAAACCTGAGGGATGTTCTGGAGGGTCTACTTTCCCCCCAGTTTCCTTTCTATATGCCTGTATGATAATGAGATAATCATACATTCCCTTTATCTAAGTTGTTTTCTTTATCTTGATTTTGCTTCACATAAAAATCCATGTTTGTTTTTATTTTCTCAATGGCTGGGTAAGGGGGTAAAGGGAGGGACAGAATTTGGAACTGAAGATAAAACCTAAAAATAAAAAAAAAATCCATGTTAGGTAATGAAAAGATTAGATAGCTCTATCCTTAGACTGGGCCAAGCAAAGGGAAATAGAGAAAGTCAATATTTAGCTAGAAATATACAGAATTTATGTAGGACAGAGATTTAAGTCTCAGTCCAAAAGTTTGGAATTTTCTTAAAGTGTCTGAGATATTATGATTTTATTAATAATTTTTGTCTAATATAAGCTCCAGGAAATAAGCCTGAAATTGAACATTAAGTCTTTATCTATCTCTCCTGCTTTGTGTTATTTTCCTCATGTACAGTGAACAAAACATCGATCCTGAGATGGGTATTTGTAGCTTTGGTGAGTTGAAGAGGCTAGGAGCTCCTGGGTCCAGGTGCAGATTCCTGAGCAAGAGGCAATCTCCGAAATAGTTTCTAGGAGGAAAATATGAATATCACCAGGGAGACTTGACTGGACACTGCTAAGCTGAGGTAAAGGTAAAATGATGGTTCAATAATGTCATATAGTGTTTCAGATTTTAACATTGTAGATATCAATCTCCTGGAAGTGAATAATAAGAATGACAAGTTGCTCTATAATGAGTTGAGTGCTTGCCAATGCATCCTTATGTATTTTAGTGTGTAAGCATTTCTTATTTAGCAGAAGAAATAAATAGCTGTCTATTTTGTCTAATCTACTTTATAAACTGAATTGCTTCTTAGAAGGGATCCTTTTAATTCCTTTTTTTTGCAGGGATCCTAGATATTAGCCTTTCCTAGATTTTGTTTTAGACTGAGAGTATTCCCAGAGTTTTAATTTGAGGCAGGGGTCACCAGTTCTTCTTTCTCCATGCCCAGGACCTTTTGGTCAAGCTCTAAAAGTTGGGATATTGATGGGTATAAACATACACACAAATATATGAAGATATAGATATAAAATTTCATTGACAAGTTCAGGAATTAGAATACATAAACAAGAGCATAATAAGAGAAAATAAGAAAAATGAGTATACAAGATGAAACACAAAATAAGAGATAATAGCTGTGCATGTGTCTATAATATCTCCATATTTACTTATAGTTAACATCTCCTTAAAAGATGCACATATTGACTTTAAATTGATAGAATCTTTTATTCTTATTTTTAAAGCATCATTTTAACCTTTATCTTGATGTAACATGAATTGTATGTTGTTATTGTTGGATTTTAGTTGCACAGCTCCTGTAATATGTAAATAATTTTTGGGTCTACTTTCATTAGTCTGGATCACTTTATAATCATTCTCATATTTCTTTGAATTATTTATATTTATCATTTCTTATGGAAAGTAAGGTAGTTTCTAGTCTTTTTTGGTTGTCTTCATTATGGTGATCAATTTACATTTGTTAACCTTTTTTTCAGGAATGTTGATAATCTATGTCAATATCCATTCTTTTATCCACTTCTCATCGTTTACATCAATGACTTCTTGAATTGACCAGGTTAGAGTTATTTTCATTCCATGCCAAATCTCATTTTTATTCTTTTTTTCTAATTTGATAATTGATTTTGATCTTTGGTGGTAAGAAACAGCAGCCAGTCATTTTATGTTGTCATAAACAATCTTATTTTTTGTTTGTGATAATATGTGTAACATTCCATGTCTAGCACCTCTGATTGTCTTCTTAAATAACAAAAACCTGAGGCTTCTTTACAAGACTTCAGTTTCTTTTATTTCTTCCTCCTGGTCGTGTTTTTCAGCCCATCTCTTATTGTCCTCCCTTACACCCATTTTTCCATTAAAATCACCAAGTATCAAAACATCTGATTTAATTTGGAAAGTTGCATAAATTTCTATGTAAAATTGTTTTACTTCTTCCTCTGCAACAGATGGTGACTGTTTTGTTGTTGCAAATGATCATCATGAGTACTGCACTATAAGATGATCAAGTGCCTCTATAAAATTTTGTTTTTTACTGCCTTTTGGCTCGTATTATTAGAACTAATTCTACTCTTTTGTTCACCTCTTCAAGGAAGACCTTTGAGTGATCCTTCTGTTTACATTATCTGCAATTTATCTTAGCCGCCTAGTTCCATTTTTAACCACCAGGTGGCACTCTAACCAGTAATCTGCTGCTCCAAGTCAATCTAAAGAGTCAGGTGCTTGGTGAGTTCCACCCTCCCTTGACAATTAGTTATGAACTCCACCCCACTGAGTAGGAATACTCAGAAAGTAGGAAGCTCTCTGTGATTCTCAAAGAATAGATAACCTCTTATCTCCTGCTCTGTCTCTCTGGATGGCCACATCATTTTGTCAAGCTAGATTAGAGGTGTCAAACAAAAGGGCCTACTCCTAAAAGCTGTTTGAATTGGATTAAAATGTAGTTGGGAAATATTTAGTAAAATAAATAAAAACACAATAAAACAGATAATATTACATTTTAAAACTAAGTCAATATGTGGCTCTTATGTATGGATGGATTAATGACCCCCATTTCAATTCGAATCTGACACCACAAGTCTACAGGAATGTTGAGCATAGCTTTACCCAATCAGAATCAACTCTGTGCCCCCACTTCTTGCCAAACTCTGCCTCTTCCCTGAGCTTGCAATATTCAGCTGATCCCTAGTCACATGACCCTGGTATGAAGACAATGCCTCCCCAAGGGAACAAGCAGACCGTGCTCAACTGTATATAATAATTTACTCATCCTAGAATCAACAAAAGCACTAAAATAATATACTGAAAACCATTTGCCAGGTATTTGCATGCCCTACAATATCTGCATGGTCCACTAAGTTTCTTAGATTCAGGCAACCCCAGACAGTACAAAGGCTGTTGCAAACTAAGACATTCTAAGAAAGGCACAGTTTGGTTTGTTTAGCTCCCCATGAGTGTACCTCATATAAGTAGGCAAAAGACTATAGGAAACACAACAATGGCTCCACATAACTCAAGCTTCCAGCAGTATCAGTCTTTAAATAAATAAGACCTCGGGACTTTTGTGTCTTAGCATGTTGGTGGACAGGTGGATGTGGATCTGGTGCTGGCTACAACTTTCATAAATGAGGCTACAAGTTACCCAGGACTGCTTCTCATTATGGCTAGCTCATTGCTTATGGAACAGAAGAAGGTACAATGGCCCCATAAAAGAGAAAGTTGCTACCACCCTAGCACTATGTAATCTCTTTGACCTTGAGACCTCGGGTTCCCATTTCTAATGGACAAGTGTATGTTACATTCTGTCTCTCTAAATGCTAGATCTTTTCCATAGCACCTTTGCCTTGTTCCTACATCTCATCACTTCCTACCTCTTACTCCCTAACTAAGAGATAAAGCCTGAGTGCTCTGTACAAAGGGGAATGGGCTAAAGAGCAAGAAGAGCACTATACATTCGTGGAAGGAATGTCAGTATTGATGACTCAGTTCTTTCAGTAATATGCCCATTTACTTGAGTCACTAGGCAAAGAGCTCATATTTGAAGTTCCACTGATTGCTAATGATTATAAATGTTCCCTAAACCATGTGATTCTTAGAATTCTTTGCTTCTTTTTCCATCCACTGTTACTGGGAAGAGAAGAGAATAAGCATTCACAGAACACTTACCATATGCCAGGCACTGTGCTAAGTACAGCTTAAATATTACCCCATTTGATCCTCAACAATCCTGGGAGGTAGGTGCTATTATTAAGCCTAATTCTTAGATGAGGAAACTGAAGTAGACAGAGGTTAAATGACTTACTCAGGATCACATTGCTTCTAAGAATCTAAGGCTGGATTTGAACTCAAGTCTTTCTGACCCCAGGCCCTGTGTTCTTTTCACTGGGCCATCTTAGCTGCCTTATTGCAAAAGCAGAAAATTATTGCAAAGAACTGGGTACCATCTTATAATTTTCTTTCTTTTATATGATGCTACATATAGGTTGTTATCTAGTGACCAGACTGCTGGTGATGAGTCCCTCTGTACTTAGCTAGACTCATCTTTGTCAGGCAGCTGTAATTTGTGACCTGGTGTGTCCTTGAAACAGTTATACTTTACTGGCATAACCTTCAAGAGGAGGGCAGTGTGGGGTACAGTAGAAAGAGGAACATTGGCTCAGATGTCACAGAACCTAGGTTCAGGTGTGCCTCCAATTTTTATTACCTCTGTCAACTTGGACAAGTCACTTAACTTCCCTAGAACTAAGTTTCCTCATCTGTTGCATGATGGAGCTGAACTAGAAAGCCTCTGATGTCCCTTCTACCTCTAAAACTATGAACTTATATACATGGAGTCCCTTCCATGTGATAGGAAATAATTGGAAGAGGATTTTTTTGGTATTGCAAGAAAATGTTCATTCTGATGACGAACAATCCTTCTTAACAGGTGGTTTGTTGGGTTGACTCAAGGAGATTTACATTTGCTCATATTTCTACATACAGATATTGACAACAAAACAACATTGAGAGAGAGATTGAGAGAATATCATTATGCCATATAGGAAAATGAATGTGAAGAATTCATAAACACAGGAAAACCTGGGAAGACATACACGAGGGAATGGAAGATTGAACAATGATTACAACAATGTAAATTAAGTAACACAGAAAGGCAACAAAACTCAGATCAAACACAAAAGTCGATGGTGGTTCCAAATTATGAAAGTTAAGGCATTCATCCTTCCTTTCTGTTAACAAATGATAAAACACAGAAATGGAAAGTAACCTCTAGTGTCTGCTGCAACCATTTTAATATGTTAAGCAATTTTATTTAACTGTTTTTTGTGAGAATACTTTGGAGGAGAGGGAGTAGGAGTTGCAATTTTTGGGAAGTGACAGAAAATTATTAGTTTTAAAATTTTATTATTTTGTTCTGAATCAAACTAACACAAAAATGAGCATTTCCATATATGAAGTAGAACAGAAAAGGGAATTATATGTGAAGCCATAAATCTCTATTAATCTACAACTTGCTTTTGAAAGGAAAAAGTCCATAATAAATTCAACATGTTACTTTCAAAGATTTCCTGAATGTACTACTTTTAAAAAGGGTTCCACATTGCCAGTCAGAAACCTTTGAGTTCTAGTTCTAGTTCTGCTGCTAACTAATTAAGATAACTTGAACAAGTAAAATATTTCTTCAAGCCTCAGTTTGCTTATTTGTAAGATAAGAAGTTTGGATAATCTTTATGGTGTCTTCTACCTCTAGCATTCTATGAGATACATACTGTAAACTGCGGCTTCTCCTCCCACCTTTTTCTCCTTATTCTCTTACTCTTTCATGTCTTCAACAAATATAAGATAAAAAATCATTTTAAAGAATATAGCTAAAGACTTCCTTACTTAATGCAGTGAGGGAGCATTGGATTGGATAGCATAAGCAAGCAGAGTAGCTCCCTGCCTGGAAATCACCATAACAAAGCAACCTAAGAAAATTACCAGCCCAACCTGAGTCCTGGGTTTGGGCTGAACCATTACTGAGTTATTACTAAGAAACCAGCATGACTGAATTCAGACAATGTCTCCCTAGGGCTATGGTTCTGAGCTATAAGCTACATTTTTATTGGGCAAGGGAAGCACTATGCTAGGCACACACCTTGAAAGACGTCATTCCACCATTGGTGCTACAAGGCTTTTCTGCCTTTACCCTTCCTCCCCACCCCCCAAAAAGAAATGAAATAAAGCCAAGAACCAAGAAGACTGAATAATGTTATGTGCTTGACACTTACAGTTGCAGAGACAATGTGGTTACAATAGAGCTGACCTAAAGTTTCCATCTCTCTAGTGTGTCCTGTCACTGGGAAACATTTCCTAAATAAGCTGCTGCTGGGTACTAAACATACTGTATCTAAATGAGAAGTGATAAGGGAATGAACTATGTCATAGGTCATTTTAGGCTGCCTGCAGAGCAAACTATCACTGCGGATATATTTTATTTTCCATTTCTGAGGCAGCATGGTACCTGACCATGGACCACATGTAGAAACATTAGGGGAACATAAATATGCTAAAAGAGTTCTTAGCAAAGTTCTCCAGAGGTTCAGAAAATAGGACCATAGACAACACAGCAGAAAACTCTAAATCTTCACAGCCAAGCTTCTGCCAACTTTCTGGACCCTTGTTTGGTTTTCCACTCCTATATTTTCCTTACCTGGGTCCCTTCACCCCTCTCCTCCCACAGCCAACATGGGTCACATTTGGACCAAGACTGAAATGTACCATACCCACATGGGCAGTGACTTCTACCCCAAAGAGCACGTGTGCAAGGAGATTGTCATCATCCCCAGTGAGAAACTCCGCAACAAGATCATGGGATGTGATAATCATCTGATGAAGGGGATCCAGAGAGGTCCTGTGAGAGGTACCTCCATCAAATTGTGGAAGAAGAAGGAGAAAGGAGGGAGAGCTATGTCCCTAAGGTCTCAGCTTTGGGCCAGGAAATCAGTAAAGTGGACCCCAACACCAAAGAAATGTTGAAACTCCTGGACTTTAGCAATTTGTTCAACCTACAAGTTACCTCATACACAGTTGAGATGGACTTTAATACTAAATACCAATAAGAGCTGTTAAATATTTACATTTGCCTTCTTTCTAACAAATTTGGAACCCTTCCCCCAAAACCCACCCTATTCTATGAGAATTTTAAATTAAAAAAAAGATGTTTGACAACTATATACTGGGACTGAATGCAAGTGTGAACCTAGCTTAAGTAAAGCTTCTTCTTTAAACCAAGTGTTGATAGACCCACTGAATCTCATCCTTGATACTGTGTTCCTCTACCTGTCAGTTATGCTAAACCTGGGTTACCCCATCTGCCCAGACAGTTTTACTGCGGTGTGGCTACAAGTATGCTACAGCTTCTACTCACAGGTCCATTGGTGAGTTAGGGCAGAGTCTACCCCAAGCAATGAAGACTTTCCCAGTGGAATGTGCAGATGAGAACAATTTGCTCCAGAACCCATGAAGGCAGCTGAAGTAGGCCCTGTGAAATACTTAGAGCTTGGGCAGACATCAAAGATGCCAAAGTCATCCATTGCATTGTCAGTTGTCTTGATTTTTTTTTGTCTTGCCACTGGACTTTGATGGTTCTGTAAGAGAGAATGAAGCTGATGACCTTGTTCAACTCTGCCTCACTTAAATCCAGCTCATGCACAAATGACTTATTTGTTTTTTTTTTGTTTTTTTTTTTTTTTAGTTAGATGGCATCAGTTCTTCCTACACACAAGCTTTGATCAATCTTTACAATATTCTTTCCCAGGCAACTTCTATCTGTGCCCCACTCATATACATTCCTCTTCACAATAAGGAACTCCAAGGGTATGAGATGGAATATGGAGGAGTTAATGAATTAGGATCCAGAGACCAAGTGTTGATTTATTAGGTGAATCATTTTTAAAACCTTCCTTTTACTTTTCCCATCCATGACAAACTTAACCAACCCACTCATGACTAAACTAGCCCCAGATACTTCAACGACAAGACTCACCTATGAAAATCATCTTAAAACATGCCAAAAGAATTGTACAACTTTTCCACCATAGCAACAAAAATGAGTCAATTGACTCAGGCTAGGTTAACAGCTCAACTACAAGGGATTCCAGGGCACTGAGTAAATTAGCTTCCCAAGACAAATGATGAATGATATCTTTAGACTCTAAGAGAGAGTGTTTGAATCAGGTGTTAACCATGGAATGATCTGTTTGCATAGGGTCAAGCTCCCTGAAGATGAAAACCAGGAGAAAAGTTTGCAACTGAATTCCTCCAAGAATGGAGAAGTAGTTAAAGTTTCATTAAATATGAAGGTGCATCACATCCTCCCTCCAGCACTGGGTGGATCAGGATGTATTGGGATTGCTTCAGATACAGCAAAGCAAAAATATTTTTTTAAAGAGAGAACTCAGCAGCAAAGGAGAATTAAATCTGTCTTCTCCTCTCTTGAAGCCTCAAGGTGGACTTTTGTTTTTCTCAAGAGCAAAGTTAACTGTGGGAGCCACCTAGAGGAAAACTCATCACCTGTGAATACACCAATGACACCTTTATGTCTTTTGGGATCCAGCAAAAAAATATTTATATCCTGAGACCTGCACTTTTACTTACATTTATGGTTGTTTATTTACCCTTCTATTACAAAATAGTCTGCTAAGTAAACATGGTTTTCTTCATCTCAATTCCTACTACTTGTCCATTCTTGGTTGGTGATGTTTCCAGGTGTGACCTTCAAAAGGCTGAAGGGAAGGTATGGGGAGGAGTGGATCCTGTCAGGTCTGAGCATCTGTAAGGGGATGTTGGTACCATGAGATAGACTGTCGGCTGATCTAGGCTGCTTGAGGTCATTGGTCAAACTGGGGCATAGCCAAGACTTCTAGAGGCTGGGCTACTATTGGGCCTTCAGTATTAGAGTATGTAGTTAGGAGTTCAGGAGCAACTCAGCCAACAAGCTGTGTAGACTACTTACACTCGTAGCTGGAGTGGAAGTATACTGCTCTTTTGTTTCCCTGACTAGCTGGTGTCTCTGGAGTTCATCATCTTAGACTAATTGTAGCTAGAACCAATTCTAAATCACTTAAACTATTATCTTTACTCACAACTGATTACTTTTGAGTCCTTACCCACCACTGCTTAACTGGGGTATCAATGGATTTGGCACAACTCTTTTAAAAGGAAGAAGGAATGCCATGCCAAATCCACCAATCAGGGCCCTTACCATCCTACAACAAAGATCCAAAGCATTCTTAAGGCAAATACCTTATTTTTAACAAACATATAAATAACCATTAAAATCTCAACACAGCTACTTTAGGGATTACCAAATACTGCATTAAGTCAGATCTTCATTTCTTATCTGACTCTGATGGTCACTAGCTATGTGATCATGGTTGTCACAACTTTTCTAAACGTAAGTTTTTTAATTTGTAAAATGAGGAAAGCAGGACTTGCACTACAAAGCTCACAGGGTTGTTGTAAGGAAAGTGCTTTATAGAACAAAAACTGCTATGTGTTATTATTATTAATAATGCAGTGCCTCACTCTTTTCAGTCCTTCCTCCTCTGTGGAATGTGGACAAGTGTGGTTATCTGTTACAAGGGCATTAGAGGGAATTGACATAGTAGAAACATGTAGAACATGCAGAAGTTCAAGAAATGGTGGAGAGAGAATATGAAGAGAAGAGGATTGAAGAGAAGGAAATCTGCTCTGGCCCTGACACCAGTTCTTCTTGAGACTTTAACACCTTTAGGCTGGATGCAGTTCAGGGCACTAGTGTTTAGGTATAAAGAGTTAGATGTGTGTGTGACCTGAGCACAATAGCCAGCAGGAAAAAAAAAATTAGCAGAAGGAGTTTCTGTCTGTACCATGGGTTCCTTTGGGTGCATCTCCCTACATCATAGGAAATAGAATCCAGATTCCAGTGTCTTTTAACTAATGACTGGTTCTCTTGAATGCCATTAAGTTCCAGATCCTTTCCAGCTCTCATATTCTATGTTTATATAATGAAACCACAAAATATTATAATTGTTATCATCATGGATATATGAGAGAAAATTCCAGTAGGTCTATTCTTAGCAGAGAGAAAGCCCTTCACTAAGAACCAAGACCCTCCATTATAAGGGAGATACAATAGATCTGTTTGTGACACAGAACGTAAAGTGGACAACTGAGGGGAGAGACAGAACCATGACATAGGTCATGGAGGGAAGGGATGTGGGGATATAGCTTTTCTTTATTCCTGCCATAGCCATAACCATGAGCTAAGCCTAACTCACCAAATGGTTGACTACTCCTACAAGCTCAAACACATTGCTAGACACAAGTCAGCAACTTTACCGCAGTGAAGTCAAGATTAGTTGACTAATCCTGACATGAGTTGTGGTTTGGACTTTAGCCATAATATGTATATCAAGAGATTACAATTCAACAGATGTGGAATTTCAAAGAATAATCCAACTATTTAATATATTGCTTTGGAAGACATTTCTGTCATTGTCTTCACCCAAAGGATCAAAGAGGGAGCTGGAAGGAACTTTAGAGGTCCTCTGGTCTATATGTCTAACTAACTCCTTCATTTTACAGATGAGGAAAATGAAATTGAGAGAGGTTAAATGCCTTGTTCGTGGTCCCAAAAGTTGTAAATGACTTGAAACCAGGCTCTCTTACTCCAGATCCAGTACTCTTTCCACTATACCTGTCCTGTTTCACTTTTCAAGGTGATGGGGTTCAGGTATTGTTTGATGTGTGCAGTCCCTACTATATAAGTAGCATGTAAGTCTCTCTGCCATAGGAAGGAGGGTTGTACACTTAGTTGATACTTAAATATCTATTAATTGTTGATTGTCAATCATAATTGATGAAGAACAACACTGCCAATAATTCATATCCTCAAAAAAAAAAAGACAAAACCATAGGATTGAAATTTCTGAAATAACACCAAACATGTCCCCCATAGACACTGCATGTGTGTACATTTAGTAAATAGCAGTAGTGGTCCTACATGTTAGAGCTAGAAGAAATCTGAGAGATCAGGTAGTCCAACTTTCTTATTTTATGAGTGAGAAAACAGACCCCCCCCCCCAAAAAAAAACTAAATGATTTGTTCAAAATTATACAGCTCATTAGTGGCAGAGGCAGAGTTAGAAGTCAGGTGTCATAATTTCTAGCCTTATGTTCCTCTTAGCACCACATTCTGCCAGATTTGATGTTCACATGATTTTATTATTTATATGTGTACATATATATATATATATATGCATAAGTATGTATCCATGAATTAACTAATGTATTAATAATATAATATAAAATACTTTATGTGGTAGTTTTAACTTTTCAAAAGAATTTCAAATATTTTATCTCATTCTATTTTTTACCCTTCAACAATCAACAAATTAATAATTAATGCTTATCTGACCTTTCTCAATTCAATTCAATAAACATTTATTAAGTGCCTACTATGTGCTGGTCACTGGGCTAAGTACTTGATATACAAAAAGAGGTAAAAGACAGTCCACACCCTCAAGAAGCTTACAATTCTTTTTCTATATAGCTAACTGATTGTTGCTGACCTTATAAGTTCATGAAAACAGTATTTCTTGATAATAAGAAAGAGATCAATTATATTTTTTATTTATATTTTTAATCAATTATATATATTTTTTGCTCTTCATCCCTTACCCCTAGGTTGATTCTTTATTTTTAGAGGGGAATGAAGTCTACTTTTTTTGATAGGAAAAAGTCTTCACATAAGGATACTTTTTAAATGAAAATACTTTCACTTTTTCAATTGGTTACTGTCTTTTGATTTATACCTAATACTTCATGTACATATGGAGTATTATATATTACACATATGTGTGTATCTATGTATATGACTCATGAGGTTGAAATAATATCTCCTTTGGCAATTAAATAAGCTGTTTCATTTCCCACTTTGTGATTGGCTTTTGCTTCTGACATTAGCACCATCCAAGCAACTCCTGTTTGTTTGGAGGAGCCAATAAGTTGGAGTTGCATTGGAGGAGTCTGTAATGGTTATGGGATTTGGAGATCTTCCATGCCCCTTGAACTTGCTAACAAAAGCTGGAGCCAAGCTAAAGTCAGTGTAGTGGTGACTGGAAGCAGCGGCAGCAGTGGCTGCAGCATGAACTCCTTTTTTTGAGCCAGCCAGAATCTCTGCTAAGGACTCCTGCTGAGGATTTCCAGGGATGGGAACCGTGGGGGGATGGGATGGGGTGTCAGAGCTGCTGGGAGCAAGCTGTGTGGATGCTGAGCAGCTGCTGTGAGTGACGAGAGGAGGATCTTTGCCTGTTTTGAGGGCTTGAGAATGTGCGTGTTTGCTACATTAACTACATGTGTCAGATTCATAACTACTGTGATGGCTTTGACTTTCTGGTTTTGGGACCCAGTTTTCTGGTATTTGAATAAATGTTCCAGCTATATTTCTCATATAGAGAGCCTGTTACATTTTGTGATTAATAACCATACCAGCATATTTATAGTTACTGTAGGCATTGTGAATACTGCATTGTTGATACAGGGTCTGCTAATGTAGCTATTCAAGCTGTTTAGAGAGCATTATTAGAGATCTTTAAGACCATAAATGCTGTCTACCTTTAATAACCACTTTGATTAAATCTCTCAAATCTTAAATCTTGTAAGGATTATTTACTTACTGAAGATCACGCAGCTTACATGGTTCTAGTTTGCATGGGGAAAGTGAAAAAGAAAATGGAGATTAACTATAAAGAGAGAGAGCATAGGCTGGTGCTTGTTCCTTGGGGGTAAAAAACCACAGCAAATCTAGACAGCAAATACTAAAAAGCAGAACCATCACTTTGCCAACCAAAGTCCGTATAGTCCAAGCTATGCTTTTTCCAGTAGCAAAGAATGGCTGTGAGAGTTGGGCTATAAGGAAAGCTGAGTGTCATGGAATTGACAGTTTTGAATTATGGTGCTGGAGAAGACTTTTGAGAGTTCCTTGGACAGCAAGGAGATAAAAGCAGTCAATACTTGAAAAAAATTCATTGAGGCTATTCAGTAGAAGGTCAAATACTAAAGCTGAAACTTTCTTTGGCTACATAACAGGAAGATGAGACTCATTGAAAAGGACCCTGATATTGGGAAAGATTGAAGGCAAAAGAAAAGAAGGATGACAGAGGATGAGATAGATAGTATCATGGAAACAATGAATATAAACTTGGACAGACTTCAAGAGATAGTGGAGCATAGAAGGACCTGGAATGCTGTGGTCCATAGGGTCACAAAGAGTCAGATACAATTAAGTAACTCAACAACAACAACCAAAATTGCATAGACTGATTTAAACCTATAAGAACAACCTAGAATAAGAATAGAAAAGACAAACTCTTCAAATTAGTTCTCCCCGTCTTCAAAGGTATAAATATCCACTGGCCCTTAGACTGGAGTTTGGACATTTATCTATCTAATCTATTTACTTATAAAATGAATTTTTACTACTCACTTTTATTTTTTACATCATCTACATTTCCCAGTCCCCTCCATCTTCCCCTACTCAGATAGTAATCTCTTTCTAGAAAGCATAAAGAGTGGAAAAGACAGTTGAACAAAATGAACCTATTTTTTTAAGTGACATTTATATTCAATATTTAACAACCTATAGTCCCCCCAATTATTCAAAGAAGTGTGAAAAAGGCCAAATTCGATCATTATAATTTTTCAATGCTTTTTTTCTTTCTTATTTTATATTTATATTGTTTTAATTGTTACGTATAGTTGTCTATATTCTGCTTCCTTTGCTTTGCATCAGTTCATACAAGTCTTCTCATGCTTTTCTGTATTCACCACATTCATTGTTTTTTACAACACTGTGAAATTCCATTACATTGATGTATTACAGCTTGTTTAGCCATTTCTCAACTGATAAGCATGTACTGTTTCCATTTTTTTGCTACAGCAAAAAGTGCTGTTATTAATATTTTGGTGTATGTGAGGCCTTTCTTTTTGTCATTGGTTTTTATATTTCTCCATTTGTTGAATTTGAAGTTAAAACAGTTATTTCTATTTTAATTTATCTGATTATTAATGATTTAGAACATTTTTTCCAATGGTTTGTTGGTTAATAGTTGGCAATTCTTCTGAGAATTATTTGTTCATAACCTTTGAAGTCTTACATATTTCTCTTAATGGCCCCTATATCTTGCATATCAAACCCTTATCTAAGAGACTTGATTTTTCTTTTTTTGACATCTAGCTTTCTTATCTGAGTTGCATTAATTTTCTCATGCAAAAGCTTTTCGATTTAATATAATCAAAATTAACTATTTGACACTTCAAAATTGACTGTGCTTCTAGTTTGGTAACAAATTTGTTCCCTAGGTATAGCTGTATATAATATAGTTTCTTTCACATTTTTTATATTGTATGATCTTCAGTATTTAGGTCATGTATTTATTTTAGTTTATTGTGGCATATGGTATAAGGATCTGCTTATTTATAATTTAAAAGAGTAATGGATCACTTTCTGAATTTTTTTACGAGGACCAGAATTTCTAGCTATGTTACTGATCTTAATTGCTAGAAAATTTAAACTAAAATATAGCAGATCATTTTTATTGCTGGTATTTAGTGAGAAGATTTTGATTAGTGAGTTATATTAGCTTTTTCCTCTACATAGCTTTGATGGGTTTGGAGATCATAGTTTGATTCATACTAAATTTGCATTTATATAATAACAAAATTGCATTATTATGGGGTTCTATTGTGTAGTGTAATAAGCAAAGAAAACAAAAAAGAACCTTTCCCCCTGGTTTACATGGTTTTTAGAGTTTGATCTTGCCTTTGAAATTGCTAGTGAATTAATCTGTGGGTTTTTTCCCCCAGGTGCTTTTTAAAGACAACTAAGAGAGGCAGACCCAGACCTGGGGCATCCCTGACCAGTGGAACAGATTGGCCAGAGCAGACTTGAGAAGAATGAATCATTAGCTGCTGTAGTGGTTTCCAGACTTCTCAACTCATAAATTCCAAAGAGAAAGTAAAAGGTCAGTGGGGAACCCTGTTGGTCCAGAGTGAGAGAAGAGTGTGGTCTGGCCCCTGCCCCTGGGGTAGCAGAGGTGATGGAGATGTAGCAGCTGCAGGTGCTGCACATGGCTGCCTCCAGAGCTCCTGGCCTACAGATTGTAGGGGGACCAAGCAACCATTCAGAGGGTAATCACTCTTGTTTTGATCTGCTTTGATCTGGATCACAGTCTTGGGTAGTGGTCCTGGGGTGAGAAATGCCAGTGTGCCAGAGCTTGTGGTGGCTGTAGAAAGGGTGCCCTCCTCATACCTCTGATAACATTTGTGAAAACCCCAGCAATTTGGGACCTGGCTCTCTCCACTCTGGAAGCAGAGTTCTACCATGGCAAAGAGCTCAAAAGTCAAATAATTGGCTGGCAAGATGAGCAAACAGAGGAAGTACAATCAGACCATAGAACCATTTTTGGGGGACTAAAAGGATCAAAACCTGGAATGAGAAGAAGACAACAAAGTCAAAACTCCTGTATCAAAAGCTTCCAATAAAAATATGAATTGGTTACAGGCCATGGAGGAGCTCAAGAAGGATTTCAAAAATCAAGTAATAAAAGTAGAGGAAAAATTGGGAAGAGAAATGAGAATGATGCAAGAAAATCATGAAAAGAGAGTCAACAAACTGACTTAAGAAAATAACACCTTAAAGAATAGACTGACTCAAATGGCAAAAGAGTCCAAAAAGCCAATGAGGAGAAGAATGCCTTAAAAAGCAGAATTGGCCAAATGGAAAAAGAATTTCAAAAACTCACTGAAGAGAGTAATTCCATGAAAATTATATTGGAGCAAATGGAAGCGAACGATTTTATGAGAAATCAAGATACTATAAGACAGATCCAAACAAATGAAAAAGTAGAAGGCAATGTGAAATATCTCATTGGAAAAACCACTGACCTGGAAAATAGATCCAGGAGAGATAATTTAAAAATTATTGGATTACCTGAAAGCCATGATCAAAAGAACCTAGAAATCAACCTTCAAGAAATTCTCAAGGAAAATTGCTCTGATATTCTAAAACCAGAGGGCAAAGTAGAAATGGAAAGAATTCACTGATTGCCTCTTGAAAAAGATCCCATAAGTAAAACTTCTAGGAATATTATAGCCAAATTCCGAAGTTCCCAGGTCAAGGAGAAAATATTACAAGCTGTCAGGAAGAAACAATTTGAGTACTGCGGAAACATAACCAGGATAACACAAGATCTAGAAGCTTCTACATTAAGAGACCAAAGGGCTTGGAAAATGATATTCTGGAGTAAAGGAGCTAGGATCAAAACCAAGAATCACTTTCCCAGCAAAACTTAGTATAATGCTTCAGGGGAAAATATGGTCATTCAATGAAATAGAGGACTTTCAGACATTCTCGATGAAAAAAACCAGAACTGAACAGAAAATTTGACTTTCAAATACAACAAGCAAGAGAAGCATGAGAAGACAAACAGGAAAAAGAAATCATAAAGAACTTATTAAAGTTGAACTATTTACATTCCTACATGGAAAAATGATAATTGTAACTCATGAGACTTTTCTCAGTATAAGGATAGTTGAAGGGAATATAAATGTATATTTATGTATACATACATATATATGTATGAATAGGAAGGTATATGTGTGTATAAATACATATGTGAGTGTGTGTATATATGTGTACATGTATACACAGAGGGCAAAGGATGAGTTGAACATGAAGGGATGCTATCTAAAAAATAAAATTAAGGGTAAGAGAAGAATATATTGGGAGAAGGAGAAAGGGAAAGACAGATTGGGTAAATTATCTCGTATAAAAGAGGCAAGAGAAAACTGTTACAATAGAGGTGAAGAGCAGGAAGGTGAAAACGAATGGACCAACCTTACTCTCACTGAATTTGGCTTAATGAGGGAATAACATACACACTCAATTGGGTATCTTATCCTACAGGAAAGTAGGGGGGGAAGGGGATAAGAGGGGGAAATGATAGAAGGAAGGGCAGATTGGGGGAGAGGGTAGTTAGAAGCAAACACTCTTGAAAAGGGACAGGGTCAAAGTAGAAAATAGAATAAGTGAGGGGATAGGATAGGGGGGAGGGAAATATAGTTAGTTTTTCATAATATAACTACTATGGAAATGTTTTGCATAACTACACATGTACAACCTATATTGAATTGCTTGTCTTCCCAGTTGAGGTGGGTGAGGAAGGAAGAAGGGAAATAATCTGGAAATCAAAGTTTTAAAAACAAATGTTAAAAAAATTGTTTTTTACATGCAACTGGGAAATAAGATATACAGGCCCTGGGGTATAGAAATCCATCTTGCCCTGCTATAAAGTTAGGAAGGGAATGGGGAAGGATATAAGAGAGACCAGATTGATGGAAGGAGTATTCTGTAGGCTAACTATCTTGGGGTGGGGGTAGGGGAAAGATGGGGAGAAAATCTGTGACTCAAAATCTTGTGGAAATGAATGTCGAAAACTAAAAATAAATAAAGGATTAAAAAAAAGTCTTCTCACAAAAAAAAACAACTAAGAGTTACCAACATCCTACAATATTTGCACAGAAAAAAACTCTGAACTATTTTGTTATTAAAATTAATCAAAGAAACTTCTAGAAGCAGAAATGTTTTGTTTACATTATGCTTGTTTTCACACTCTTCCTTTATTTCCTCCCCCTCCCCTTATAACTAAATTTAGGGATTTAAAATCAATGAACCGTGGTTCCTCCATCTTTGGCTTTCTTTTTCTCCCACCCTCATCATTATCCCTCATTAAACAATGCTGGCATTATTTCTGTTCATGAACTATTAATAAAGGCCTATAGTTTACAAGGAACCTTGCAAATCACCATCCAACCTAAATATCTTAGTATTAAATTCCTTAAGATATATCATGCATAATTTTTACTTGGAAAATAAATCTCTGTATTTCTATTATGAGAAGTTCTCTGTCTTTGAATTCCTTATAGGAAAAGCTAGTGTGTTTCCTGGCTAACTCTTAAATTATGTAAGGAAAAAAAATTATTAATATAGAGCTTGGAGGGACCTTAGAAATCATCTTGTCCAATCTCTTAATTTTGCAAAAGGGGGAACTGAGGCTTGGATCTAGAAGTAACAGAAAAATCATATAGTAAATTAATGGTAAAGCTGGTATTAGAACCCAGGTCCTCAAAATTGCAGTTCAGTGTGTGTGTGTGTGTGTGTGTGTGTGTGTGTGTGTGTGTGTGTGTGTGTGTGTGTGTGTGTGTGTGTCTATGCACTCGTGTTCCATCTCTGTAGTCTAACAGTTCTCTGGAGTGTTAAAGCAGTGACCTTTTAGAGCTTTGGTTTTGTCATTGATGAAATAGGGAGAAAAATAATTGCAATACTTAATATATAGGGTTGTCGCAAAGAAACCATTTTTGGTGGCAGCTGGGTGGTGCAGTGAATAGAGCACCGGCCCTGGAGTCAGGAGGACCTGAGTTCAAATTTGGCCTCAGAAATTCGACACACTAACTAGCTGTGTGACTTTGGATGGGTCACCTAATCCCAATCGCCCTCCAAAAAGCAAAAAAAAAATCATTTTGAAAACCTTGTGAACATGAGTTATTATGATGTTATATGTTAGGAAACAATTAAGAGGCAACCTTGCAGAAAGCAATAAATGATGAACTGAAAATCAAGAACTCTCTTTGAATCCTTTCTCAGAAACTTATTAGCTGTGAGACCTTGGGAAATCACTTAACCCCTCTCAATTTCATTTTCCTCATCTATAAAATGAAGATAACATTAACTTACAGGGTTGCTTTGAAGATACAGTAGGATAATGTATATAATGCATTCAGCAAAGTGCTGTAAAACTATGAGCTATTATTATTAAAATCAAAAGAATTTGAAATCTGTATTATTTTGGAGTATTTTTTAAGATATTAAATTTTAGTTGAATTGCGTTTGAAAAATGATCATTTGCTTTTTCACCCTTTTGTATTCACAGGTATAATAGAGACATAGATGTCCTTAAAATGACTTTTTCTAAGAGACTCTTTTAATAAACAAATCTGTCTCTGGGCTACTTTAACAATACTCTAATATATTCCCTTTGAAAAAAAAAACCTGCAATGATTTTGCCTTGTCCTTTACCTCAAGAGTTCAGGGCATTGAAAAGCTAGTTCCTTAGTCACACAGTGGGAAAGTCTGATTACTAAAGGCATATCTTCTCCCAGATAGCAATACCTTGGCAGGAGGGATTTGGAAAACATCTGCTGAGGAGATACAAAGTCACATCTGCTGCTTTCCCGATGAGGTACCAGTGTGGGTGTAACAGAACTAATGAGCTAAGGAAGAAATCTTCTATCAGCAAAAAAATTAAGTTAGCCTGAATTCTTCTTAGTTCACCTAAAGGCATTTAGATTTGAGAAGGTAGGGTTTTTATTTTTACTTCTAATAACGGTAATTTTCCAAGATAAGAAATGTGAAGAGCTAGATCCAAAACTACGGAAATGCTTATAGGAGCAATACTCTAAGGAATCCCACCTTTTGCCTTTCCCTATTCTCCATAGTCCTAGAGCTTTCCCATTTAGATTCCCCCAAATTTCTCATGTCTATATCTTGTTTGTATGTAGTTGTTTGCACATTTTCTTTTTCATCAGACTGTGAGCTCCTTGAAAGCAAGGGCTGTTTCATGCCCTTAAAAAAATTTTTTTTTTTGCTTTTTGGAGGGGGAAAGGCAGGACAATTGGGGTTAAGTGACTTGCCCAAGATCACATGGCTTGTAAGTGTTAAGTGTCTGAAGCTGGATTTGAACTCAGGTCCTCCTGATTCCAGGGCCAGTGCTCTATTCACTGTGCCACCTAGCCACCCCCTCATGCCCTTTTTTGCATCATCAGCAGGGAGCACAGG
>CM053580.1:441807148-441830069 GCA_028627135.1 Pseudochirops cupreus | reverse complement strand
TTGTCATTTGAGTTAATCTATTTTTTAAGGTGTTAATTTCTTCAGTCAGGTTGTTGACTCTCTTTTCATGATTTTCTTGCATCATTCTTATTTCTCTTTCCAATTTTTCTTCCACTTCTCTCATTTGGTTTTCAAAATCCTTCTTCAAATGATCTCTAGCTTTTAGGCAATCTTCATGTTTCTTGGAAGCTTTTGGTGTGGGAGTTCTGACTGTGTTGTCTTCCTCCCATTCCCTGCTTTGATCCTTCTTTTCCCCAAAGAAGGAATCTAGGGTTTGGTTGCTGTTCTTACTTTGTTTCCTGTGCTTATTCATGTTTGGCCAGTCATTGATGTTTTTTTAGCTCTGTGGAACTCTGCTTCTGGAGGTGAAAGCTCTGTCCCAGATTGCTGGGGTTGTCCCAGCTGCCAGAGCTTTTAGGAGGCTGCTGGGGCCCTCCCCCACTCTGGCTCACTGAAAAGAGACCCCAGGACCACCACCCAAGACCACGATCTGGATCCAGGCTGCTCAGCGTGAGAGCACTTGGCCTCTGAATGATCGCTTGGCCCCCCTGCAGTCTGCAGGCCGGGAGCTCTGAAGCACCATTGTGGAGGTGGGCGCAGGACCTCCGTGTCTGCCACTTTCTTGCCCTGGAGGCAGTTTGACCAGACCTGCTTTTCTCTCCCTATTTTTAGCCAAGTTCCACTAACCTTTCTTTATGGCTTCATAATTCTGGAAACTGCCACAGCTGCCGCACATTTGCTCTTCTGATGCTCCAGCTGCAGCTCAGCTTGTCTGACTGCCCCCAGGGCCAAGGCACCATTTCAGGCTGGCTGGTTTCGGCTTCTAGCCCTGAAATGGTGCCTCCTAGCCGAGCTGCCTTTAGAAGAAAGTATATTTGTGTGCATTTTAGAGTTCTAGAATTTGTTTAGAGTCTTATTTTATGTGTATTTTGAAGTGGCTATGTGGGAGCTGCGATACTTTGCTGCTCCTATGCCGTCATCTTGGCTCTGCCCCATAACCTGTTGATAATACACAATTCTTAGCATATTGTCTCCTCTGTTAGATTGTGAGCTCTTTGAGAACAGGAACTGCTTTTTATCTTTCCTTGTATCCCCAGTACTTACCACAGGGCATGAAACATACCAGGCGATTAATAAATGCTTATTAATTTACTGACTGATGCTATAGAGAAGACTCCTACTCAATTGTGGGTTAGACTAAATGACTTCTGAGATCCTTTCCAATTAATATTTCCTTATTCTGTTATTTTTTCCACCTTTTATTAGCAAAGCAAGATGCCTTTAGGAGTGGTTAGATTCCCGCTACTCATTCCTCTACACAGGCTATCATAGGAAGCTATCTAAGTTTGTGCTTAGCTTCTCATGCCCTTCCCCCTTCCCTGAGATACTATGGGCAATCTCAGGAGAAAAGTAGC
Organism: Pseudochirops cupreus; assembly: GCA_028627135.1. Lineage (NCBI taxonomy): Eukaryota > Metazoa > Chordata > Mammalia > Diprotodontia > Pseudocheiridae > Pseudochirops > Pseudochirops cupreus. Next base: position 441,828,654 of record CM053580.1, on the reverse strand, counting down.
ATGATGCTGATAGCTAAGGAGGGAGCTTGGTAAAACTCTGATTCAAGAAAAAACACCCGGAACAGAATGCTTTATTTTTAAAAAAATTTGTTGAATAAAACAAGTATTTCCAAACATAGCACAATAAAAAAGATGGTTACATATGAAACTGCGAGTCTATTATGTACAACGTGCTTTTCTTTTTAAATATATAACAAAATTATCATGTATATTTCTTTTTTTCCCCTTTCCTCCCCCCTGCTTTAGAGATGGGTACCATTATACACAAATATTATAAATATGTAAAATCAGTTCTTTCTCTGAATGCAGATAGGATCTTCCTTCATATGTCCTTTGTAGCTAATTTGTGTATTTAAAATAGTCAAAATGATTTATTCCCTCAAAGTTGTTCTTAAAACAATGTTGCTATTACTGTATGCAATGTTCTCTTGGTTCTACTCATTCTTCATTATTTTGTGTGTCTATCTATTCTGTTCTAAGATCATCAAGTCCATCATTTCTTATTGTACAGTAGTATTCCATCACAATCATATTTAGCCCTGTTTTGGAAAGGCATGGAGGAAGTCTAGGAGCACCCTACCAAGAAAGAGCCATCCAAGAGAGAAAGCTCTGCTTGAGAAGTAATCTCGCTGGAATGCCACTGAATGAGAGCCAAGGAGGATGGCAAGGAATTATATACAGAAGGATCATAATGCAAAACAGTGACAGGACTTTTAACCATTTGCTAGGAGATGCAGAGAACTATGGAATGAACTGCATTGAGTAGCTGACCAAAACAGCTTGCAGAGAGTCAATGGGTAGTGACCGTTAGAGTCACAGGAGAAAACACGTAAGGAGAAGTCTGTTCCAGAGGGTTTTTCTGGAAGCTCTGCCCAGTATTTATGACTGGATGGGTTTGTGGCTTTACCTGTTTCTAGTTATTCACTCAGGGGTCATTGTTATTTCTCTGGGCTTTAAGACAGGCTATGTTTGCTTTCATTGACCTGTAAAAGAACCTTTTCTTCTTGGATTTTTGTGACCTCTGTATTTGACCAAGAAATTGGTAACAGTGTACAAGGGAGCATCAGATAATGAAGTACCTGGATTTTCTGGGAGGGAGGAGAGTTATTGATCCGAAGCAGGGAGAAATCCCTTGTCTACCTTCTATTTCTTTTACCAATCATTGTGGATTGTATTTTTCCAGTGGTTTTAGCACTCTCCAATTTACATAAGAGAATTAATAATGTATTTGTAACATTAACAGCAACATCATATCCTACCCTGACACCAACAGTGTTCTAAAAACAATATAAAATAGTTTTTTTTACTAATAGTTCCTTCATCTTCATTCATTACATCAAAATCAAGGCACAAGGGAATAACATTGCATATTCTTTATGGTAATGAAGGTGAGGATGAAAGTCTTCTCTTTTTTTTGTCTTTTTGGAGGGGGAAGGCAAGACAATTGAGGTTAAGTGACTTGCCTAAGCTCACACAGCCAGTAAGTGTATGAGGCCACATTTGAACCCAGGTCCTCCTGACTCCAAGGCCGGTGTTCTATTCACTGTGCCACCTACCTGCCCTAGATGAATGTCTTCTAACCAAAATAATGAAGCAGCAGTGATATTGGGCTATATAACATGTGCAAGTATGTGGTTGTGTGGATAAGGAAGCAGTATCAGAACCTATATGGTTTATGCAGTGCAGGGAACTCATGGTAAGGGTGCAGAGGGGAATAAGTATTTATATAATACCTACCTACTAATATGCCAGGCATTGTGCTAAGCAGTTCATAAATATTGTCTCCTTTGAGCCTCACAACAATCTTATAAGGTAAGTACTATTCTGCTATTATCTCCATTTATAGTTGAAGAAACAGAGGCAAATGTTAAGTGACTTGTCCAGGGACACACAACTAGTAATTATCTGAGGTTAGACTTGAACTCAGGTCTTTGACTCCAGACCCAGGTTCTATCCACTGAACCATCTAGTTTCCAAGTATGGAAAATCTCTTCATCGATACTGATGGGCAACTGTAACTTATAGTCTTAGGAACTCTAAGTTACAGTTGGAACATTGAAAGGCTGAAGGCAATCACACAAGGCAGTGTGTGTCAGAGGCAGAAGCTAATTCCAAATGGCCCCTGGACATTATACCACACTGTCTCTAATGGCACATGTATCCAATGTACTTGTGTTAGCATATATATGGAGAGACAGAGACAAAGAAATAGAGGGGGGGGGAGGGAGAGGGAAAGAGAGAGAAGGGAGAGATGGAGGGGAGAGAGAGACAGACAGACAGACAGAGAGAGACAGAGACACACACAAAGAGAGAGAGAGAGACAGAGACAGAGACAGAGAGACAGAGAGAGAGAAACAGAGACAGAAAGAGAGACAGAGACACAGAGAGAGACAGAGAGGGAGGGAGGGAGAGAGAGAGGGAGAGATATTTAGTATAGTTGTCTCTGAAACTATAAAACGATTTGCCTCCCATGAAAACTTGTCATTAACTATCATGGTCAGTTCCCAGTGTTACTAATATCTTTATGATCAAGTCAGACATCAGGAACAGAGAACACTGTCTTGATTCTTTTTCTCCAGCACCTCCTGACTCTTTCCTAGAAGGCATTTACCCTCTTCATCATTACCATAAAGAATGTCTGGTATGTGAGGATGACTGAAATAAACCCCTGCAGTTCAATTGTCTGGGTCTGAAATAATCCTCCAGCCTGGTCAAAGGAAATGAAAATGTAGAGCTAGCCCTGCTCATAAACACTGGAGACGAGATGTCAGGGCTATCAGCTGCTGGATTGAAATACTGAGCTATTTAACAGACAGAGACCTATGTGGAGAGAAATGAATGCTCTTTGCTTAGGGAGACAAGAGGGAAGGGCAAACCAAAATACCAGCTTTTGTAGTAGGATTTAAAAAAATAACCTTTCTTAGGTTATTTTAAATATTTTTTTTAACATCTTGAGTTATTTTTAAGATATTAAGCATCTTCACAAAAGTAGCTTTGAAATATGAATAAAACTGCACCGTTGGTTCAAAGTCCTTCATGACATCTTTGTCAAGTCTACCTTTGTAGTTCTTCGGAGGTGTCCAGTGGACTTCCAAAGTCCAGTGGACTTCCAAAGCCTTCCTTCTACTGTTTCTGTTCTGTTTGTACTTAACTCTGCTTGAATCTTAGATGCTCTAGCTACAAAAATGTTATTCTCCTTTATTTTCATAACAAACACTGATTATGGAGAGCGTCGTTGAGCTTGTCCATGGGGAACTTCCAATGTGGGAACTCCTTCCACCAGTGGAGACCACAACCTGCCTATGACTTAATAGATAAATCTGAAGAAGTTGCCTGAGAGGTTAAGTGATTTACCCAAGATCAGACAGCCAAGATCGGAAGTATGGTTATTTCATAGAAAGTAGAATTTGCTAAAAAAAGACAAAAACAAAAACAAAAAAAAACATAAGGGAAGAAAGCAATGATAATTGTTTCATTTGAGAGGAGACAGTGGCTAAGAGAAAAAATGTGGTCAGCATAGTTTGGTGTCAGAGGTTGTAGGTTCAAATTCTGGCTCCAATAGTGTTGGGAGAATCAAAACCTCTCGGGACCTCCAATCCCTCATCTATAAAATGAAGAGTTGAGCTAAACAATATCTTAGGTTCCTTAGAAATCTAAGTCTGTGATCTTTTGAAGGTGATTACCCCAGGTACACCTCACTTTAAATGATCTAATTACCATCACTTTTAGGGTTCATTATCTTTTGGATCTGGAGGTGAAATAATAATCCTAAGAGCTACATGTATCTAACACTTTAAAATTTAAAATGTACATAGCACTTTTTAAAAGTACTTTTAAAATTTATATAATATGTATATAGTAATATGTATATATATATAAAATATATGTGGTAGTATGTATATATGTATATAAAATGTATATAGTACTTTTAAAAAGTATTATTTTATTTCACTTGATCCTTACAACAAAGGTAGGTGCAATTATTATACCCATTTTACAGATAAGAAAATTAAGGCTGAAAGTGGTTACTTGCCTATGGTCACACAGCTACATAAGTATCAGAGGCAAGATTTGAATTCAGGAGTCTTCCTTACTCCAGCTCAAGCACTCTATCTACTAAGTAGCTCCACCTGGTTACTTCCAAGGAAGCATTGTTTTAGGGATGTAAAAGTGCTTAGCAGTCATTATTTCCAACCCTTTAATTTTATAGATGGGGAAACTGAGGCCCAGAGAGATTGTGACATGGTCAACATCAAAACACCAGCAATGTGAGAATTTGAACCCAGATCCCACAACTCCAAATGCTGCTCTCTTTTCATTCAGTAATGCCATTTGTTGTAAAGCAATGTCCAGAAGTCAAACTCACCATTACCTTAGCAACAAAACAATCATAAGAGATTTTTCCTAAGAAATGCAACTATTACAGAAAGAAATTACCTATAAGGTCACCGAATTAATCTTACATCAGACACAAACCAGGGTCACCCCCATCCGAGACAGAGACCCTCAACACCACCCCTACCCAGAGCTCAAAGATCTATGGTTACAAGAGAGGAGAAAAAAAAGAGTTTTTCTACTGGAACCTTTTGGATTCACTCTCAGTACAGACTCAGCAGCTAACCAAAAGGCTTTTTCTTCACTGTGCAGTAAATGAATAGGAAACAATCACAGAATACCTGTGCTTTTTATGAACCTAGAGAACTGGGCACTTCCACTCCATGTCATCACAAATCTCCAGAAGTTGGATCACCAGACATCTTCATGAGTCTCCTACACATGCTCACAGGACTTAGTCCTCATTGGCCTATTCCCCATTACTCTTGTATTCACTTGTACATACCCATATTATCTGTGGACATATTGTATCCCTTATAGAGTATAAGTCTTTGAAGATTGTGTCTCTCTTGTCCAACTCTTTGTTACCCCATTTGGGGTTTTCTTGGAAGAGATAATGAAATGGTTTTCCATTTCCTTCCCCAGCTCATTTTACAGATGAGGAAACTGAGGCAAACAGTTAAGTGACTTGCCCAGGGTCACACAGGTAGTAAGTGTCTGAGGCTGGATTTGAACTCAGGAAGATGAATCTTTTTTATTCCAAGCTCAGTGCTCTATCCACAGCACTACCTAGCTGCCCCATACATACTAGGAGCTTAATAAATGCTTGCTTGCTTGATTAATTAGTATACGTGGCATATTCATTTAACCTTAATTGGGAACCCATAGTGTGCCACAGATCAAAAGGGTAGGACACACAAATGATTCACATCAACTACCTTCTCTCTGTTTCTGTGCACATATGAATATATGTATATATATATATACATATACATATATACATAATGTGTATGTAATATATAATATTTTGTTATATAACATTATATAATATACTATATCATTATTATATTTTAATATCATTTATTTTATATTTTATTATAATTTTATATTATTTATAATTATAATATAATGATATATAATATATTATATATTATAATAAAATAATATAATTTTGTTCCACCTGTGCTAGATAGTTAATTCTGATGACATCATTCTGAGGCATCAAAGAGAGGTATAATCACCAACATTTTCTAGAAAGAGTAACTGTGGGACAGAGATGATGAGTGATTTCATTATCCATGGTTGAAAAATAGATAACCTAATTTTTGACTCACTGTTCTATTGTCTAACCAAGAGCCACAAGCCCCTTAGCGTGTGTGCTGAAAGGCGGAACACCAGGTTCACTTTCCTTGCCTCCTCCATAATCTGCATCATCATATCACCATCTCTTCAACCTCCACACCCAACTTTGACTCAATATTGGTCAATTGCTTATTTCTACTTGAAGAAATAAAACATAGTGGGTGCATACTCTTAAATGCTAAACTATTACCGGTACTGCCAGGGTAACCTTAGGATGCCCCAAGCCCTGCCTCCTCCATGTAGAATCCTAGGATTCCAGAACTAGGAGGACTTTAGGAATCATCTAGTACAATCCCTTCATTTTACAGATTAAGAAACCAAGTCCCTGATGGTTCCACATCCGAGATTGTGACAAAGTATTCTTCTACACCAAAGGTGTCGAATATGAGTGTGGCCTGAACCAGATAAAAATGTAATTAGGAAATAATTGGCAAAATAAATAAACATACAATAAGACATAAATAATATTACATTTTAAAACTAAGCCAATATATTATAGGGACCAATAGGGACACTTATGTACAGTTTAGTGACACTCCCCCCTTTCTATTCAAGTTTGACACCATTGCCTTACATCATCTGCTCCCTCATTAGCTTCCCTATTATAGTGAAGTGTTCTGGGAGTGATCCTAGCCTGGGACGGTAGTAGCGCAGTGAGGGAAAAGGGTGGACAGGGCTACAGGTCATCACCATCCTTAGATCCTTTTTAGAAGGAATTTTTGTAAATTACTTTGTGAGAGATAGGGCCTGGACTCATTCCAGGAGGTGCAGTAATTCCTGGGTCTTAAAGGGTATAAGTGTTGAGTCTTGGGCAGAAATAAGTATTTTATATTTGCCCCTCCACAGACGTGAGCCTGGGCCCTAGGGAGAGCTCTATGGTTAGGTTTAGGGTCTCCTCCATTGAACCATTTGCATGTAATTCCTCTACATATTCTTAAATCCTACCTTTTCCCTCCCCCAACTCCCCATTAAACACAGAACTTACTGTGAACAAGATAAAAATGTTCATAACTTAGCACCGTGTATGAAGAAGGGCTAATGTGACGCTGTCCTGTATTCACATTAACACCAGTTTCTAGGGCATCCTTCTGCATGTCATCTCCCTGGGGAAAATGATCGGGTGGATAAAATTATAATTACTCCCAAGTTTGAAGAGCTTCTTTCAAATCCTCAGATATCCAGACTGTAATTACTAGAATATTAAATGAAACAGAAACACACAGATTTGAATGGAATACATGTTTGGAACCAAAACCTTGAAAGAGACCAGCCCACGAAGCTCTGGGATCAATTTAATTCCACCTGCAGACACATGAGTTAGTTGTACAGATTTGTATTTATTTGACTCTAAATGTTGATAGATCTCCTTAGCCTCTTTGTAAAGTATAAACTTTCTACTACAATGAGAAAATACATCATGTCTCAAAATTGTAAACAGTATAATATCCATTCTGGAATGAACTTATAATTAGTTCATACTAATAATTAACATTTACATGGCACTTTAAGGCTTGCTAATGACTTACTATATGTGTGCATACAGTGTGCATGTATATAAACATATGTATGTGTACATATGCATATTTATATACACACACATTTATATATATATATATATATATATATATGTAAAATCTTATCTGATCACAACAGCTTTGTGAATCAGGTACTATAGGTATAGGAACCCCATTTTGTGAGTGAGGAAACTCAGGCTCACAAAAATTAAGTGACTTTTCCATGGTTTAAACAGCTTCTAAGCACCAGAGATAGGATTCTCATGATTCCAAGTCAGCATTTATTCTACTAGTTTTTATTGTTCAGCAGTCCAGTCATGTCCAACTCTACATGACTCCTTTGTCTATGGGATTTTCTTGGCAAAGATACTGGAGTGGTTTGCCATTTCCTTCTCCAGCCCATTTTATAGATGAGGAAACTGGGGCAAATAGGGGTTAAGTGACTTGCCCAGGGTTATTTAGCCAGTAAGTGTCTGAGACTGGATTTAAACTCAGATTTTCTTGACTCCAGGTCCAGGGCTCTAGGCATTGCTGCCCCTTATTCCATCAGACTGTGCCACTTTTCAACCTATTGGAAAATGGCTTCTTTTATTTATTTGTAAAGTCAAATAAATAGATCTATACTGATCACCCAATGGGGCCATTCCCATCTGGGCTGCCCTTCCAACCTTCTTATTATATGTGTCCCCTGCCCCCAACTTTTCAACCTGAAGCCTCATTCAGCTCCTTGAATTCATGCATTGAAAGCACTTTTGCCACTGCAGTCTATCCCTCTGATTGGATGGCTCACCCCAGAACCTTCATTTAAAGAGGGTACCCAGGTTAGCCATGCCTGTCCTGTCCAGGCTGCATTCCAACTTTTACTACATTGCCTGAGATTGGGGATTTTAGATGCCCCCAACTCCTGCACATTTTATGTGTTTTCTTCCTCCATTTAAATGCAAACTCCTTGAAGGTAGGTCCTGTCTTTCTACTTGTATTCCCAACACTTAGCACATAGGAAGTGCTAGTTGACTGATAACTGATATGTGATAATTTCATTTCCTCTACTCTTCTCTATTTTACTGTCCTATCTTGTCGACAACTTTGATTTATTTTACCCCATTCTAAGTCTTAGCTCCAGGATCTACCTCTTTAATAATTCCATAGTAAAAAAAATAATTCTCTAGTAAAACCTTTTGAATCCTTCTCTCCCCTCCCCTTTATTACCCCTAATTTACTAAACCCTAGGTGTGAGCTAACCTCCTATAGCAGGAATAACCTATATTGTTATGTAGGCTGTGCTCATTTCCCTTTCAGGGACCAAGAAGCCCATCCTCAGGATTCCATTGGTCTGAAGTTTAGGGTTTGAATCACTCGCTTCCTTCTTACTTGAGTTAAGAAGAACCCAGCCTATGGAGAATTGGTGTTCCTGAGGACGGACTGAATTCTTAATGCTCTGAGGGATGTGTTATAGCCCCAGAGAATATGTAGGTGGAGAGGAATAGCATCTCTTATTAGTAAATTACAGCTTTTTCTAAACGTATTGTAAGTAAATGTATTTTTTAGAAAAGGTTTAAGACCCATGAGCTTTTCATTTTGTTCTAATCCTGAGCCTGAATCAATAGAAAGGCCTGAGACCTAGGCCTGGCCTAGAATACTCCCACTATTCAGTTTTCCTACTCTTTTTCTCAGTCTCAACTGGAGAAAGACACACAATAATGGTTATTTCATTCACTATAAATTGAGGTTGTACAGCTAGGTCTTGATTAGTGCCAAGAATGAATTCCATGAAGTAGCCATATTATTTGGATTTGTACTGCATGTTTCCATTAATCTGTAACCAATTATCATATTTTACATAATTATAACTTTGAATAGTGTAATCACTTCAAGGGATTCCTTTTTTGCACTAATTGGGACCCAGCTGTAGAACCTTAGGTTATAATTGCATTTCAATAACCCAAATCTAATTATTGATTCCCCATCTCATTTCCCACAGTGACTATTCCAAAGCTTTTCTTCTTTTCTCTAAGCCAAAACCATATCCTTATCTCTAACACTTGAGTCAGATATTCTAGCCTCCTACCTCCCTGAAAAGAGAGGGGGTATTTGACAAGAGCTCCCTCAATTTTGCTTCTCCGAAGTTCAACACTTAGTGATGGAGGGGTTGGGAGGGGAATAATAAGCATTTATATAGTACTTACTACATGCCAGGTACTGCACTAACTGCTTTACAAATATTATCTTTGATCCTCACAATAGCCCTGTGAAGTAGGTGTTATTATTATCCCCTTTTAATAGTAGAGGAAATTGAGGCAGAGGTTAAGTGAGTTGCCCAGGATCAAATATCTGGTGCTTAACACCAGATTTGAACTCAGGTCTTCCTGACTTCAGATTCAGAACCCTATTCACTGTAGTTCAAACTGTATCTCACTTTGATAGCTTTACCATTTCTTGCCTCTTTCCTGCCTCACTCAGAAGAAGATGCATCCCTATTGCTAGGCAAGATTAATTCCTTTTCTTGTGCTTTTGTTGCTTTTCATTTTCAAAACACTGATGCTTTTCAAAACATCAACCTTCTCAAAGATCTTGCTCCAGTCATCATTCCCTTGCTTTCATGCTACTGGGTCCTTCCCTGCACACTGTCTTCTAGATATAAGTACAATTATAGTTGCCATTTATGATCACTTTAAGATTTGCAGAGCACTTTCTAAACATTACCTCATTTGAATCTCATGATCACCCTGTGAGATATGGATACTACAGAAGAAATGATGAAATGGATGGTTTCAGAGAAAATTAAGAAAACTTGTATGAACTGATTCAGAGTGAAGTAGACAGAACCAGGAGAACAATTTATATAATAGCAATATTATAAAGAAAAAACAACTTTGAAAGACTTGAGAACTCCAAATGATGAAATGACAAAACATGATTCAAAGAACCAAAGATAAAGCATATTACCACCCTCCTGACAGAGAGATCGACTCTATGCAGAAAGAGAAACACATTTTTGGATATGACCAATGTGGGAATTTGCTTTGTTTGACTATGTATATAGTCGTGACTATATATATTATCAAGGATTTTCTTTTTCTTTCTTAGTTCTTGTTCAATTGGGGTGGGGAAGAAGGTGAGAGGCAGAGATACTTGTTAAGTGAAAAAAATAATTATAAAATTCAATTTTAAAAAGAGAAGTTGACTCTAAAGACATTGTTCCTGTTTTATAGATAAGACAACTGAGGTTCAAGGGGATTCAGTGACTTGCCTGTGGTCATACAACTAAGTGTTGAAGGAAGGATTGAAACCTGTCTTCTTGCTTCAAGTCCAGGATTCTAACTGCTATACCATGGCGTATGCCCTTTTTTCCCTCCCTTCCACATAATCTCTTTCTTCCCTTTAATAGCAAATCCATTTTGAAGAATTGACATATTGACCTTCAATAATTCAGTTAGGAAAGTGAAGGATGAACCTTTTCCCATAGACATTCTTAGGTTGCTAAGAGTAAGAAAATCTACCCTTAGAAATGTATGCCTTTGAAAATCAGTCTCTTGGCACTGTTTTCTCCAAGTGTCTTTTGTAATATGCACGTACTTTTCTATGTGGTGACATATTCAGTCATTAATACCTTTAATTACCTGGATTCATGTATTAATACCTGAATTCATGTATCAACTATTCACCTGACAGTGGGGACCCACCTAGCTTAAAACTTGGATCTGAGGGCAAAGAAGTGATGAAAGTCTTCCCCTCTCCAATCCATCCTCTACTCAGCTGCCAAAATGATTTTCCCAGAGTCTGATTACATCAGTCCCTACTCAGTAAACTCCAATGGATCCCAATTGCCTCTAGCATGCAATATGATGTCCTTGGCTTAGCTTTTAAATCCCTTCCCAACTCAATCTTCAAATGTCTTTCCAACCTTAGACACTGATCTCCTTCCTATACTCTGTTGTTCAGCCAAACTGGCCTTTTTGCTATTCCTCACACTCAATACTCCATCCTTCATCTCCATATGTTGGAACCAGATGAGCTGAACTCATCTCTGCCTCTTAGAATGCTTTTGAAGGAAACTTCCATACTCTGCTCAAATGAAACTTTCTCAATGAAGCCTATCCTGATTCCCCACCCAGTCAGATCTCTCACCAAAACTTTCCATGCATTTATTTTGTAGTTACTGTTTTACACACATGTCACTTCCCTGAATATAATGTAAGCCCTTAAGGGACTATTTCATTCTTGTCTTTGGACCCCCAAGGCCTAGAAGACTACCTGGAACACAGTTGGCAATTGATAAATAGTTGATGATTGGTTTGAAGGGAGATACTGAGAATTGAGAAGGGTTACAGACTATCACTTCCTATACTGTTTTATGGAGATTAGGGCCTCTCTAGGTGAAAGACAAATACCTACTTCTTCCAAAGGAAGTCATCTAAGAAAGCACAGGGAAAAAGAATCTGGGGTCTATGTTGTCAGAGGACTAGTATGGTTCAAATCCTGCCTTATTTGTGAGTAGCATGATTAGATGTGTCTAAATTAGAACAAAACGACCTGCAAAATGAGAAATTTTATGCCGGTGGATATCAGCCCATGTTATTTAGTGTTATCCTAATAATGGCTAGTGATAAATAATGCATTCTTATTACTTGTGTGAAAAAAGTAACTTGGATAAAGTCACTTAATCTCCCAAGGCCTCAGTTTTCTTAGGGGGATGATGATGATGATGATGATGATGATGCTAGCATGTATATAACTCTTTAAGGTTAGTGAAATGCTATACAAATGTTCTCTCTTTTATCCTCACAAAACCCTGGCAAATAGGTGCTATTATTATTTTTACAGGGGATTATTACCCCATTTTACAGGTGAAGGAACTGAAGCAAACAGAGGTTAAATGACTTGCCCAGGGTCACACAACTAGTAAGTGTCTGAGGTCAGATTTGAACTCAGGTCTTCCTGACTCCAAGTCCACCTAGCTGCCTCTAGTATAAAATGTATAATTAGAGAGTTCAACTAGATGCCCTCTGAAGTCCCTTCTCATTCTGTATTTATAACCCTATAAATCTTGGAGATGTATCTGGAGTCTGACCCAAGATAAGTGAGCTTTAATGAGCCTCTGAGTCAAATGGCCTCAGGTGTGGCACTGATCCTGGGGTTGGTTTTATTTTCTGTTCCTAACAGATTTGCTTTTCCACACCTGCTTCCTGCAAACCTGACAGGAGGAAGGGAGTTGAATGCAGCTGAATATTTTCCTGAAAATACAATTCATGACTTGAAAATGTGCAACCTACATAAAGGAAAAATTTTGAGGAATTTTTCCTCAAAAAGAATTTCAAACCATGGACCTATGAGTGGTAATCAACCTGAATCAGAGGCAATAAAGGTAGGTTTCCTGTCATTAGAATGGATACTTTTATCTTCTCACAGAAAGACTATTTCCAAGATTATATTCTAAAATACTTAATATGTTGTAACAACAAGGAAAGAAGCTCATTGTAGTTTGTTTGAAACCTCTCATTTCACAAGTTGGTTCAATCAAATTTGGACACACAAACCATACTACTCATAAACACAAACATAAAACCCAATAAAGAAATTTTGCCTTATAATAATATTTTGGGAAAATGAAAAATTTCAGAAATCTAAATAAAAAATCTTGTTAGATCTTCTCTGCCTTAACTAAAATATAAGAGGCAAGTCTAATCTTTTAGTACAGACTTGTGATCCCATAGGTAGGGCAGCGAGGCAGTTAAGTGGATAGAGTTCTGGGCCTGATGTCAGAAAGATCCATCTTCCTGAATTCAAGTTTAGCCAAAGATACCTATTAGTTGTGTGACCCTGGGTAAGTCACATAACCCTGTTTGCCTCAGTTTCTTCATCTGTAGAATGAGCTGAAGAAGGAAATGGCAAACCACTCCAGTATCTTTGCCAAGAAAACTCTAAATGGGGTCATGAAGAGTAGGATACAACTCAACACTAACAACAACAACACGATTCCGTTGGTAAAACTCTCTCCACCAATCACTGAGTAGCGGTAATGAAAAGATAGCAAGGATACAGCAGACAGAGCTAGATGTGGAGGAAGGGAGTCCCCAGTTTTCAAGGTATAGGGAACAGTCTAAGTAAAAGGATGGAAGCTGCCTTTCTATTACTACTAACAAGGTGGAGGAAATATTTTAATAAAATAGCAAGCATTTATTAAGTACCAGTTGTATACTATAAACCATGCTGGATACTGGACAAAAAGTAATAGTTTCTACCCTCAGGGATCTTATACTCTGCTGGGGGAAAACCACACACACACACACACACACACACACGCTATCACTAACAAAAGTTTACATGAAGTAAATAGGAAGTAATTGGGAGCAGGCACTAATGGGGGGAACAGGAAAGGCCTCATGTCTCAGGTAACATTTGAATTGAACTTTGAAGGGATCTAAAACTTCCTAGGAGAAATTATGACACAGTCTGATCCAGGCATAGGAGACAACCTGTACAATAGCAGAAAGGAGATGGAATATTGTGTGTGAGGGACAGCCAATGGAGTAGTTTGGTTTTAATGTAGAATATATAAAGGGAAGCAAAATGCAATAAGTTTGTAAATTTAGATTGCTCCCTGTTGTAAAAGCATTAAATGGCAGCTGACGGAGTTTGTGTTTTATTTTTACCAGGTCCCAGGGATTCTGGGCTCAAATAGACCAGGTCTGATTCAGGAACTGACTCCCAAGAAGGTCAGTTTTGTTGTTTATGGACCATTGACGCAACTCAGATTTAATTTCCAAAAGAACATCTCCAAAATAAAAGTTGGGCATTGTTCATGTCTAATTTTCCCCAAATGTGCTGCACACGGTCTTCAATTCTCATTCAGGCACTCAGTGGACAACATGGTCAATGACTATTACATGGCTTTTATTTTCCTTTCCTGACCCCCTCCCCAAATGCCAAAGATGCAAAGGGCTCACAGGAGTTTGTAAATAGATATAGAAACATGAAGCACCCAATAGCATGAACATGGTAAAAAGGACATATATGTAGACAGATTGTACATGAAGTTCACAAATATCCCCTTTCCCTTCTCTAGGTCAATGAGCCAATCTCATATTCCAGAGAGACTGTAGAAAGAATTGTGGAGCTTGGTATTTGGAGAGGGGTCATTCAAAATTGGAAAGGACTTCTATAGTTCATCTACAACATGTTAAGTTTTTATGTGTTTTGGTGAGAAATGGAGAAGAGGCTACACATCTTCAAATGAGAGATCAGTTTGGCCCAATATTCCTCTCTTAATTATACAGCTTTATTCCAAGCAAAACCACTCAACATTTTCTCTATGATTCTGGCCATTTTTCTCTGCCACATTTACAGCCTTCCAGTATGATAATTTCCATTACTTATTAAAAAGTTCATTTATTCATATTTAGGTCTTTCAACCTTTTTTTTTTTAAAAATAACTTTGCCCCTGGAGTCCTCTCATTAGGATTATTATGATCCTTTGAATTCTTTTTAATTTTCTAATCATCCTTCTGGAAATGAATTACCTGGAGCTGCATGAAGCATTAGAATTGGAGATCAAAGAAAGGCAAAGACTTCTTTGCCTTATGTCCAATGCCAGGCTCTATCACCTATGACACAAGTGTGTTTGAGATCATATAGAAGACCTCAAGTGTGGTGAAGGACTCAGTCATTGTTGACCCTGAGACATGGAGTTATTGCTGCCTGAGCCCCTTGGTGGATGCTGTGCTCTAAGCCCTCCAGAAACTTTTACCATGTGCTACTAAGGAAGACTTTCCTGGGGACACAGAACAATAACAGCACTTTAAAGATTACAAAGGGCCTCATCTGTTTTTCGATCACCACTTAGATAAGGAAACTAGAGCTGAGAGACGTTAAATTATGACTTAATGAGTACAGTGCATTTAGTCAGTATGTGAGGCCGAATTTGAACTAAAGTTGTTCTGACCCTAAGCTCCTCACCCCACAGTGTGCCACCCAGCTGCCTCAACAAACAGCAAGTAACATAAGCAAAGTCAACCCTATTATTAGCACAGCTAATACTTTATTGATTTGTCTTAATAATAATTTTACCCTTCAAAATGTGGAGAAATGAATAAGGGAAATTTCTATTTTAATTAGATTCTTAGCAAACAAAGTTGAACTGATTACTGGGATAGAAATAATGGGAGTTTTCTGTATTGGTGACTATCATACTTTGTCCTAGAGTTTGGGATAAGTTGTTGAATTGTTTAGTTGTTTTTCAGTTGTTTCTGACTCTTCATGACCCCATTGAAGTTTTCTTGGCAAAGATACTAGAGTGGTTTGCCATTTCCTTCTTCAGCTCATTTAAGTGACTTGTTGAGGGTCACACAGCTAGTAAGTGTCTGAGGCTAGATTTGAACTCATGAAGAAGAGTCTTCCTGACTCTAGGGCTGGCACTCTACCCACTGCACCACCAGCCAGATTACTATCCTTGCCATAAATGCACTGTCTGCCCTGCCCTGCTACAGAATTCTCCCCCATCTCATTTTCTTTCTCTCACTCACTGTCTCCTTCACCATCTCCTTACGCTCTCCCTGTCCTTCTCCATCTCCCTCCTGACAGCACAGTCAGTGCTGCAGCGTGAAGGACAGTTTAAAGACATTCACCAAGAACCCTGGCTAGTCTACATTATATAGACTGGTTACAGGTAAATTTAGAGGGAAAAAAGCATTTCTACAATAACTGCTGCCTTCCTACCCTAGAACTCAATTGCCCTGCCTTCCTTACAATGATAATGCCGCTATCACTAAAGCACCATCCAGAGAATCTGGAAATTCTCTAGTAGGAAAAACATTTTCCCCTACACAATTAGTTGTTTTTTTTTTCTAATCAGAATTTTTGTTGAAAATCACTGAAGAGAGAAATGCATAAATATAAATGCTATATATAATAATTATGTTATAATAAATAAATATGTAAATCTGAAGAAGAAAAGTTAAAGTGGAACCTAATATATTTTCCCAAGACTTAGTATGTAAAACCAGAAGAAAATAAATGCAAAGAAATACTCCCTTATTCTGTGAGCAACTTCTATACTAATGAATGGTTTCCAAACTCCTGAGATTTAGCAATTATAGTATGAGGATGCTGAAAGGCAAAATCAATCAATATTCATTAAGTACCTACTGTGTGCCAGGCACCATGCTAGATGATAGGGATATAAAAAGAGGCAAAAAATAGTCCCTACCCTCAAGGAGCTTACAACCTAATGGCGGAGACAACATGCAAACAAATATGTACAAAGCAGGCTATACACAGGATAAATCTTCAACTTGCTGCCTACCTTCTGTGTCCTTTATCTGTACAGAAGAATTTTAACAATTCCACTCTCACGACTATATAAACCTTCTTCAAAACTTCACTGAATATTCAAAATCTACCCATTAGCAGAGAAAGCTTCCGCTTCCCACCCTACAAAAAACCATTTAGGAGAGGGCCATCACCACTGGGCAAAAGTGGCCCCCAGTTATGTGTTGCAACCACAATGACCAATGGGACATAGGAGGGTTTGGGGGAAGGTGATGGTAGGAGGAGAGGGGCACTGGAAAGGGAGAAAGAAAGATGAGAAGGTTCCAAAGAACAAACTTCAGCTATTTTGTGGTTTTGTTTCAACTTGCTTTGAACAAGGGCTTGATTAGGTGACAAAGATAATTATGGAAAGGTATCATTTTGTGATTGTGAACTAGATCTAGAAATCTGAAGTGACATCTCAGTGAGAAGTTGGGGTTTTAACCAGGGGAGAACAATTATCTTTTCTTCATTAATTTTTATTCAGCTAATTGTTTTCTTCCCTTGCCTTTTTATGTAAACAACTTGTTTGCTCTCACTGTGACAAAACTCTTGGCAGGATGAACAAGTTTGCTTTAAATATCTTTCCCTGGTAATATTTTCCTTTGCAACCACCCCTTGGCAAGGATAATAAGGGGAAATATAATCAATTTGTACACAGTTTATAGAAAAACAAAACAACCAGGAGCTAAGAATACCAGAGCCTTAATTGTAGAATTTAACTATCCTCCTGGGTTTCTCTTGGATATGAACAAGTCACTGTCTCAATATACCACACAGAAGAGAGTGGAAGTATTGAAAAGATGATTTATAAAGTTCTTTTAAGATGCAGAGGTGCCTCACTTTAAAGAAAATCAGTTTGTAAGGCGGCTAGGTGGCACAGTGAATAGAGCACTGGTCCTGGAGTCAGAAAGACCTGAGTTCAAATCCCACCTCAGACACTTAACACTTACTAGCCGTGTGTGACCTTGGGCAAGTCACTTAACCCCAATTGCCCTGCCCTCCCCCCTCCAAAAAGAAAAAAAGGAAAAGAAAAGAAAATCAGTTTGTAGCTGATGTGACCAGTCATGCCCCGAAGGAAGAGCCTTTCCTCCTTCTTGGGTAGGATGTGAACTCGATCAAGGCATTAAATTTGTCTTCCAGTTATTACATCTTTGATATACTCTTCCTTTTATTAGACATTGACTCAAGTTTCCAGGAAGGATACATTAGTTGAGACCTCATTGTTGATGTTCATACGCCTGAGTCCATGGAAAAGTAAGGGGAGGGGAGAGTTTTGAGGAAGAGAGAAGTGAAAAAGGGAGGAGAAAGAGAGACAGACAGACAGACAGACAGTGGCCTCTAGCTGTCCCGTGTTCCCAGTGGATTCACTCCCAACCTGTCTTAATAGAGTGTAAATCCTAGTAGAGGACAAGCTGTTTGAAATCTCTTATGATTCCAAATTCTTTCTCCTTGAGTCCCATCGATGTAAAGCCCTTGAGGAAACAGGCTCACCAAAGGGGTGAGTTGTTGGGCTCTTTAGAAATCCCAAGTTCCTTGCAATAATACTACCTATTGTCAGTCTGGAAGCAGAGGTTATGGAGACTGTACTGATATGGAATGGCCAAAGTGACAGTATAGAAACATTTTCTTTTAAGGAAGACCTCCTTGGAAGGAAATAACCTCTAACTCTAACCTCACATCTAGCCCCCAATATAGAAAACCTTTTTCTTCTCCATTCTTAATAAAGTTTTAATGAAAATTTCCCTAAAAACAAGAAAAGCTTATCTACCACTTTGCTTTCATTCATTCATTCCTTATTTAACCCAAGTATTTGTTTATTTATTTAACACAAGTGCCAGAATTCTGGCAGATGTACTGATGTTCAATGATGGGGATTTCTCTCGAATCTTCATGACTTATTTTCTTTTTTTTAATTTTCTTAATTTTTGGAATAAAACAAACATTTCCATAATAGTACAATAAAAAAGATGATTGCACATGAAACTTCAAATCTACTATCAAATACACAACAAAATTATCATGTAAATTTCTTTTTTCCTTTCCCCCTCCCCTATTAGACACAAATAGATATATGTGTGTATGTATACATATACACATACACATACATGTATATATATATATGTATGTATGTGCGTGTATGTATGTAAAATTATTCTACGCAGCAAGATTTCCCTCTGGGAACATCAAAATTGGGATTGTGTCTCTCAAAGTGCCTCAAGGTTGCCAAAAGTTTTAGCCATGAAACATATCTGGCAAAAGCACTTTAGAATAAAAAGAAAAAGGACTAATATCCAAGTCCCTTTTTAGCAAGGCAATCGTCATAGTTCCCCCTGTGATGAGATCCATTTTCCTCCAGATGCAGTTAGAGTTCTGGTAAACTCATAGCACCATTAGTAAAGTCTCTGCCTTTTGTATAGTTGTGATCATTCCTGAGACTGGTTCAGTATCCTTCCTTCCCCTCCTTCCCTCTGAGGTTTTTATTCTCTCCCCCTGTACTGCTGGTCTTCAAGGTTTCCACAGCTTCTGACTTGAACCTGGAACTTCTCAGTAGTATCTGGCAGTAACGGTCGCCTCTTCTAGGCACCTCTGAGTTCCTTGTGGCTACACTATCCAGAAAGCCCCATGATCCTCTTTTTATTGCCTGTGTCTCCAGCTTTCTTTCAGCCTGTTCAAGAGAGGGAAAGAGTCTTTTCAGGACATGTGTACTATACAAATTCATTCAAGAAGCATTTTTGGAGTGCCAAATTCTGTGATGGAGCGAGTGAATAAAACATAATCTCTCCCCTTAGCTAATATGGAAATATTACCACAGTGTTCCAACACTAAATGATGCTGCAGCTGGCACACTTGCCCATGATCCTACAGTCTGGTAAATTGTATGCCCAAAGCAACTAGGAGTCCTCCTTCACTGGCCCCTTTGTATGTGCCTCTCAGGATCAGCACGCATGGAACTAGAGATAGGCCGGAAAAATGAATATCTCTGACAGGGAGCTCTGCTGAGTTGGCCTTATCTCTAAGTGACTAGAAGGAACTACATGTGAGTTAAGTCACTAGGACCGATGACAACTGCTAAGAGGAAGCACAGGCCAAAGGATCTCATTTCAAATCCCAGCTCTGCTACTTACTATCTCCAACCTTGGGCCAATCACTTAACCTCTGTGAGCCCCAGTTTCCTCATCTATAAAATGTGGGGGCTGGACGAGGTGCCCTTTGACGTCCCTTCCAACTAGAAATCTTTCTACCTTTGTTCCTAAGGCTCTGGATTTGGTTGACAGGCTCTTGCTTAAGATTGTGACCACGAGTCTCCTCTCTACTATAATGGGAAGCCATTCAGGGAAGACAGTGAATACTCTCTCATACAGGGCATGGTTACTTGTACCGTACACAACTGACATCAGTTTGTAACTAAGGCGAGGATTTGGCCCAGGGCACTTAACTTCAGCAATAAAAATCAAAAGAAAACAGTCACAAGGCCTTTTTCTTTCTTTTTTTTTCTCCTGAAGCAGAGAACTTTCAAACAGGAATCAACACTTTTCAAGGACCTGGTTACTAAGCAGATTCTCTCCATGAGGGAAATCAGCCCTCTCACTGAGGAAATCTTGGGGAGCACTAACTGAAAAAGCCAAGGAGTGTTTGATGTTATCATCTTCCTCCTCCACCCTTAAAATAAATTGCTTACAATTTCTTATCTAATCAAACGAATGTAGGAAAAAATATACAACTGTTTAAATGATAAGAACAGAACATAGCCTAAGCACGATTTTTTTTTAAATAAATGCCAAGTAGATTTCATCAGACAGCTACAATCTGGTTAATGCCCTAGACATGGGAAATGCACATTAACCTCCAATCTTCTTTTAAAAGATCCTATAGTTAATAAGCCTTTCTAATGAACTCCACTGCACTCTTGAAGTAAAGTAATTTTGTTGAAAGGATCAGTTGCTCAGAAAGGCAGTCCCCCATAGGGAAAACAACATCAGCTGTAGATAATGTCAGGAGGCCAGACTTTGAATTCAAGGCTCTGCCACTAATTCCCAACGTGAGCTCAGCAAGGTCACTTCACTTCTCTGGGGCTCAGTTTCCCCATCTGTAAAATGAAGGGGTTAAATTTAATCATCTTCAAGGTCTATTATTTTATAAGACTAGATTCTATTCCCAGTTTTCAAGACCCAGGAAAGAAGCCCAAGTACTTCTCAGTAGTAAATTAGCAAGTGAAAAGGACTGTGAGAGAGATCCAGCTACTGGAAAGCCAGGAAGCTTAACTCTTTCCAACCTTTTCTGCTTTCCCACTCCTGGGTTTCTAAATGTGTTGCTTTACATTTCACTAGGGGTTTTGTTTAAATGTGTGCAGGAGTTAAGGGAATTGAAGGGTGACTGATATTTTAAATTATTTAACCCAGAACAAGTCAACTTAGCTCTATCCTCTTAGAGCTCATGATGATTTTTTTTCCTAAAGAGGATGACTAACATAAAAACCAGGAATATTTTTGTTGTACAGAAATATTGAAGTATTTAAAATTACTGTACCCCAAACTTTGTTTTCCCCTTGATTCCCCTGGGCATGCAGACAGCTTTGTAATACAAAATCCACCTACTTGTGCAACCTCAAGCTGTTCAGTTAACTCCCAGGAGCCTCCATGTCCTTTTCAGCAAAACCCCTTTGCAAGGACTGAGGTTTGGCCTGGAGACCTCTAGGTCCTTTTCAACTCTCACCTTCTAGAATTCTATTCTATGCCATGGTTCTTACCTCTAAGCAGGATTGATGTTTGTATGTTGACACAGTTACTTGATCATTTCCTGCCCCAAATTAAATCAAAGGTCACCTTTGATAAGTAGAGC
This sequence comes from Pseudochirops cupreus, assembly GCA_028627135.1. NCBI lineage: Eukaryota > Metazoa > Chordata > Mammalia > Diprotodontia > Pseudocheiridae > Pseudochirops > Pseudochirops cupreus. The sequence goes on along the minus strand of CM053580.1, from coordinate 441,807,295 downwards.
AATAAAAGCAGTTAGTGTATAAATAGATTATGCCTAAGAATAAAGTTCATAGATTAATTTTAGCCTTCTCCACATAACTTCGATCTGTTTATCTGTGTGTTCATTTCTTCCTAGGTTCTGTGTAGCCTATTCTTTTTTTTTTTTTTT
>CM053580.1:441767775-441806648 GCA_028627135.1 Pseudochirops cupreus | reverse complement strand
AAGATTGAGGATGAGAAAGATGAAGTGATTTGCCCAGGGTCACAGCCCATTAGTGTCTGAGGCAGAACTCGGGGCTCCCTGACTCCAAGTCCTGAGCTCTAACTACTGGGAAGCCTAGCTGCTTCCTTCTTACACTGCCTAATTTGTCCCTTACAACAACCCTGTGAGGAAGTACCAGTATTGATCACTACAGTCCCATTTTACAGATAAGAATACTGAGTTTGAGAGGATCATGACACACAGCCAAATGGGAGTGAGGGACAGGCCCCCCGGGATATTGAATCTCATTCTTTCACTCTTCAGCACACTTTGCTTGGCATAACCAACCTCATTTTTAAAAAATGAACAGAATATGGCAGAAAGTGCAGGACTTGGAGTCATGCGACCTGAATTCCAGTACAGATTCTAACTCTTACTCTCTGTGCAACTTTGGTTAGGTCACTGAAACCTCTCAGAGCCTCGGTTTCCTCATATGTTAAACGAGGGGAATTGGATTGGATGTTCTCTAACTCTATACACCTGTGGTCCCGTGATCCTACTCATCTAGATGTCCTCCATAATCATTCCTGCTCCGCCACTAGAGGGGATAAAATGTAGTCAATTAATTCTTGGCCCTGTAGCCAGAGACCATCCAACAACTTGTACTGAATTGCTATCAGATTAAACCCAGCATTCCCTCAAACCTTAAAACACCAGATGTGGAGCCTATCCAGGGGAGATTAAAATGTTGCCGATGACTGTTTTAAAATGACTTTTAAGGGGTTCAGTTCTACATAAAAACAGTCAGAAATGCCATTAGAGGGTCTTTTGCATTCAGAGCACATAGTTTTCAGGTTCTTCCAGTTTTATAAAACTTCTATTCATCTGATTGCAATTAAGAGTCAATTTAACCTCAATTTATAGGTCTTTCCATAATTAACCTACCAAAAGAAAACAAGCATACAAAGGACTGCTTTAAAAATATTGTCTTAATTTGATCCTTATAATATCCCTGGCAAGCAGGTGCTGTTATCATTCTCATTTTACAGTTGAGGGAATGGAGACAAAGGTTAAGTGACTTGCCCAGGGTCACACATCTAGTAAGTGTCTGAGGCTGGATCTGAACTCAGGTTTTCCTGACTCCTTTCTTCATTGTGCCACCTCACTACCTTTTTTGTTTGTTTATTTGTTTTGTCTTTTTGTAGGGCAAGGCAATTGAGGTTAAGTGACTTGCCCAATGTCACACAGCTAATAAGTGTTAAGTGTCTAAGGTTGGATTTGAACTCAGGTACTCTTAACTCCAGGGCAGGTGCTCTTTTCACTGTGCCACCTAGCTATCCCACCTAACTACCTTTAAAGTTGTTTTTATCTCATTTTGTGGCTTCAGAGTGCACCTCAAACTTGGCTATCAGTTTTGAAAATGGGTGCTATCATGTGAAAGACTGCTCTAAATCAGCAATGATAAAGGTGTTTGCAATCTTTTTAAAAATTCAATTTTATCTTTAATATGCTGTTTTCAGAGTAACAAGGATGATAAAGGATGGAAATAGTGTTGGAAGGGCTTTGGGAAGACAGGCACACTAGTACACCTGTCCTAAAAGTCTTAAGCTTTAACAGCTTAAAACTACATTAAAACTTTCGAAACATACTGTGTGTTGGTCCTCGAATTGGTCCGACTTGTTTTGGACCCTGGCTGAGGGTGAGTACCTCAAACATACCTCACCCCTCAATAACCATCCTGGTCACAGGAATCCACTGACTCTCTCTGGCAAGATCAGGAACTATATATCTACTCTGCCTCTCCTCCCACCCCACACTGGTCACTTGTCCAACAACAAATACATTCCTGTGCTTCTATGCTGGGGTGGTGGTGGAGATAATCTAGTAGGCAGTGGAATGAGTTTTGTCGCAGAGCTGAGCTCACCTGGTCTGAGGATGAATACCAGAGTTGTGTACATGATGCACCCAGCTACACTGTAATTTCTAATCCTCTGGGGTCTACTTGGTGAGAGGAGGCAGGAAGGGGCAGACTTTCCAGTTTTTCCAATCTTTGACTTCCCAGGCTTCCTTTAAGTTCCAACTAAAACACCATGCCCTATACCTTCCCCAACCCTTCTTAATTCCAGTGCCTAATTAATTTCCTCTGTTAATTATTTCTTATTTATTCTATATATAGCTTGCTCGATATATATTTGCATGTTGTCAGTCTGTTAATTATTTCCTCTTATAAATAGTTGGCAGGTTTGTTATGTCCATTAGATTATAAACTCCATGAGGGCAGGGACTATCTTTTGCCTCTTGTTGTATCTCCAGTGCTTAGAACAGCACCTGGCACATAGTAGTCACTTAATAAATGTTTATTGAATTGAATTAAATCTCTGAAGATACCCAACCACCCTTCACAGCAGCCACTGCATACTCCCACTTCCTTCTTCAGCTTCCCACTCTTCCTTTCTGTGGCTTTCTTGAGGTTATACTAAAGGAAGAATGAGGCATACCTAATTACTTGGTCACATTGTGGTCTAGTGTGGTTCTTTGCCAACCTCTTTCTGTGACACTGCCCTAACTTCTCCAGTGGCACATTAGCTTTATGGAGCCCAGTCTGTCAGGGTCAGTGAGCTGTTTGTCCTCTTCCTCCCTGCTCCCAGGAGGTACCCCCCCTCCAACTCCCTGCCCTGCCCACACTCCACTATTCCTCCTGCCCAAGGAGTCTAATCAGATACAGCCACATCAGGGAAAAATCAGCCAAAGGTTTTTTCTCCTTTTTCAAGTCCTCTGGTCATTTCATTTTCTGTGGCTCAGCACATAATACTTGACCCTGGAGTTTAGGTTAATACAGCAAGAAGGGTAGAAAAATTAATATTTAAATTTTCAAAAGATGTGATTCTGGTCATCAGTCCTTATACTCTACTTGCCAGTCCGCTAGAGGAGAGTATGAGACCTGGTTGCAAAGATGCTTTTTTAGCCAAGAAGATAAGATCGAAAAGGTTGTCCTGTGTTTTGGAGGGATGAAGAGAGTTCAATTAAAAGGAGTTCTTTGTGCAAATCTTGTATTTTTTAATTGAATTATTATTTGTAAAGTAATTATTTTAGTTTCTTTAGTTTGATGAATAAAAATAATGTTCTTTTGATTATACAAAGGATACTTGCCTTAAAAAAATTCTCTCAGTGCACACCCTGAGGAAATGTGCTGAGCACATCTATAGTGAATATCTCATACATATCTCATCCTTCTATAAGCAACCTGGATCTAGGACTCCATGGATCCATGGCTTGAGCACAAGGCAGGACCAGAGACTGAATGTCTATTCTGATGAGGCCATAACCTGTCCCTCTTCCTCCAGTCTTTTTAGGGACAAAAAAGCAAATAAGTATTATCTTTGGTAGTAGGAAAGGTATGACAGTCTCCTCTTCTATGGCTCCACTCCACACCCCTGTTTCAGAGCTGTAGAATGGCTACCTTCCTTTCCTGATCATTTCTTTTACCTTCATAGGTACCCCCATTAACCCAATCCCTCCTGTGCTCCCACAGCCCCCTCCTCTATACAGTTACATTGTGCTTTCCAGAATACTTGTTTCTTAACATTGTCCTTCATACGAGACCTTTGTCCCCACCTAGAAGCTACTTTATTGTGTATTGATCGTATGTGTGCATGTCACTTTACCATGATAAAATGTGAGCTCCTGAAGAGGAGAGACTATTTCATTTTGTCTTTGTATTTCCACTCATTCATTCATTCACAGCACCTGACACATAGGAGTTTAAGTTGAACTGAATGTGAGAAATTGTTCATACTCTTTGCTCCAGTGATCATAAGGTAGATCAAAGATTTTTTTTAAAAAGGCTTTCTATATAATAAAATATTAATCATTGTATTTTCATGGTAAAAAAAAAACCTAGGACAAATTGAAAAAATTTTTGAAAAAATTGGAAAACTTAGACAAAGTGAAGTGCATATATGTAACAGAAAATTATTACAAGAAACTAGAAATGAGGAATTCAAAGACCTGAGAATATATGGATCAACTGATTCAGAAAGAGGTAAGAACTGGAAGAACAATATATATAATGACTACAATAAAATAAGTGAAAACATTAAAGACAGTATGAGATATTAGGCAGAGCACTGGATTTGGAATCAGGAAGACTTAGGTTCAAATCCCTCCTTAAACATTCACTACTTTTATTGCCCTAGAAAAATCATTTAATCTTTCTTGTACCTCATTTTCCTCATCTAGAAAATGTGAGAATTGGATTTGATAGCCTCTGTGGTCCCTTCTAGCTCTACGTCTATGAAATCTGATTAATTGTAAATTAAATCTAATTAATCATAATAACCAATCTGGTGTCCAACTAACACGTATATATCAAGCACCGTACCTTCTTCCTCACAGTGGCAAGGCAAGAATAATCTATGCCATCTGGTTTTATTTAACTGTTGTTGGTTTTTTGGTTTTCTTTTTGTTTTTGCTGTTACCGGAGAGAGTTTAAAGTGCAGAGAGAGTGGGAGATATCAGTGGGGAAATGACTGTGGCATAAACACACGCAAGTTAGTAGAGTAAATGGGAAAAAATAAAATATAAAATTTTTTAAAGTTTAATAAAGAATTTATTTTATTTATTTATTACTTATATTATTTATATTTATACTATCTAGTAAAGAATAAGAAAAGAATTATGCAATGGCCATGGGCAGAATGTAGCAAAAGAATACAAATGACATAGAGAAATACACCAATTCTCACTAAAAAACATAACTCATAGTAGATACATTATTGACTTTTGTATGCAAAGAACAGCATATTATCATCATTTCTAAATTGCTATCTCGTGTATGTAGGGCATTATACATTTCAGAACTGTCTTGCTACATTTGCAAAGCGAAAATGAGGATGAATACGGATAAGGCTGGGCAGCATAAAGGTCACAGCCAGGATTTCTAAACAGTAAGGTTTTATTCCTGAAAGCAGGACACAAAGAGAACAAAGTAATTTTTACATCCTTCATTGAAAACAGGTTTGTATCTTCCCTATTTTACTCTGTAATTGTTAGTTACTTTTGATAGGTTCATTGCTATGTCATTTCCTACAGGACCCTATGGGAATGTCAATGAAGGTCAATGGTGAAGCAAGGAGGGGATAGAGATTATTCCCTCAGTGAAGTCAGATAGGGAAAGGCTTAGCTTATGGCCCAGGCTAATCTAATATAGGGGTTCCCAGGCTGAATGACCTGCAAGTGACTTGTGACTCATTTCTCTAGGCTCTAGGCAAGATCTAGAAATCTAATTATGGTAGTAATAAAAAAAAATTTAAGGAAAAAAAAACACTGCTAGAGAATAAAAAAAAAAACCACTGATAGAGAAACAATTTCTTTAATACATCAGATAATTGTATATTTTCCCAGTCTATTCCTTTGAAACACATAAAACAGATTTAGTAATGTAGAAGGCTATAAATGACAAAAAACAAAATAAGTAATTTGTCATTATTTCCTTTGTAGATAACCGAAGTACCATAGAAGTTAAAGTGTAAAGTCACTGACTGAGCCCTTGTGGGCCCAGTCCTAAGATACGTCTCAGTGCATGAACTTAGGTCTTTACAGAGAGAGGTAAAAAGTTACATTGGCAAAAATATAAGTGAAAAAGAAATTCAGTGGATATTTTGCAATTATTTCATGTCTTGGATGAGGTTAATATACCAACTATTGACAGTAGGGCATGATTGACTATATTTTTAGTGTGTTTAATGAATAGGATAATTAGTACCATTTATTTCCATTTTTCTCATATCCTCTTATTGAAAATGACAGCATTTTCTGCCTTCATTATTTTCTGAAGTGCCAAAACATAGTAATTATTACAGCTGAGTAAGAAGCACCTCTCTCACTAAAACCATTCTTGCTCAACATATTTTCATGCCTAGAATATCACTCTCAATACCAATCTAGTTAAGCACTTGTGAAAAAACATTTATAATATTTTTCTCCTATTTCTTCTTTTTTTTAAATAAATAGTATAAAGTCCTGACTTGGTTTTCCTCTCCTTTAGGGAAAGTTTTCCTGGTACCATCACTTATTTAGGGCTTATAACTTTTGATTCTTCAACCTATTACTACAAATTAACATTGGTTTCAAATTACCTTATGGTAATAATTGAGGACATATTTTATTTAGTCTGATTTTCTCCTAAAAAGCTAGAAATGCTAAATCTTAAAGATATATTAGTTTGGGATTTTTTTTTTTTTGCAAATTGCCTATTCTTGACTATACACTGGAATAAACTTTTTGAAGAACAATACAGCGACATACAATTAGAGTCACAAAATTAACCATGCCCTCTAATAGTGATTCTACTGCTAGGACTTTGTCCTAAGATACCAAAGCAAGGGGGGAGGGGAATGGACTATCTTTACAATGATATTCATTGTTGCTTTATTTTTGATAGCAAAATAATATAATACAATTAGATATGGGTTGAATAAATTATAGTGTATTAATGTAATACAAGAATTCTTAACCTGGGGTAGAGTAACTTATTTTTTTTAATATCCTGATAATTGCACTAAAGTTTTTTTTTTCAATCAATGAAAGTTTTCCTTGTCTCCTTTTTTTTTCAATCAATGAAAGTCTTCCTTGTCTCCTTCCCACCACATTGAGAAAGCGAGAAGAAACAATGTTGATACAAATACATAGAGTTGAACAAAACAAATGCCCTCATTAGCTGCATCTAAAAGACATCCCAATCTGCGTGCTGAGGCCATCATTTCTCTGTGAGGAGGTTGGTAATATGTTTCAACTTTCATCATGAGTGCTTTGGAACTGTGGTTATGGTAATTATGTTGGTCAGAGTTCCTAAGTCTTTCAAAGATGTGTGCCTTCAGAAAATTGTTGTTGTATAAAATGTTCTCCTGATTATACTCACTTTATTCTGTATCAGTTCATACAAGGCTTCCCAGATTTCTTTGAAACTATCCACTTCCTCATTCCTTTCAGTATAAGAATATTCCATCATATGCATATATTATAACTTTGGCCATTTTCCAATTGAGGAGGCACTACTTCTATTTCCAATTCTTTGCCTTGGAAAAAGAACCCCTACAAGTATTTTTGTACCTATGGATGCTTTTTTCTCTTTCTTTGATCTCTTTGGGGGTAGATGTCTAGTAGCAATATTGGTATGATAGGACCAGCATTTCTCTGACACAGCTTCTTTCTTCTTATTTACAACATGGAGAGGTTTTACCTAAAGGAAGAAAAAGCCACCTCCACCCATACCACACACCGTGATATGATTGGTCCTGGCTTCCCTGATGCAGCTTCCTTTCCTTCACATATCACTACATCCCAACCAACATGGGGGTAGGCCCAGGACAAAGCTATCTTTAAGACTTAATTGGCCCTGGTTTTTTTCACTAAGCTTCCTGGTCATCTAAGCAAATAAAAAGTCCCAGGCAAACCACTTGGACTTGATGGTTTTCTTTTTTTTAATAGTTTATTTATTTAGAATTTTTTGCCTTTTTTTGGAGGGGGGAGGACAGGGCAATTGGAGTTAAGTGACTTGCCCAAGGTCACACAGCTAGTAAATGTTAAGTGTCTGAGGCCAGATTTGAACTTAGGTCCTCCTGACTCCAGGGCTGGTGCTCTATTCACTGCACCACCTAGCTGCCCCTTGATGGTTTTCTAAAACCTATTTGAATGTTGCTATTCTGCCCTGCTGACCAGATGGACCTGTTTCCACATGGAGATAAACAGGGTTAGCATCTAGAAAAGCTAATTGCTTTTCTATTCTTGTTTCATCTCCTTAGTTATTGGGGGCAAAGTAAACCTTGTATTAAGTGTTCAACGACATATGAGTGTCTGATTTTGTGCAAACATTGAATCTGAACTAAGAGAGTGCTGACCCCAAGAACTAGGTCACAGTTTAACAAATTTGGGGGCCCTGTTCTAAATCACTTTCCAGAATGGGTGTACAGGTTCATAGCTCCACCAATAACATATCAGCGTGCCTATTTTTCCACATCACCTGTAGCAATTTGTCATCATTCTTTTTTGTCAATTTTGTCAAACTGATGAGTACGAGGTGGAACCTCAGGCTTATTTTTAATTTGCATTTCTCTAATTATTGATGATTTCTAATTTTTTTCATCATATCATTGATAACGTGGGCTTCTTTTGAAAACTGCCTATTCATTTACTTTGACCATTTATCAATTGGAGAATGGTCTATTCTTATAAATTTATTCTTATAAATAAATTCTTATAAATTTTATTCTTATAAATTTAAATTAATTCCCTATAATGCTTGGAAAAGAAATTTTAATCAGAGAAACTTGCTTAAAAAATTTTTCCCCCCATGCATTGGTTTTATTCATGCAAAAACTTTCTAATCATATGCAATTAAAAATTGTTCATTTTACTTCTATGATACTACTATCTCTTGTTTGGTCATGAACTCTTCCCCATCCATAGATCTGACAGATAATTGCTTCCTTGCTTCTCTATTTTTTTTAAAATAATGTCACACTTTATGCCTTTGTTACATACCCATTTGGAGCTTGTCTTGGTTTATGATGTGAAGTCTTGGTTTATATTTAGTTTCTGCCAGACAACTTTCCAATTTTCCTAAAGGTTTTTGTTGAATAATGCATTTTTACACCAGTAGCTGGGATCTTTGGATTTATAAAACACTATGCTACTGTGTTTCTCTCTGTATATTGTGTGCCTAATCTGTTCCACTAATCAATCTTTATTTTTTAACCAGTACCAAACAGTTTTGATGATGACAGCTTTGTAGTATAGTTTGAGATCAGATACTTCTTGGTCCTCCTCTATCCACCTTTTTAATCACTATTTCCCTTGAGATTCTTGTCCTTGTGTTTCTCCAGATGAATTTTGTTACTATTTTTCTAGCTCTATAAAGTAATCCTTTCATAGTTTGATTAACATGACAGTGAATAAGTAAATTAATTTGGGTAGTATTATAATTTTTAATGTATTGGCTTGGCCTACCCATTTGAGCAATTAATATTTCTCCAATTATTTAAAATTGTCTTTGTTTGTATAAAGAGTACTTTGCAGTCCTGTTCATATATAGTTCCTATCTTTGTCTTGGTCCCCAAGTATTTTATACTTCCTTTTGTTATTTTAAAAGGAATTTCTCTGTCTCTTCCTACTGGATTTTGTCGGTAATGTACAGAAATGCTATTGGTTTGTGTGGATTTACTTTATAGCCTGCAACTTTGCTGAAGATGTTAATTGTTTCCATTTGTCTTTTTAGTTTACTCAACTATATTTCAATAAAGTGGTTTCCTTTGTAATACTATGTATTTTAGTTTATTCATTTAAAAACATTATTCTGAGAAGGGGTTTGGAGGCTTTGTAGGACTGCCTAAAGGGTCCATGACACAAAAAGTTAAGAATTCCTGATGTAATAGAATACTAAATATCCATAAAGACCACACATTTGAAAAATACAAGAAAACATGAAGAGACATGAATGAAGCACAGGAGCAACACACAATTGACTACTGCTATGCAAAAACAACAGCAACAGAAATAGCTCACACTGATAAAGTGAGCTAAGGTTTGCAAAACAATCTACCTTCATCACCTCATTTGATATTTACAATTCACCCCCCCCCCCCCAACAAGGTAGATGTTGACAAAATTCCAGATGGACTTGGAAGAGGAAAACAGAGAAAACATATTTTTGGATATCTGTTACATCCCGATGTGTTTCTAGGAATGTTATATGATTGCAAAGAAAGAAATGCCAAGTCTCTGAAGAATTAAGGTTCCAAATTCCTCAAAAGGCAATGGAGAGATGTATCATAGTCTTGAACAGGCTATTCTATGTTACAGGTGAAGTGGAGAACCAGCAATAACACTATCATCAAGTAAATGCTTTATGGAAAAAGGAGGTAGATGTGTTATGTAATGAGCATGAGAAATACTGACACCATATCAAAGGAACTAGAGGAAGATTCCCCAGCACAGAACGCCCTGTGGCAGATTTTGGGGAGAACATGTACAAAAATCATCTGGGCTGAAAAGGCTTAGATGGATTCAGAGCTGTCCTGGTAGAAGAAGTCCCCTCTATGAGATCCTGGATATAAGGAAAGAGCATCTTTTCATTTGTTTGGTCTTCTTTTATTAAATGCTAAGGGTTTAATCAAAGATTTTATTTTCTATTTTATACATTTACTCAATTTTTTGTATTTTGCTCAAAGATATTATGTTTAGAAAATTTTGAAACGATACCCTCCCTCTGCTTCTCTGTACTTCCTCCTTCCTTTCCCCATCCTCAAATATTTAGTGGATAAAGTACTGGACTTGTAATCAGGAAGACCTGAGTTTGAATTCTTCCCCAGAAAAAATTTTGGCTATGAGACCCTGGGTAAGTCACTTACACTCTCTCAATCTCAGTTTTATGACCTGGATGTTAGGGATAATAGTAAGATTACCTATTTCACAGTGTTATTGTGTGGCTCAAATGAAATAATATATGTATGTAAAGTGTTTTGTAAACCTTAAAGTACATGTAAATGCTAATTATAATGATGGTGGTGGTGGTGATAATAATGACTATTCTTATAAACTTATCTCCTTTTAAAAGATAGCAGCATTGTAAGTGGGGATGCCCCTTTCTCTCATGTGATCCCAAAACAGCTATTCCAGTTATGGGTCCACCTTTACTCAAAACCATAACTCAGCAATCTCTGCCAATATGTTACTAGAGAAAAGCTGGAGAAAAGGTGCAACTAGTTAAAATAAAAGTCATTTAATGAACTAGTAGAGTAAGAAAAGTAACAATAGAACATTTCCTATACATACCCATTAGTGGAAAGAATAAACATACCAAGAGAATATTTACATAGAGGCATACATATGGCCAGGGTGCTCCCACAGTGGCCCAGTTCCCCCTTATGATAATATATGGAAGTTGAGGTATTCTAGTGATGTCTCACTGGACAGCTCCTGACTCAAGGAGGTCATAGTCTAATGGAGAAAACAACATTCAAACAATTATGGACAAACAAGCTGTATGTGTGATAATTTGGAAATAATCAACAGAGGGAAGGCATTAAGGGAAATCAGGAAAGTCTTCTTGTAGAAGGTGGGATTTTTAGCTGGGACTTGAAGGAAGTCAGGAGGTAGAGATGAAAAAAAAGAGAATTCCTGGCATTGAGGACAGCTGGTGAAAATGCATTGAGTTGGGAGATGGAATGTCTTGTCTGAGGAACAGCAAGGAGGCTAGTATCACTGGACTGCAGAGTACTTTTGAGGGAAATATTGTATAAGCAGATTGGAAAGGTAGGAAGGGATCAGGTTTTTAAGGGCTTTGAATGCCAAGCAGAATATTTCACATTTGATGCTGAAAGTGCTAGGAGGTCACTGGGAATTTGATAGCTAAATGAAGAATGGACTAGATCAGTGAGAAACTTGAGGCAGGAAGACCAAAGAGTGGGATTTTACAATAATTCAGTGATGAAGGCCTATCCCAGGCTAGTGGCAGTGTTAAAGAAGAGAAAGGGAGCAGCCAGGTGGTGCAGTGAATAGATCACCAGCTCTGGAGTCAGGAGGACCTGAGTTCAAATCTTACCTCAGACACTTAACACTTACTAGCTGTGTGACCTTGGGCAAGTCACTTAACCCCAATTGCCCTGCCTTCCCCCCTCCAAAAAGACAAAAAACAAACGGAGAAGAGAAGGGGGTATATAGCAAAAATGTTACGAAGATAAAATCAATGGACCTAGGCAACAATTGGATAGAGGGGTTGAGAGAGGGAGAAAGAGTAGTCAGGATGACACTTAGGATTTAAGCTTGTATCACTGGGAAGATGGTGGTAGTCTCAATAGCAACAGGGAAAAGGAGAGGGTTTGGGAGGAAAGATGCTAGTCTGGGAGAAAAGGGAAAGAAAAACCATCTGAGCACATTTCTTAAGGGTCTTTTTGGGAGATGGGGGGGAAACAGGCAGGTAACTGAAGGAGATTAAAGAGTATGCCTCTTTTGAACATCAACTGATTTGCACCTTGCAAGGACATTACACTTCTGCACTACTCAGTCAATAAATATTTATTAAGAAGTTATCACGTGCCAGGCACTATGTTAAGAGCTGCGGACACAAAAGCAAATGAAAACAAAGACAGCCCCTGTCCTCAAGGAGCTTATAATCTTATGGTGAAGACAACAGAAAAATAAACTGAAAATCAAAGGGAGAAAAGGAAGAAGGTGCCCCACAAAGGGGTACCTGCTGCAAGATGCCATTACCAAAAAGGAAGAGGAATGTAAAAAGAAATCCCCTGCCCCTTTCCACTGCTTGCTGCACTCTTCAAGAGGTACAAGAAAAAAAGGTTGAAGACATAAGACTTTTCTCAGAACTGATTGCTTACTTTTTTTTTTTTTTGCTTTTTGGAGGGGGGAAAGCAGGGCAGTTGGGGTTAAATGACTTGCCCAAGGTAAGTGTTAAATGTCTCAGGCAGGATTTGAACTCAGGTCCTCCTGACTCCAGAGTCAGTGCTCTATTCACTAGATTGCTTGCTTTTTAAAGGCTTCCACCCTCAGCAGCTTTTCCTGACCCTTTTATGTGCAAATGGACCTCGAGTAAAAGGTCTCAGAGGGACTTACCTTTCCATAATCCCATGCAAATATAATAGGATTCTTACATTTTATAATTCCCTTAATGAGGGGGTAGAACTTTATCAAGGATCCTCTGATCAATACTCCCTCTACATTTACTAATATTAGTAATTTTTATTATATATATTACTATATTATATTATATGCATATGTATGTATATATACATGTGTATATGTGTGTGTGTATATGTGTGTGTGTGTGTGTATTTAATATTAGCAACCTGGAAGTCCACTTCCAGCAATTTTTGAAATTCTTTCCTCCTCTTCTTAACCGTAATTGATTGGCCAGGTATAGCAATTTGGTCAGGCTGCCAGAGTACCTTTAATACAATGCTGAACATTTAAAATTTCAGTCATTCCAGCAATGGGTAGTTTAATGGTTAAAATTATTGGAGAGTTCCCAAAGGTGTATAACTTATTACTTACTCCAGACCTAATTCACTCTATGACCTCAAATGTGGCACTTAATGGATTCTAGTTTCTCCACTGCCTGACTACTAAGGGAGTATTTTGACCATTAAGAAAAATAATAGCTCAAATCTTATAAGGCTTTTTCCCAGTCTATAAACAGAAACTAACAATAGGAAATTCTGAAGTGAAAGATATTAAAGGATATGCTGTTGTTGCTGAGTTGTGTCCAACTCTTCATGACCCCATTTTGGGGTTTTTGCCCTTTCCTTCTCCAGCTCATTTTGAAGATTATGAACTGAAGCAAACAGGACTAAATGACTTGACCAGGGTCACACATCTAATGCGTCCCTGAGGTCAGATTTTAACTCAAGTCTTCCTGATTCCAGACCCAGTGCTCTATCTGCTACACCGCCTAGCTGCCCTGATTAAAGGATATGACGTATGCTAATGCCTAGCAAAAATGTAATACCATCATTCATTTTCACAATCTTCCTAAAATTTTATTTTTACAATCATTTGTACATACTATCTTTGGCCTCTTTTTGTATCCCTAGCACTTAGCACACTGTCTGACACAGTGTAGGTGGTTAATCAATGTTTGTGGATTGAACGATTCATTCCCCAGATCAACTCTGTCAAATTTGGTTGGTTTGATCCCAGACGTGCTTGGATATGTTTTCTTTCCCATAACTCTATCCCAGTCTGTAACCAAGTAAGATCTTTGTTGATTTTTGTCTCACAGGAAGGAGGGTGCATTTAAAGGACCTGTATTGGGCTGAGCCCTGAGTAAGCAGGTTCTGGAGCATTCACACACTCCCAGCAACTTGCTCAATTGATGCAATTCTCTACCTGGAGAAACTAAAAGCTTACTTCCAGAAGAGTTGTGATGATATGGAATGGAAATGCCATACAGTGATTATGGAGTATGTGGGGCATTCTGTAACTCAGTGGTTCTCAACCTTCCTAATGCCCAGATTCTTTAATATTCATATGTGGGCGTGTCTACATGTGGGCGGACCCGTCTGGAGACGGATAGAGGAGCACAATGTCTCGGTTCCTAAGACCATCAGAAATATGTGTTTTCCAATGGTCTTAGGCAACCCCTGTGACTCCTGTGAAAGGGTCATTCGACCCGCAAAGGGGTCGCGACCCACAGGTTGAGAACTGCTGCTTAACTGGTTCTGGTTGGCTAACCATGTGTTAGAGAGGGGACCCTTTGATGGGTTGAAGAGGCATTCAATAAGATTGAGCAGCTTTAACCACTTCGTTGTCTCATTCACTTTTTTGCCTTCATCTGATGCCTCTTTAGGACATGGATCCAATAAAGGAAGTAGAGTCTCTGACTTTTGGAATTTTGAAAATAGGAGAAATAGCCATAAAAATCCAGTAGTCAGAATTCAAGTTGGTTTTTGCAACCAGTACAGTACTGAAGCTCCAAGCATCAAAGAGTGACTTCTGGGAGTGACTTTTAGGACTCCATTTGAAGCAAGACAGAGACTTATTTGGCAGAGATGTCTTCAGATGTGAACTTGATGGGATTGATGCTGTGGGGAAACTAAGCTAAACCATGAGCCTATCCTCCACAAAGACCAAGGTGGTATATGGTTGAATATGTCACTGTTGCCCCCTCTCCCAAAAAGCACTAGAGGAAATGTTTGTACGTTTGTTTTTATAAATGTACAAATCTTTTAAATAAATTTTATTTTGTAAAAGCTAATGGATATTAAGTGATTAAATGAACCTGGGGGGCTAGACCTACAGAAATGGGGAGGATATAGATAACAGGAGCTCAAGCACCTAGCAACAGGAAGAATAGATATCTCCAGTCCCCCAGAAACACCCTCCTAGGACCCTCATGGGCAGGTGTAACAGCCTGGCTCCTGGAAAGGGAGTCAGAACGCCCTGGCTACACTGGGCCAGATCTTGCAGTGAACCTTACATAGGAATTAGAAACTCTTTAGCCTTTCAAGTTAAGGCTATGATGAGCTTCTGCAGGGGTGTTGGAGGTGTCTTTGAGATCCAGCAGGACCAAGAACTGCTCATTCAATTTTATTAGCACTTGACTGAGCACCTGAAATTACAATGATTTAAACAAGATGCTATTGAGAAACTATTATGACATATAATTTTTGTTACTCAATTTATACTGCTTATAAATAATTTGCATTGTGGGCTTATTTGCATGGTGTTTTTAAAAAAATAAATATATATACTCTTTAGCCCCTAGCAACACTACAGAATGAAGTGATAAACTTTCACCCACTTCAACACCTGATTTCTAAAGGGATAGTCTTTCTGATACTGCATAAGCCCCTGTCTCTTGCCCTTTAATGTCAATCACGCATACATATTGTCCTTTTTTCCTGTTTAACCAATAGACCCTCTTCTTGACAGTCAAAGAATCCTTTTCTGATCTTTTACTCCAACATCTCTTCTCAAGGCTCAAATACCTTAACCTAGTTCTTACTGCCAACTACTTAGGTAACCTAGACCTCAGATGTCTAAGATACTGTTGATTAGTGGGGGTTAGAGCACGTGTTCCTATCAGAGAGTTTTCTTAGGTTCCATGTTTCTCAAAATTATCCTGAAACCATTCATAATTTACCATGCTCAGTGACTAGGAAGAATTTATGGAGTTTTACTTCTTGGTTGTTGAGGGTTTTTCTTTTAAGTGCATTGGGATTTTTAGTGGGGTGAGAAATACAATGGGAAAAAGGAGGCTTAGCTATTTGTTTTGTTTCAAAGTGGTAGTGAAAATACTGTACTCTTATCTTCTTTATTTGGAATTGTGTGTAAATTCAGCTTATAGTTATGCCTGGTACCTCACATCTGGTGGGACATATGGTACCCAGGACAACCAATACTTGTTGAGGGACAAAGGCATTGCAAACATATTCATATTATCACTACCTTCTGGTTTTATATCATTGTCCCAGTTAACCCCACTGTCCTGAAATGACACCTGCTCCAACAGATTTGAACTTCTTAAAGCAAGAAACAACAAGCTACAAGAAGGGTGGATGTTAGAAGACAAATAATTTTTAATGTTATTTTTCCCCAACTACATGTAAAAGTTTTTAATATTTTTGGTTTGTTGTTGTTGTTTTTTAGTTTTGAGTTCCAAACTCTATTCTTTCTTCCCTCCCCTTCCTGAGATGGTAAAAAATCTGATATATTACATATGTGCAATCATATAAAACATATTTCTATATTAGTTATTTTGTGGAAAAAAGCTCTAACCAAAAAAAATAAAAGAAGGAAATAAAGTGAAAAATAGTATGCTTCAGTCTATATTCTGACACCATCAGTTCTTTCTCTGGAGGCAGAAAGCATTTTTCATCATGAGTCTTTTGAAATTGTCTTGGATCATTGTATTGCTGAGAATAGCTAAGCCATTCACAGTTCTTCATCATACACCAATATTGCTGTTACTGTGTACAATGTTCCCTTGGTTCTTCTCACTTCACTTTGTATCAGTTCATTTAAATCTTTCCAGATTTTTCTGAAATTAGTCTGCTCATCATTTTGCATGGCACAATAGTATTCCAGTACTATCATTTGCCTCAACTTTTTCAGCCATTCCTCAATTGATGTACAATTAAGTAGATCTCAATTTCCAATTCTTAGTCACCACAAAAAGAACTTCTATAAATATTTCTGTACAAATAGGTCCTTTCCCCTCACTCCCACTTTTTAATCTCTTTGGGATACAGACCTAATAGTGGTATTGCTGAATTAAAGGGTATATGCGGTTTTATAGCCCTTTGTATAGTTCCAAATTTCTCTCTAGAATTGTTGAATCAATTCACAACTTCGCCAATAGTTCACTGGTATCCCAATCTTCCCACATCCACTCCAACTATCATTTTTCCTTTTTTTTGTCATGTTAGCCAATCTGATGGGTGTAAGATGGTACCTCAGAGTTGTTTTTAATTTCTATTTCTCTAATCAACAAATCATTTTAATGAGCTTAATGCCTTAATCATTTAAACACTTTAATAAAGGTCTTTCTCCTCTTCCCTCCCTTTGTGTATTCAGAGAGTTTAATATAGGCTTATGGTTTTTCTTTTTAAAAGCCTATACAGTGTCTCACAGATTCATTTTTGTCCTTTCCCCATGCTATTTTGGGGAACTAGTTTTGCTGAGTGTTAATGAAATTCAAGAAATTCAAATCACCTAGACTAGGGAAAAAAATTCTTCCCTTCCCTAGCCACTGATCTGAGTCTGGCCTTCCTGCTTTAAAAGTACACTCTGAAAAAAATCTTTGCTAGTCACTATTTGCCCTTCTTACTCACTCCTCCATATCAAACACTCAGAATACAAAAAATTAGATGAACTTTGTATGGAAAGAAAACTCTTTACAAAGATACCAACAACAAACAAAGTTTTAGAAGAGTAGAAAACTCCAGAAGGGTAAAGGATGCTGGGTTCACCAGGCAATAATTGGGTATAGAGACTGAATAGTGCCATGAGTTAGGTAAATTCAGGCAAACGGCAAGTTCTGTCTACACAAAACATTCCTTAATCAGGGAACCTGTCAAGGCTCTAGATCCTGTAGTGAGTCATTCTGGAGCAACAACACCCTTCACTTGCAGTTTGCTTTTACAATGTCTCTCCTTCCATCTAGGAAAACTACACTTCCCAGCAGCACCCCCTACCTATGCTAGGTGTCATGAGACATCAAAAAAAGTATTTCCGCTTCCATGTTTAAGCTATAAAATATAAATGTAATATAATTTATTCCCATATTGGACTATTATTCTTGAATAATTCATTTGGGGTTCTGATTCATAGGTCCTTTTTATATATTTTTGTTACTGTTGTTCAGTTGTTTCAGTCATGTCTAGCTCTTCATGACCCCATTTGGGGTTTTCATGACAAAGATAATGGAATGGTTTGCCATTTCCTTCTCCAGACTGAGGCAAAGAAGATTAAGTGACTTGCCCAAGGTCACACAGATAGTAAGTGTCTAAGGCCAGATTTGAACTTGAGTCTTCCTGACTCCAGGCTGAGTACTCTATCCATTGTTCCACCTAGCTGTCCAAATGTATTTTTACCAAGGAACTAATTAGGCCACACTGAAATGGATGGCACAGTGGACAACAGCATTGGGTTTGGATCCAGCAGAACTGCTTTCAAGTTCTAGCTTAGCCAAACTGTGTGACTTTAGACGTATCGCTTAACCTATTTGGCCTCAGTTCCTTCATTTGAAAAATAAAGGGGCTGGAGCATGTGATTCCTGAGGTCCCTCTAGTTTAAATACATGAAACTTTGGATTTATTTCCTTTTTTAAAAGGTGATCTGTGCGATGTCTAATAAGGTACATTGAGACACTGCATGTTTCCTGATAAACTGCTCCCCTAGAAACTAATCACATTACTGGGCAGCAGAGATCTCAAGCACTGTTCTCAAGAAGTACAAAGGTCCCTTCAAGATGAACTTTCAGGTACAAAGGGAAAAAAAAAAGAGAGAACGGGACTTGTCTCAGGACAAAAGCCAAGTGGTGATTTGGAATATTTGGGAAAGTTTGCCCCTCCTTGTTTATTTAAAGAAGATCTTGTCTAAACTCATTTTCAGGCTTGTTTTTGCCAAGACGCTTCAAAATTGTGCACCATTTGTGCAGCAGTCTGCAAAACTGTGTTTTGGAGTGCTGAGTCTTTCTTGAGACAGACTGTTTTGTAGACATACCACTCCCTCCTGCTCTGCCCCCTTTCTGGAACATTCTATGCTGACATCTCTCATGCCCTAAGGTAAAGCCAGTGCTTCTCTGCACAAATTGCTAGTGCCTTTAGTGCCTTCTGACTGTGACAACATAGGTGTGGCCTGTATGAGACCTCACCTTTTGTTATAAAACAGCTGACTTTTGCCCAGAACTTGGAGGCGTCTTGATGTATGGAGTAACAAAGGACTCAAGTGTTCCAGTGAATTAGGGCAATTGGGGTCTGTAGGCTTTCTTTGAAATGAAAAGGATCTAGTTCTTGTAATGATTCTATTTTCTTCCTTGGTAGCAAAGGTTTCTCTAAATGAAGGAAGTGAATTTTTGTAGGTACTTGTATTGAATCAGTGACCACATAGAAAAGAAGAAAAAACCAGTTCAGACGCAAAACTTATACATCCTAATGGAATTTATTGAAGGCTAGTCTTTATGGCCAAAAGAAGCATCAGAAGGTCTAGAGATGGAGAATTCTGCCAGGCTTTGAGTCTATATTTCAAGGGGGGTTTCCACTAGTTATGTGGGCAGCCAGCTTAGGTTTCAGATTAGCCTGGGGATATAGCAATAAAAATCGCTTCCAAGCATTACTTTTTTAAAAAGTAAAATTTCATTTCCGGCCAATTACATGTAACAACAATTTTTAACATATATCATTGTTTCTTTTAAAGTTTTGAATTCCAAATTCTATCCCTTCCTTTCTCCCCTCCCTGAAATGGTAAGCAATCTGAGCTAGGTTATATATGTGTGATCATGTAAAATCTTTCCATATTAGTCATTTTGTGCAAGAAGATGAAGGAAGGAAGGCAGGAAGGAAGGAAGGCAGGAAGGAAGGAAGGAAGGCAGGAAGGAAGGAAGAGAAAGAAAGAAAAACAGTATGCTTCAGTCTGTATTCAGACAACATCAGTTCTTTCGCTGGAGGTAGAAAGCATTTTTCATTATGAATCTTTTGTGATAGTGTCAGATCATTGTACTGTTGAAAATACCTAAGCCATTTGTGGCATTTCATCATACAATACTGCTGTTACTGTACACAGTTCTGTTACTGTACATAAAACACAAAGTTCTCCTGGTTCTGCTCACTTCGCTTTGTATAAGTTCAGGTAAGCCTTTCCAGGTCAAGCACTCCTTTTAAGATACAATGATTCTCATTTCTGATATGTCAGTGATATTTTGCCAGTTTTCCTCATTTCCAAGGAGTGCTAGGGCAGTAGGGAAACAAAGTGTTGTTTGAATTGCCACTTGAAATCTGGGCAAATAGATCTTTGAATATTGTAATTGGTTAAGAGATCAAAGAAGAGAGAAAAGGACGGAGGGAGAGAAAATTTGATGTATCCCATGGCTGGCTTTGTAAATTTATTAGGTCTATCCTTCTAGATATAAAAACTTCCTCTCAAGACCTTGGCTGGAGTTCTAGGAAACTTCCCCAAAGTTCAGGAGATCATCCCTCCACAGAGGCAGTTACAGCTTATAAGTGGTCCAAGGCTCAGGAAATACAATGATACTCAAAAAGAATATGGGTACCATTGAGTTCATTCATGGCCTGATTTTTCTCACAACTCTCTTGAGATAATCTCAACCTTAAAATGTCCTATAAATACAGTAAACAGATTAACATTTACTCATATATCTTGCACTTATGAAATTAATCAGATGGAAATTAGGAAAGATGAGAATGGGACTTGATCGAACCTAGACATATAGAATCCAGAGGGTAGAACCATCATGGACTCCCTTATGCTGTCATGATGTTGGCAGAATTTTGTCAGCCTTTGTCTCCCACTACGTGCTACTACCTCTATATGTCCCCTTTAAGCCTTCAGGTTTCCTTTGTTCCCTTTACAATGTACCCAAAAAAGATATTTTGCTGTTAGCATAATTGGATGGTTTGATTTATTTTGTTGAACCCTTTTAAAGTCCCTGGGCAGCTGTAATGGCCTTGGATGCCAGGGGATAGTTTGTTGAGTGAAATAACTGAAAGGGCAACAAAATAATTATCAAAGGTTAGAGAGTTGCTGATGCTGAATATCTAATACAAAGTGTTTCTTGAGGAAACTTACCTATATGAGGTAGAAAGAAAACAGATTTCATTTTAAATATTTTTTATTTTTTAAATTATAAAACATTTTTAATTAATCTGGCCTTCTTACTCCCTTGCCCCATACTGAGCAATGTTTAAAAAAAACAACCCTTAATACAAATCTATGTAATCACATAAAATAAATTTCCAAATTAGCCATGTCTAAAAATGTATGTCTTTCTATATTTTAAGTTCATCTCCTCTTTGCCAGGAGATGAGTGGCATGTTTTATCTTCATTCTTTTGGACTCATGGTTGTTATTATTTTGTTAATCTTGATCAGAGTTCTAAAGTCTTTCAAAGTTGTTTTCTTTATGATGTTATAAATTAATTCTGTTCCTAATTCTGCTCACTGTTCTCTGCATAGTTCATAGAGTTCTTCCCAGTAGCCTCTCAAATTGCTCATTTTTATCATTTCTTAAGGCACACTAGCACTACATTCATAACTATACAATTTGGCAACTTTCTGGCCATAGTTTCAAATTGTTTCATAGAATGGCCAGGCCAATTCTCAACTCCACTGACAGTGCAATGCACTGATGTTCCTGTTTCCCCAAAGTCCCTTCAACATTTGTAATTTTCCTCTTTTTCTGTTTTGCTAGTCTGATAGTTGAAATGTGGAACCTCTAAGTTGCTTTAATTTTCATTTCTCTTATTACTGGTGATTTAGAGCATATTTTCACATGGCTACTGATGGTTTAGATTTCTTCTTTTGAAAGCTACCTTTTCATGTCCTTTGACTCATTTATCTCTTGGGAAACAGCTCTTAGTCTTATACATTTGAATCAGTTCTTTGTATACCTTGGATATGCAACTTTTATCTGAAAAATTCGTTGCAAAGCTTTTATCTTTCCCAGTTATCTCTTTACCCCAATACATGGTCAGTTTTTGTCAAAGAGCCACGTAAAACTATACACATGTATGATATATGTAAATTCCTTTGTCTTCCTCTCCACTTTGCTTCTGCAGCTCTGCTTGGTCTGAATCCACTGAACAAGATGCTCCCTTACCTGGTATTCTTCCCCTCCTCTCTACCCTCCCCCCCCCATTCTTGTTTTCCAGCTTCCTTTTCTGGGGTTTCTTCCCCCCAAGATCATAAGCTTCTTGGTGGTAGGTGCTATCTTTTTAGTATTTGTATCCCCAGTACTTAGCACAATACATAGCACATAGTAGGTGCTTAATGTTAATATGAATTATTCCCATTCAGCAATTACCAGAGATATATCATTTCTAATTTTTCCTAAGTTATGTTCATATTCTTATTCTAACTTAGAAAATCTTCTCTGTTCTTCTAAGTCCTGAGTTTCATTACTTTTTAAGGTTCTTATTTATTTTCTTACAGTGACTAACATATAACATTTAATGAATAATATCTTTTTAATAACTACTCATACAAGAAGCCAAGTTTGGGCAAAGAAGAAATGGAGGATGTTTCAAAAAAATGAAATATGTAATTTTTAAAGATCAGAGACTAAAGAGGCTCCCTCGAGGTCATAGCCCATGTCTCATATTGTATTTCTAGAATCATAAAACCTTTGCCTTGGAAGGGATTTCAGTAGTCATCTAGTCCAACCCTAATGTGAACAGGAATCTCTTCTACAACATCCCCATCAAGCAGCTATCAAACATCTGCTTGAAGAACTCCAGAGATGAGAAACTCACAACCTTGTAAGGCAGCCTGTTCCAACTAAGTGTTTGTTTTTATTTTTTGTTTCTAATCTCAAGCTAAAATCTGCTTCTCCGAAACTTCCACCCAACTATCCCAGCTATGTAGGGCCAAACAAAAGAGTCTAATTCCTCTTCTATATGACAGCCTTTGAACCTAGAAAAAGTGTAAGGCAAGTTAGTAAGCCATTGGGATTTTTATACTTTTTAATCCATTTTAGTTACTTTGAAACTTTGAGTATTGCAAATAAAGAATACTATCAGAATTCCTGCTACAAGGGCCAGATCTTTCCCTCCAGATGAAGTGGATGAGAAACCAGAGTTTCCTTCACTGGCATGGGTATTCTCCCTATCCAGGATTTGATTCAATGGAGGCCCTGGAGGAGACAAATTTGTCCTCTAACAAAATCCCAGATATGCTAGGAAGACATAGCTCTACATTTTGACAGATGTAGCAAAGAATCCTCTGTTGGTGAAGAATATCCTGGGGGCATCTAGGTGGCACCGTGGAAAGAACACCAGCCTCAGACACTTATTAGCTATGAGATGCTTGGCAAGTCACTTAACACTGATTGCCTAAAAAAAAAAAAGAAGAGTATCCCACCATCTCCAAAAAGTAGGTCTCGCTTTAATTTGTCTAGACTCTTAAAAACCTACAAGATATTAAGCTAGTGGTAGTGTAATTGCAGAGCTTTGAACTGAGGTGTCAGACAGTAGTAGCTCTCTTCAAATGATGTTTGATCAGCCCTGCTTGAGTTTGAACTTCTTACAGCCTTGCTAACCCTGGTCTGTAAGCCATCGACTCCTTCAGCACCTCTCTGCTCCCCCGCTCCAGGTTGTCATTGTTCATTGGTTTCAGTTATATCTGACTCTTCCTAACTCTTCATTTGGGGTTTTCTTGGCAAAGATACTGGGGTGGTTTGCCATTTCCTTCTCCAGATCATTTTATAGACGAGGAAACTGAGGCAGAGAGGATTAAGTGGCTTGCCCCGGGTTACGCAGTTAGTAAGTGTCTGGGCCAGATTTGAACTCAGGAAGATGAGTCTTCCTGACTCTAGGCCAGACACTTTATCCACTGTGCCACCTAGCCAGCTATCTTCTTGCTCCAGGTACTGGACTTTATTGCCCACACCCATAGCAGTTCTAACCTATGCATTTTTATCTTGAATTTTGCTTAGCTCCATGCTTCCATTCTCCATGCAGGCTTGTTTGAGGCAGCATTAGTCAAGGAGATCACCTGCCTTAAACCACGATGCCTCTAACTTGGCAGATTTCTCCTCTGACTCAACTTTGGTGCCACTGTAATGTTCTCTAAGTCTGCCCTGCCCTGGTGAGGCTCCAGTACCCATTAAGTACAGAGCAAACGTCATCAAAAGCTAGTAATGCTGCACTGCAGCTTACGTGAGAAAAGGGCTGAAAATTCAAGATCAAACAGTGAGGAAGCAAGGTACCCACCTCCTAACACAGAGGTGCTGGGTTCAAGATGCAGAATGAAACAGGCATTTTTTTTTCTTTTTGGAGGGGGAAGGCAGGGCAATTGGGGTTAAGTGACTTGCCCATGGTCACACGGCTAGTAAGTGTTAAGTGTCTGAGGCCAAATTTGAATTCATGTCCTCCTGATTCCAGGGTCGATGTTCTACTCACTGCGCCACCTAGCCACTCAAGACAGGCATTTTGTGAATGGGATCAATGTGAGAATTTGTTTTGTTTGACAATGCTTATTTGTCACAAGAGTTTTGTTTTTCTTTTAAATGGGGAAGGCGTGCTGGAAGGGAGAAATAACAAATGCTTATAACTTTAAAATTAAATTTAACAAAAAGAAATTCAAGGTCTAGGCAACCTTGTTTTCCTTTTCTTCCTGGGGAAGACACATCACAATCTGGACTGGGCATGTGAGTGTTTGAACTTTTATTGTTTGTTAACATAATAAATATAGAATGTAGCCTGTTATTTATTTCTTTTAAAAATTATCAGTATCTTTTGTTGTTACATCACCTTCATTATCCAATGCTATTACTTTGTAAAGTTTAATAGGTCAGGCACATTAAGTTAGCCCCATTAAGTTTCAGCAGGAAACATTTTAGGATCACAGGTGCATCTTATCTGGCATATTACCTGTAACCATGGAAAAAATTTTCCACTTTCTCTTCTTACCACATTTTTTTTTCTGCCTTGTGTTCAGTTGCTAAATATGTGGGAGGTATTTCCCCAGGGGTTTAATTACTTGGCACAAATGCTTCTGTTCCTAACCATCTTCTTGATGAGCGTGAAATCATAAGTGATAGAAACCTTTCTTCTGAAGGAAATGATGAAGATATATGCTAGATTTTGTTTGGGAAACAGGGCTGGTCCCAGGGAGGTGGAGCCACTGCCAAAATCTAGCCTTATTCAAAAAGAGGGAGTCCTTATCTCTTTGTCAATTGGCTAGGCCTAAATACTTCATGCCTGAAGAATGTTTTCCCTTAACAGGGCTGGGACTGTGACTTGAATTGATGGCAGCTTTCCTCGTCCTGAACTGAAAAACACCTATTCACTAAATCTTTTCACCCTTTCGACATTCCATCAATTTAACCCCTCCTCCTTCCTGCCTCTCGGCTAAAATAATAAAACAGGACATTTTTCATTCTGAAAACGAATGACTCATAAACACATCCACCATCTAGCATTTTCAGATGCTGGTTAAGGGGTGGGCCCTGACCTCCCTGAACTTGAAGGACAACAAACCTTGCTTTTCTTAGTGGGAGAAACACTATGCTTGTTACCTGGAGGCCAGGGGTGAGGCCTAGATTTACCAATTCCTAGCCATCTGACCTTGGGCACCTGAGTCTCTGAGTCTGTTTCTTTGCCTATAAAAATGAAGTCAATAATATTCACCCTATCTGTAGATTAAATACTTTGTAAACCTTAAAGTGATACGGAAATTTGTTTTTATTACCTACATTACCATTGTCATGAGAGCCTTTTGTATATTCTAAAGGATCACGAGGAGAGCCTCTACTATTCTTACTATTAACTCACTCTCACCATTCTCAGTGGAGTTCAAATAGAAACTGGCCCAAGACAAATTGCTATCTTGCTATTTTTAGTATATCTATATATCTATATCTATATCTATATCTATATATACATACACACATACACATATATATGTATATGTTCTATGGATTACTGCACAGAGAGATTAACTAATTTTTCCAGGGTGACCCAGATAGCAAATGTCTGAGGCAGAATTCAAACTTGGGTGGGCCTGACTCCAACTCCCATGCTTACTCACTGCACCCAGGTAGATAAAATAAGTGCCTTTTGTAGTTGAATAAAATATTAGAACATAAGCTTAGCCTCTGTAAGTTGACTAAAGGCATCCTTGGTAGTAGATAGGACAACAGGGATGTTGTCATCCTTTTTTCATTTGATTTTGATCTCCTCTACCAAGTCTCTATATTTTAAAACCTTCCATCCATCATAACTACAGATTATGAATGTATGATCTCACAATATCAATTGAAGACATTGTTAAGGGGTATTTTTGGATCACTGTTATATCTAGATGATTGTGGGACAGCAATTCAGTCCATGATCATGGTCCAGTGCCAATATATTTTATTGGTTGAGTCTTCTAGGATGTTTTGAGGTCTGTACATGTAGTATGGAAATTTGTCATCTATCAGTCCATGAAAGATAGTGATGAACAATTCTATTCACTAGGTTGTGTATTAGTAAGTATCCAATAGGTATTATATTTGTGCAGCCTGCAGTAAGGCATTACACAGCTATTCCCTTCTCCTTGAATGATCTACATTGATCTCTAAGTCTAGGCATACTCTCAAGATCTCTCTGAAGAACTTGGTATCACCTGGGAGACATGGGAGACACTGGCACAGGACCACTCAGCATGGATGGAGTGCCCACATCAAAGAAGGTGCTATACTTTATGAGCAAAACAGAATTGTGGTAGCTCAAAGGAGATGTGAAAGGTACAAATTGAGGGACCTCTCCTCTCCAAATGGTCATATGGACTATTTGTGCCTGACCTGTGGTAGAGCCTTCTGAACATGCACTGGTCTGATCAGCCATGTCCAGACACATTGTACATTGACCCTAACATCATGATGTCATTTTGGCCTTCTTAGAGCACAAAGGACAAATACCACCACCAACAACAAATCCAGGTTTCTTCAGGATATTGTAGCACTAATGCAATATTTACAGCACCCATGATCTCAATAAAGATTGTGACTATAAGTATCACATGACATTCAATCGTAAAATATACCAGATTCTCCA
The DNA here is from genome assembly GCA_028627135.1 of Pseudochirops cupreus. Lineage (NCBI taxonomy): Eukaryota > Metazoa > Chordata > Mammalia > Diprotodontia > Pseudocheiridae > Pseudochirops > Pseudochirops cupreus. The sequence goes on along the minus strand of CM053580.1, from coordinate 441,779,884 downwards.
GATAGAGGATAGAACTGAAGCAATCCCCAAACCAGTAAGCCAATTCCATCATAGTACCAGAGATATTAAGAAGCCATAATAATGCTGAGAGCCACAGCACCCTTCAGCCTTCCTACTAACCCATATAAGATCAATATTTACTCACAAGCTTATCTGACTCCTTGCCTGAGTGTTCTCTCTCCCCCACCCATCTGGCTAGCTCTGACCAGCTTCCTGTGGGCTCTGCTCCACCCTTTAGCAAATTCCCTCCATCACAGGCTCCATGTGATTACATTCAGCCTATTAGGGGGCAGAGTTTACTTTCAAAGCAGGGGAGGTCTTCAAACTCCCCCCTAGGTCTATTAAGGGGCAGGAAAGATCTTCAAATTCACATTCCCATTACAGATATCCATTCTGGTGGCAATAACCTGGTCCTAAATTGCCATTATTTATTTCTTTGTTTATTAATCTAGTATTTCATTCACTTACTAATTTATTTCTCAGCATCAGTGTACCAAGCAGTGAAATAATGATCAGGATCATTATAATTGACTGTTTCTACCTGCACTTTCTACTTGGAACAGTATTACAAGAGGAAGCACCTAATGACAATGAAACGTAGCGTGGTACAGTGTGTAGAGTACTGGACTTGAGGACAGGACAATATGGGTTTAAACTCTATCTCAGACACTCACTTAGGTGCATGAGCCTAGGTCATTTCACTTAACTTCATAGCCTCAAATTCTTCATTTATAAAATAATAAGAATATGTATTTATAAATGTACATATAGTTAGCACTTACAGGATAGTGGTGACATTAAATTAAAATAATGTATTTAAAATTCTTTGCTAACTTTAAAGCACTATATAAATGTCCATAATTATTATTAACATGAATAACTAGAAGAGGGGCGGCTAGGTGGTGCAGTGAGTAGAGCACCAGCCCTGGAGTCAGGAGGACCTGAGTTCAAATCCGGCCTCAGACACTTAATACTTACTAGCCATGTGACCTTGGGCAAGTCACTTAACCCCAATTGCCCTGCCCTCCCCCCTCCAAAAAAAAAAGCAAAAATAAAATAACTAGAAGAACTCATATCCGTGGTATGAGTATCATTTAGAAACTTGATTAAAATGAGTTTCCCTTTGGAAAGTGGTTTATTGGAGCCTCAACCTAGGTACTACCAGGTCTTGTGCTGATTTTAGTGACTTTGTGCTCATTGGAGGAAAAACAAGGAGCAAGATTTATAAGAATATATGATTTAAAGGGTTGCTCTGGAAAGACTAATTGTAAAGCAGCTTGGTCATTTCTATATAGAAGAATGGGCAATGAGTGTCTCTTAGACGTAACTGTAAATTTATCCTTTTGGTCAGAGAGCTGAAACCAAGCATCAGAGTGGGGTTTACTTCCACAGGTATACTATCTCCCCATAGCAGAAGATGCAAAACAAATAGCACTGAGGCACAGTGTACTAGACCATGCACAGACCTTGAGAGTATTCCTAATGAAAGAGGATATCAGCTAGTTACAGTATCAGCGTGATCTGAGAGGAAACTACTGATACCCTATCCAATTGCCTTTCCTTAACAGGCTCTCCCATGTCCAAAGGCATGTTATTTCCCTTGAGGGGAGGATTTGGATGTACCCTATTAAAAAAAGGAAGTTTCCTTTCGTTTTAAATGAGGTGAGAAGACAGCAAGGATCTGAGTATCTCTTGATTGAATGACAGATTGCTGTCCCAAGACCCTAAAAGGGTTGAGCAGTACAACTGAATATCCACATGAGGATAGTGCTCGAAGATAAACATCAAAAATGACTGCTCACAGACTATTTTAATCCACTCATTTGTCCTGCCTACATGTCTTCCAGTTGAAAGGGCACAAATAGTCAAATGCTGACAAATCTCATTTAGCCTGGGGAGATTTTGGCAAAACTTCCTGTCAGAGTTAGAAGGGACTTTAAGGTCATTTAGTCCAGCCTATATCTGGTTAGGAACTCTCCCTACATTATTTTCAATAATTGGTGGTGAAGCCTCTGCTTGAAGACTTCTGATGAGGAACTCACCATCTTATAGGAGAGCTCATTCAACTTTTGGATAGCAATAATTCTTAGGGAGTTCAACTGCCCTACGTATTCCATCATCTGGTGCTAGAGCTGCCCTTTGTAGCCAAGGAAAACAATTCATATCTCTCTTCCACTTGGCAAACAAACCATTAAAATATATGAAGCCTTTCCTCTTCCTCTCAGCTATTAGAACCCCTTATCACCCAAATTACCTTATATTTCATTTATATATACTTATATATGTATATATACCTACATATATGTATGCCCATGTGAATATATAAACACATACAAATCTATATCTATCTTGATTGTCAATAGAATGTAAGCCCTTTGAGGGCAGGGACTATTTCATCTTTGCCTTTGTACATGTGATGCACTTAATAACTGTTTGGTGGGGCAGCTAGGTGGCACAGTGAATAGAGCACCAGCTCTGGAGTCAGGAGAACCTGAGTTCAAATCCAACCTCAGCCACTTAACACTTACTAGCTGTGTGACCTTGGGCAAGTCACTTAATCCCAATTGCCCTGCCTTCCCCCTCCAAAAAAAAAAAAAGCAAGAAAAAAAACCTGTTTGTTGCTTAATATCCTTAAACTAGTCCCTCATTTTCATGCTCAGCATTCCATCTACTCTACTTTCGTCTCATTCTCCACAGATACTATTCTCAACAGTTCTAGAGTGAGTCCAGAATTTGGTGACCAGGAAGTTGATAAGAAAGGAAATTGTCATGAGAAGATTCTTTAAAACAACTAGGGATGTGAGAGAACTTAAGTGGGACATGATAGCTGTTCTCTAGCTGGTACAGTGAATAGAGCACTGGGCCTGGAGTCAGGAAGACCTGAGTTCAAATTAGGCTTCAGGCACTTATTAGCCATGTGATCCTGGGCAAGTCACTTAACCCTGTTTGCCTCAGTTCCTCATCTGTAAAATGAGCTAGAGAAGGAAATGGCAAACCCCTCCAATATCTTTGCCTAGAAAATCCAAAATGGGGTCACTAAGAGTGGGACAAGACTGAAAAACAACATATAAAATGATTGAACAAAAAAAAAAGCATGTATTTTAGCATTGAGATGGTCCCAAGAAGCTCACATTATAATGGTGGTCACGACATGTATAAGAAAGCTCAGTTGAAATGTAAATAGAAAAGATCTTTGGTCTTTAAAGTTCAGTAATAGAACAGATGGAAAGGTCTGAGTGTCCTTAGGGTAAAGCTGTTGCTGGGCAAATGTTAAGTCACTGTGGTCTTTAGGGTACAGCAGCAGAACAGATGGAAGCACCCAGAAGTCCAGAGAGTGTAACAACAGGTAAGATGACAGGGTCTTGTGGTCTGGAAATTTTAGAAACAGGTAAAGCCCTAGTGGCCTACAAGGCACAATGGTAGGGCAGGTGACCATGTGGAGGAAGGATTTAAATTGTTGTAATTGGCTTCAGAGGACTGTACTAGAAGGGATGGGTGGAAGTTTCATAAAGTAAGAAAAAATTTTCTAAAACTTAGGGCCATCCCCAAATGGAACGGGCTTTCTTGGGAATCAACATCCCTTATGTTCTCAAGCAGAATCTGGATGAACAATTGTTGGGGAGGCTACAGATGGGATTCCTGATTAGTCATGCATTGGACGACATGGCCTCTCAGGTCTCTTCCAATTCTGAGATTGTATGATTCTGTGACTACAAGAACTATGTAGTTTAATGTATGATTTTTTTAAAATCCCACTCAATAATAGCTTATTTTTTCCAATTACATGTAAAGATAGTTTTCAACATTCACTTTTATAAGATTTTGAGATCCAAATTTTTTCTCCCTCCTTCCCTTCCCTCCCCTCTCTGTAAGAGGGCAAGCAATCTGATATAGGCTATATATGACAATCGTCTTTAATGTGTGATTTAGAGAACAGCATAGTGGATTGAGAGCTGGCCTTGAAGTCATGATGAGGATTCAAGTCCCCTCACAGACACATATAAGCTATGTGACCCTGGGCAAGTTATTCAATCTCCCAGTGCTCCGGATATCTCTTTAAAGGAAAAGATATAGGGGTGGCTAGGTGGTGCAGTGGAGCACCAGCCCTGAAGTCAGGAGGACCTGAGTTCAAACTCAGCCTCGGACACTTGACACTGGCTGTGTGACCTTGGGCAAGTCACTTAAACCCAATTGCCCCTGCCTTCCCCCCTCTAAAAAGAAAAAAAATAAGAATAAGAAAACTAAAAGTTATAGAGAATATACCAGTCTGCATTGGCAGAATGAGTTTTCTCATAAAGAGTTCCCTATACCAATAAAGACACAGATGAATTCCCATCTCATGAATTAATTGAACAATTAAATCAAGCAATCAACAAACCAAGGCAGTTAGATGGCCTGATGGATAGAACACTGGGCCAGGAAAACCTGAATTCAAATTTGACCCGAGATGCTTACTATCTATGTGCCCAAGTCACTTAACCTTTGTCTGCCTCAGTTTCCCGAATTACAAAATGATAATAATAATATCACCTATATCCCAGGCTGTAAGGAACAAATGAGACAATGTTTGTCAAGTGCTTAACACAAGGCCTGGAACAAAGTAGGTGCTGAACAGATGCTTATTCTCTTCTCCTTCCCTTCTCCGATGCATTCCTGAACCAACTAGTACAGGTAGTGTTTGCATTACTCGATGATTGTGATGATTTAAGCTGCTGTTCTCCTTCTGGAGTGGGGATGATAGAAAGTCAACTACTGAATAAACAGCCGAGCCCTGTAGAGTGTTTATTGCAGAGGCCAGGATGGTGTCTTTGTTTGAGCTGTTTTGTTACCAGGTTTTCTCAGGCAGGGAGTCTCGCCAGAGTACACCTGGTAGAGACTCCCAGAAGGGCAGCTAACGGCGTTGTCTCTTTCCTGGAATTCCCTTCCTTTGGCATTTCCATTTTCTTTGAAAAACTTTGGCATTTTCTTCTCTTTTTGTTCTTGACGAACTTGCATCTGTTGCCTTCAGGGTGTGTGTGCAAGGCCCCGATCTGCAGGGAGGTTTTCTTTTTGGTAGCTTTGTTCCAGGAGATGAAGAAGGTGTGGCACTCAATCACAGACACGTCGTATGTGTGATGACCAGCCTCGATAAACTGGACTTTCCTCAGAACACACAGCTATAAGACAGCTCTACAAGTCTCAGGATGAAAGGGGATGTCTACATTCAGAGAAAGATCTAGAAAGACTAGAGTTTAAATGGAGACCGAAGCAATTCATGCTATCATTCTTTTTCATGATTGGTTTTGTTTCTTTTTTCCCAGTGATCACTCATTGGTTACAACCTTCTACACAACCAGACTATTGTACAATGTGAAAGTATTTGCAGATCCTATACATGATTGCACGCCACCATGGGGGGGGGGAGGGAAGGGAGGAGAGAAAATTTGAAACTCAAGGGATTGTGGAACTGAATCATGTAAACTAAAAGTAAATAAACAAGCCAACGGACAAAAAAAGAAAAAAAAAGAAAGTGTGGTACTAGTCCTTTGGACTGGACCCATTAGTTTTGTACACCAATAAACAAGGTCAAGGAGACTCAGAAGGCTGACTCATTGAAAGATTAGTACCTCAGAAGTTCTGAATTTTAATCTTCCCCTTGCCTCTAATTTACCCAGCAAGCTAAAGCCAGTGTTTTAAACTACTCAGAAGCTGTGGGCCATATCAGAAGTAAAAGGAGCTCTGTTCTCAAAGGATGTTGAGGCCCAAACCAAATAGAGCTTGGAAGATTAAATTTAACACCTTGTGTTGTACCCAGAAGCAAACAGGTAATTCATTTAAACTAATGATTAGTCATGTAATACCATTCTGGTGATATGTCTCAGATTCCAGGAGAGAGTGGTGTAAGAGGAAGAGCCCTGGGCTGGGCTCTAGGACACCCGGGTCTGAATCCCAGTTCTGCCACTTTCTAGTTGTGTTGCTGTCATCAAGAAATTGTGGTCTCTGGATCTCAATTTCTTCATCTCTAAAATGGCAAGTCAATAAACATTTATAAAGTGCCCACCATGTGCTAACCACTGGAAATACAAGGAAAGACATAAGACAAATCCTGCCCTAGATCTCGTGCCTTCACAATCTAATGGGACAGGAAAACACACAAGAAGGATTGGGGGTTGGGGAGAATGTCACCCAAAGTGGAAGCATGATCATTTCCTACATCTGGAGAAGGAAACAATCAGAGGAGATCAGAGTTTGAGAGTTGATTTCATCTTGCAGAATAATGAGTTTCTGGAAATGATGAAATCCAGGAAAGCAGCCAGATGGGAAATGATGAGAATTCTCTGGTACCCTCCTTAAATGGTGGAGGATCTGGGAGAAGCTCCCAGCTCTCTATCCTCCATCTCTCTAACAAGAGGGAGGCACCCCAGGAGCATGGGGTGCTGAAGAGGTATGAGTTTCAGGACTGATTTTATCTTGCAGAATAATGGTTTCTGGAGATGATGAAGTCCAGGAAAGTAGCCAGGTGGGATAATAATGTTTGTATTACCTACTTTACATGTTTTTTATGAAGATCAAATGAGAACACGTATATAAAGCACTTTGTAAACCTTAACATTCAAAACAGCTAGAGAAAGCATACACACACACACACACACACACACACACAAATACATTATATAAGTTTGAGTGTATAAGCTATTAAAGCCTAAAACTATGCTACAACTTTTGGGATACCCTATATAGATATAGTACTAAAATAACTATTATGTCATAGCTGGGGGGGGGGGAGGGGTAACCTTCACCAGCTGCAGCTCCACACTGAAGGTACCCAACCTTATTATTGATAGTTCTTCAAAGTAGATGAGAAATTAATAGCGTTACACAGCTAAAAGACAACTCTACAAGCCTCAGGATGGAAGGAGATATCTAAACTCAGAGAAAGATATAGAAAGAGCCTCTTTGGTTGTCCTTAAAAAAAAAGCATCAATAAACATTTTTTAAAAATACATATTTTTAAAATGTTGGACAAGGCATAGATATTTCTAGGAAGTTTGTTAAAGGGTTTAACACCAACTACATATTTTCTAGGGACCTAATTAATCTTTTCAAACCAATTTTCTGTTTTACTCTCATTTTAGTACTCTCCTGGGTTCTTAAAATTATTTATTTGGCTCAACAATAGGAAATATATAGAGGAAAAATACTAAAGGATTTAAGTCAAGAAAAAAATAATGCGTGTGTGTGTGTGTGTGTGTGTGTGTGTGTGTGTGTGTGTGTGTGTGTGTGTATATATGTATAGGAAATGTGGAATGAGAACATTAAGGATAAAAGGGGGGAAATGAGATAGAGATATTAAGAGAAATAAATGATAAGGGAGAAATTGAATTTGGTTTCCAAGCAGAAAGCTTCTTCTGTTCCAGTCTTCCAAAGGTGAAAAGTCACTCATCTCCAATAACATAAAATAAAGAAGTGTGAAGAACAAGAAAACATGGAAATCTTTTAGCATTAAGACAAACTCATTTGTCACATGTAAAATGAAGAAGTTGAATGGAATTATCATTTAAATCCTTTTAATGTAATATAAATCAAATCAAATCATGATTAGATGCTAAAATCATAGAATCTTAAGAACAGATTTTATAGGTAATATAGCCAAATCTCTTATTTTTTAATGAATCTTCCTTTGATCATCTCTTAAAGTTGATCATGTGGCTTTTGTATAGTCCTTTCCAGGAACAGGGAAATCACTACCTCACAAAGCAAGTGTTTGGACAAGTTATTTTGGACAATTGTGATTGTTAGAAAATTCTTCCTTACCTTGAGCCAAAATCTGCTTTCCTCTAACCTCCTTCCATTGCTCTTACTTCTGCCCTTTAAAGCTACAGAGAATATTTACAAGCCTTCTTTCATAGGATAGCTCTACAAATATAGCTCTTTTATCTTCTCTTCCTCCTCTAGTTTTCTTTTGGCCAGGTTAAATACCCCAGGTCTTTCACCTACTTCTCATTCAATATGTCTACTTTCTTCTTTTCACCTTTGCTTCTTAGAAGTTGCTATTTCCTTGTTTTCTTATTATTATTTCCTTCAATATTTTCCCTTCTTCAGCACTTTTCCTATTTTCTGTGACTCCTCAACAATTATTGACAATAATTTAGTCATTAAATTAGTCATGAATCTCTTCTCTCAATTCTTTCAGGACTCTGCGTGTTGAGGCCAAGAGACTTGAATATGTTTATAATCAATAAGTATTCATATAATACTTTCTCAATCTCCAGTCCTCTCCCCACCCCCACCAAATGTGTAGTATTTGCTAAAATCTGCTCCAAGGGTGGTATACACACACACACACACACACAAGGAGTTGAAATGAAAAATGAACATTGGACAAATTTACCTGCTGGAATGGTCTGTCAAAGAAAGACTTCATAAATTTTCTGGTCTTATACAGAATTTAAAGAAGGATTATTGCATTGGGAATGTGAATAAAAATGAATCTTGGAGACAGGAACGGAAGCCAAAACCAAGAGGATCAAGAAAAGCCTAGCAATAAAAGGTAAAGTCTGGAATGGGAGTAGCCTAGAACCAAGGAGTACCCAGAAGCTAGTGGCCAAAACTTCTTATTACCTGTATGACCCTCTATGGAGCTCAATTTACTCACCTGTAGAATTACTAGGTTAGCCTAGATAACTTCTAGAAGTTCTATTATAAAACTATGATCCTAAGACGTGATTGGGTATCTGAAACCTGGTTAGCACTTTAGGAGTTAGAAAGGAGAAAAGTACATGAAATCAGGACACTGGGTTTGAAACTAGATAAGTGGTTAAATTATGCTTGATGGCTGATCATCACGGTTGATGCCAAAGGTGATCTGAGCTAATAAAATGATAGTTCAATGTTAAGTTTTCAGAATATAGGAAGAGTAGTGATGTTGAGATTTTTCCGACAGTATGTTGTAAAGCATGGAAGAAAAAGGGGCAGACAGAAACAAGATCACGAAAGTGTGTAAGAAACAGGAATCATAAAGCTTGAGGAAAACAGTCAGGAAGTCCCTGAGAAAAACAAGATGAGAGGAAAGGATATCCCTGAGATTCCTTTTAGCAGAAATATTCCCTAATTGTTTCATACCAATTTTACTCATTTTAGCACTTACATCGTCGTGGTCACTGAGTTATTTCAGTAGTTTCCAACTCTTTGGATCCCCATTTGGGGTTTTCTTGTCAAAGATACTGGAGTAGTTTGCCATTTCCTTCTCCAGTCCATTTTACAGATGAGGAAACCGAGGCAAACAGGGTTAGGTGACTTGCCCAGCGTCACACAGCTAGGAAGTGTCTGAGGCTGGATTTTTTTGTTTGTTTTTTTAGAGGGGGGAGGGCAGGGCAATTGGGGTTAAGTGACTTGCCCAAGGTCACATGGCTAGTAAGTGGTAAGTGTCTGAGGTCACATTTGAACTCAGATCCTCCTGACTCCAGGGTCAGTGCTCTATTCATTGTGCTATCTACCCACCCCTGAGGCTGGATTTGAACTCAGGAAGATGAGTCTTCTTGATTCCAAGCCCAGTACTTTATCCACTGCACAACTTAGCTTCCCAGCACCCGCAATAACAGAGTTAAATTATATGAGAAGATAAAAAATTGTAAACATGCCAAGTTCTCCACCTAGTTCTCCACTAGTTCCTCAAGTTTGACTATCTTGTCAACACCAATAATCATTTGAATCAGTTGAACTTGAATTAAGAGAGTAAAGAAATACAGTACTGAGTCTATAGCAAGCAGAGTTTGTGAATCAAAATTTATTATCCTCATCAAAGATATCAGGATTGGCATATATGGAAGGATTATGAAAGCTTAGTGGTGTATATCAGAATTCAAATCACTGCCTTGACTTGCAACAGCTTGCCAGTTTTAAGGATGTTCAAATCTTTCTGCTGATATCTACAAATGCTGTGTTCTGCTTAAGCTTTAAGACCTGTACATATAACGTGCCCACTCAAGAGCAGCAACACTTATGGTAGGCATCTGAGTTTATGATTTGGAAATGGAAATAAAAGATTTTGAGGAGTTAGGTTTCTGGATGGATTGAGAATGCCCAGCTCAAACACATGCCAATGAGCTAAGCTACACAAACGGACTAATGGAAAGAAACTGGAGTGGAAAGTATTCTGATTATGGCACCTTGGAAAGAATTTTCCATTGCCTTTACTAAGTAGATTAGCTTAACCTTCCTCTCCATGAAAGGTTACAGTTAATATATGAGAATTGGTTTCCTCCCTTTTGTACCCAAGATTATTTGGCTGAATCCATCCAGTCTCTCCCCTGAGCTTAAGTCCCATATATCTCTAATCACTAACCACCTATTGTATATCCCATAGGTATCTCAAACTCAACATTTCCAAAACAGAACCCATTCTTTTCTTCCAAATTCATCCTTCTTCCAAACTTCTCCATTTCTGTTGAAAATGCTGACATTCTTCTGAGTCATCCATCCAAGTCCAAAATCTTGGAGTTATCCTTACGTCCTCATTCTCCACCAGTCTCCTCCTCTCCATATCCAGTCAGTTGCCAAGTCTCGTCAATTCTGCCTCCACATCTCCCTCATCTATACCCTTCTCTCTGCTGATCCAGTCACCTACTCTGATTCATGCTCATATCACAACTAGCCTTTGCAATACCCTTTTAACTGATTTTCCTACCTCAAGTCTTGAGTTATTTTTTATTCATCTTCTACATAAATGTCAAAATGATATTCCTAAAGCACAGTTCTTCCTGTCACTCCTCTTCTCAATAAGCTCCAGTAGCTCCCTATTACTTCATAATTAAATATAAGTACCTTCATTAGCATTTAGATGCCTTTACAACCTAGTTCCAACCAACCATTCCAGATTTATTACACATTATTTCCTTTCATATATTCTTTGTTCCTGCCAAATGGATCATCTTCCGGTGTCTCACCAATTCCCATTTGCATCCTTTTTCACAGACTTTCCTCCATGCATGGAATGTACTCCCTCCTCACCTCTACCTCTTAGAGCTGTCATTTCCTTCAAAGCTCAGTTCAAGTGCTACCTTCTACCTGAGGCCTCTCCTCATCCCAGCAGCTAATGCCTCTCACTTGAAATATCATATGATCTTTATTTTTATATATTATGATATATGCGTCTATACACACACACACACACACACACACACACACACACACACACACACATATATATATATATATATGTATATATAAATAATTTCCCCATTAGATTGCAAGCTCCTTGAGGGCAGACTGTTCTGCTTTTATTTGTATATCCCCAGTACCTTGCACAGTGCCTGGTGCATGGTAGGTCCTTAGTAAATGCTTGTTCATTGATTGATCAACCCCTTGTAGCAGCTTTTTGAGGTGGATGGTAAAGTGTCACTCTCATTTTACAGATGTGGAAATTGAGGTTCAAAGGTTAAACAATTCAGAATTAAAGCCCAGATCTGTTCTGACTCTTTCTTCCCATGACACCACAAGGCCTCCTTTTTCATGTTGGTCCTTTCTTGACTGCTTGTTCTGAATTTTGATGTAGTTTGCTCTATAGTTGCATTGAATCAGATCCATCTGCCCCTAACCATGTCTATATTCCTTGACTTTCCTAAATTCTCCAATGTTGTTTCAGTTCTACAACACCGTATGGACTGCTTTCCTTCCTGACTGAGAGCCTTTAGCTTTCATTCATTCATTCCTTTATTATGCCAAACTTAAGAAATGTCCAATAAGGAACAAAAGGAGAGAATGGTTCATAAAACTGTGGGTCTCTATTATATAGAGCTTGTTTTTCTTTCTAACCTGTAATACATTCATCATGTAACTTTCAAAGATATTCTATTTGGCCTGTAATTTCTTCCAGCTTTCCTCTTGTTCTAATTTCCCTCCCCTTACTCCCCCACTGGAGGTCTCTCACTGTGTTTAGACCTGGTAGTGAAGGTTAAGGGAAATCTAATCCATTGTTCAGTGGACATGGAAAATTCAGAATAAGGTTAACAGTTTTAAATTAAAAAGGTCAGTTGTGTGCTATAGTGGGTAGCTTCCTATAGAGTCAAAAAAGCCTATTTCTTAATACTTACCAGCCATTATAAAATATGCATATCCTTTGATCCAGCAA
>CM053580.1:441746510-441767275 GCA_028627135.1 Pseudochirops cupreus | reverse complement strand
TGCAGTTGGGAGATCCATCCTGCCCTACCAAAAAGTGACATAGGAGAGAATAGACTGGGGGAGGGGGGAAACACTGGGATGGCTGTTTTGGGGTGGTGGGCGGGGGAAAGACAGGGAGAAAATATGTAACTCAAAAAAAATTTTTAATAAAATAAATTAAAAAAAAAAAAGAAACTCTGCTGTAGAGGATGAGGAGAGACTTGAGGAAGAGTGACTGATTAAGAGGCCATTGCAATATCCTACATGAAAAGTGGTGGAGACTTGAATGAAGGTTGTGGCTCTGTGAATAAAGAAGGGATTGGATACAAGACGTGTGGCAGAATTAAAAATGGAAAAAGTTGGCAACTGAATGTCTATGAAGGGTGAGAAAGAGAGAGGAATCAAAGATAATGCAAAATTATGAACCTGGGAGATTGAAATAATGTCGGTGCTTTTGACAAAAATAGGGAAGTTTGGAAGAGAGGTAGGTTTTGGGGGAAAAGATAGTGAGTTCTGTTTTGGACATATTAAGTTTGAAACAACTAGGGGACCTCCAGTTTGAAATATCCAATAGACAACTGATGAGATATTGAACCTCTGGGGGAGAGATTGGGGTTCGACATATAGATTCGTGGGTCATATGTAGAGAATAAATAAATCTATAGTAGCAAGTAAGGTCACCAACAGAAAGAGCATAGAAGAGAAGAGGGCCTTTTCCCACTGGGGAAGAAAGCAAAGTTAGGAGGCATGATTTACATAAAACATATATACAAAGTAATTTCTGCTAGAGGGGACACTAAGAACTGAGGAGACCAGGACAAGCTTTGTTAGGAGGTGGTAATTAAGCTTGGAACATAACTATGTGATGTGTAAAAAGTTCGAGAGACATAGTTTCTGGGTAATTAATCATTTTATTGATTATGCAAGTGGACAATGAATAAAAGGGGTTAATGGCATTCTTGAATGTGAAAGACCTCTCATGGAACCCACTCAACACTTATATGCCCCTGGAAAAGGGTGTTCCTGAGGGTGGCAATCAACTCTGGTTGGTTAACAATTAATGAGAAGAATGAATATTATAATCAGAGGTAGACTCATTCTAATGAGGGGCTGGAGGACATGACTTCAATTACTCTTGCTCCCAGACAACCCCTAGCCTTTTAGAATCATTTCTCTGAGGTAGGTATTCTTTTTTTTTTTTATAATTTATTTATTTATTTTTAGTTTTCAACATTCACTTCCATAAGACTTTGAGTTTTAAATCTTCTATCCCTTTCTTTCCTTCCCCCTCCCCAAGATGGCATGCAATCTGATATAGGTTCTACTTATACATTTGTAGTGAACATATTTTCACATTAGTCATGATATAAAGAAGAATTAGAACTAATGGAAAAAACCACAAGAAAGAAGAAATAAAACAAAACAACAACAAAAAAAAGCAGAGCAAATAGTATGCTTCCAACTACATTCAGCCTCTGTAGTTCTTTCCCTGGATGTGGATATCCCTTTCCATCATGACACTTTTGAAGTTGTCTTACTCCTTGCATTGCTGAGAAGAGCTAAGTCTATCAAAGTCAGTGATCACACAATGTGGCTGTTACTGTATACAATGTTCTCCTGGTTCTGCTCATTTCATTTAGCATCAGTTCATATAAATCTTTCCAGTTTTCTCTGAAGTCTACCTGCTCATCATTTCTTATAGTACTACAATGGTATTCCATTACATTCATATACCACAACTTGTTCAGTCATTCCCCAATTGATGGATATCCCCTCCATTTCTAATTCTTTGCCTCTACAAAAAGAGCTGCTATAAATATTTTTGTACATATGGGTCCTTTTCCCATTTTTATGATCTTTTTAGGATCCAGACCTAGAAGTGATATTGCTAGGTCAAAGGGTATGCACAGTTTTATAAGCCTTTGGGCATAGTTCCAAATTGCGCTCCAGAATGGTTGGATCAGTTCACAGCTCCACCAACAATGCATTAGTGTTCCAATTTCCCCACATATCCAACATTTATCATTTTCCTGTTTTGTCATGTTAGCCAACCTGATAGGTGTGATGTGGTATCAGGTAGGTATTCTATACAGCAAAGATGAAGATGCAGTACATACTAGGCATGGTGGACCACCTGTGTAGAGACACAGATAATGGGGAATGGAGTGCTATATATGGGAGGGAGGAAGCAGGCCAGTTTGGCTGATTCACACAGTATGTAAAGGACAGTAACATACAATAATCCTGGGAAGGTAGGAGGGAGTCATATTATGAAGGGCTTTAAACATCAAACAGAAGCATTCATATTTTTATCACCTTGGCAGCTGTGTGAATAATGAATTAGAGAAGGGAAAGACTGGAGTCAGGAAGACCAGTTAGATGGTTATACCAAGAGTCCAGGCCAGAGGAGACATGGGCCTTAAATAGTACCAACAATTACATGAATGTTGTAGACCAGGCCTGCACAACACATGGCCCATGGGCCACTCGAGGCCTACAAAAGCAGCCCACAGGCGGTATGTTGTGCAGGCCTGTTTTAAGCAGCTTAAACACTGTGGATTCTTAGAATCCTCTGTCTCACTTTGGGCCACTCTGCCATCCTCGGTGCAGAAGTAGATAAGGCAACGATTCTCAACCTGTGGGTTATGTTCAATTTGTAACAATGAAAATACACCCTGCATATCAGATATTTACATTACAATTCATAACAGTAGCAAAATTACAGTTATGAAGTAGCAACAAAAATAATTTTATGGTTGGGGGTCACCACAACATGAGGAACTGTATTAAAGGGTCACGGCATTTGGAAGGTTGAGAACCACTGAGATAAGGGATCCAGAAGACTGTAACCATTTTGTATCTGCTACATAGATTGGCAAGGCTAAAGATTTCATCACCACATATTTTTCATCTCTATCTTAGCTAGACCACTCCTAGGAAAGCAGCCAGTCTCTTGCCAGGATTGTATTCAGTCTTTCCAACATGTGTAACCTGTGGGAGCTCATGGGTTTTCTGCTGCCCTGCTTTCAAGATCCCAAGATAACCTTTACACTTGCCAGAGCTGGGCTTTGTGGAGCACTGAACAGAGAAATCAAAACAGTCAAGCTTTACTTGCCAGATTTTGATAGATTTTCCTCTAGCATTCTCATAAACTGCCTATTTTGAGTATAGAATTAGACAAAATAGAAGAATAAGATCAAGAACATCACGGCAAATCCCAGGCTGGTGGAGCAAGAAGAAAAGGGTTTGGTATTGCTGTTATCAATCACATGTGACCCCATTTGGGGTTTTCTTGGCAAAGATGCTGGAGTGATTTGCCATTTCCTTCTCTGGCTCATTTTATAGATGAGGGAACTGAGGCGAATGGTTGAGTGACTTGCCCAGGGTCATACAGCTACTAAGTATCTGAGACCAGATTAGCAACCAGTTCTTCCTGACCCTAGACCCAAGTGCTCTATCCACTGTGCTACCTTGCTGCCCCACATAGCATTCTAGTATTTGATAAATCTAAGTACACAGAATAATGGGGAAATGACTCTTTATTCAATGAGGATTTCTGCTGCCAAAAATGGAAAATAGCTCGATGGAAAACAGGTTTAGATCATCAAACCCACAATAGGTTTAGATCTTATTTTACATAACACGGTAAATTCCAAACGGATAAATGGTCTAAATATGCAAAAAAGATACGCCATTTAAAAATTGCAGAACAGAAAATTTATAGTATAAGCAGACACAAAATACAAGACAAAACTGATCCTAGCTATTGTAGAAAATTAATAAGCTTTTGCATAAATAAAATTAATACAGTTAGAATCTGAAAAAAGATATAAATTGAGAAAACTATTTTCACCAAATATTCCTAATAAAAATCTGACATCCACAAACAAGTTGTCCTCTGTAGCCAAACAGCATAAATTAATTCCTCTTCATTATAGAAACCCTTTCAATATTTGAACAGAATAAATTTAATTCCTCTTCACTGTAGAAATCCTTCATATATTTGAACATGAGTATCACAGCCCTCCATGATTCTTCTCTTCTCCAAGTTAAATAATTCCCTATTCCTTCAACCATTCTCTTAAGGATCAGACTAAAAGCCCTTCCCCATCTTGGCTGCTCTCCTCAGATACTCTCCAGCTTATCAGTATCCTTTCTAAACTATTAGCATTCAGAGCTGAACACAAACTCCAGATGTGGTTTAACTAGTGCAGATTCCAGGGAAACAATCACCTCCTTATTTATGGAAGCTCTGTCCCTCTTTTAATGCAGCTGAAGATTGAATTAGCTTTGGGGGCTGCCAAGTTAGAGTCGTTTGAGCCTTAGAAAAGATAAGTGATATGACCAAGGTACTTCTCGTAAGTGTTAGATGTGAGATTTAAACCCTGGTCTTGTGACTCCAAGCCCAGCACTCCATCAATAAGGCCATGCTGCCTGTCAGTTGAGACATACACTATAAAAAGTCAACACATCACCTTATTTTTCTGAGAGTTAAAAAACAATCTAATCCTGGGGGCAGACAGTTAAATAAAAATGCAATGAAGAGGCCTTGGAATTCCCTGGTCTAACTTTGAAATACACTAGCCTTTTAGCAAAATGGCCATTCTCATTGCGATGTGTTAAGTGAGCATTCTGGATCACAAAAACAGTAAATTTCAGAGTGAAAGGGAATCTCATAGAATTTCTAGTTGAACCCCCTTATAGTTAAGATGAAGGAACTGAAGGCAGAGCAAGTCCAGCGAGGCTCAGTTATTTAGCAGTCAGCTGTGAAAGTACTCAATAGTTTGCAACAGAGAAAAATCCCTAGAAGGTGTAGAGGTATTTCTCTGATTCAATCATACAAATAAATCTTCCCTGGCAAAGAAGAGGTGAACTGGTTTAGATTAAATTGTAATCCTTCTGACTCTATGCTATCTACTAAATTCAAGTTGCTCCAGTATTTGAAATCCATATGAACTACCTTACTTTTCAAACTTTGTTCCCCCAACCCTTTAGTCAAGTGAGCTTTAGTGCTTGAAAAGAAACAGAGAATACTTACTTCTTCCATATGCAGATTGATTCTTAGTAGGAAAAGCAACCAATAAAAATCCTGATACAAGAGCAATTTTGAGGGACAGCTTCAAACCTAATTTACAAAGTAATGCATAAATAAACTAATTCAGATGAGACCTTTGAATCTTAAGGAAGATCAAGGGATTTCTGCCTTCAGTCACCTCTAACAAAAAAAAAAACCACAACAAACTAAAGTAGTCAACGTAAGGGGAGGAGAGAGAAGGAATGAATGAGATACTTTCCAATAAATTATTTTTCCTCACTAATTCATTGTTGGTGTAACTGTGAACTGATCCAAGCATTTTGGAGAACAATCTGGAATTAAGCTCCAAGAGTTATTAAACGGCCTTTGACCCAACAATACCCGTACTATATCCATTTCCAAAGATGATTGGGGGAAAAGGAAAAGAACCCACATGTATTAAAATATTTATAGTAGCTCTTTTTGTGGTGGCAAAGTACTAGAAATTGCTGGAATGCCAATTAATTGGAAATGGCTGAACAAGTTATGGTATACGATTGTGATGGAATACTACTATGCTATAAGAAATGATGAGCTCAATGATTTTAGAAAAACATGGAAAGATTTGCACAAAATAATGAAGAGCAAAATGAGCAGAACCAAGAGAACATTGTATACAGTAACACAGTATTGTTTTAAGAACAACTTAGAACAACTAAGTCATTTTGAATATTATAAATACCCACTACAAAGGGCATATGAAGGAAGATACCATCTGCATCCAGAAAAAGAACTGATAAATACTCCAATAAATTTTATCGCTGTACAAATGCTTTCCTTCTCATATTTTAAGCTTGTTTGTCCAAATATGACTCTAAGTATTCCTAGATTAAAGATCACCACATAGTTCATGAGAAAGGAGTTCTCTAACCAAAGGAAAAACAAGCCAATTAGAATCACAGAATCATAGAACTGGAAGGGCTCTTGGTGGTCATTCATTTTCCAACCTTCTAGCCAATTCAGGAATCTTTTATAGAGCAAGTAGTCTCCCTCTGAAAGCATTCCCTGAGAGGGAACTCATTATTTCACAAGGCCGCGCATTCTAGTTTTAAATAGTTTTAATTGTTAGGAAGGTTTTCTCATATTACTGTGAAATTTATGCTTTGCAAAG
This sequence comes from Pseudochirops cupreus, assembly GCA_028627135.1. Taxonomy (NCBI): domain Eukaryota; kingdom Metazoa; phylum Chordata; class Mammalia; order Diprotodontia; family Pseudocheiridae; genus Pseudochirops; species Pseudochirops cupreus. Next base: position 441,761,111 of record CM053580.1, on the reverse strand, counting down.
TCCAATTCTGGTTTTTGCTTTTGGAGATCCACAAAATAGTCTAATTCCTGTTTCTGAAAATAGCACCTCAAGTTTTAGGAGATAACAATTGTGTCCACTCCCATCCCACCCCTCAACCCCCTGCCAAAAACACAAACTATAGATCCCTTCTCCAGAGTAAACATCCCTAGTTCTTCCTTCAACGTTTCTTCCTTTGAAATGGTCTCTATTTAAGCTTCTTTACCATTCTGGTGACCCTCCTTTGACACTAAAGTCTGTCAATGTCCCTTCTCAAATATGGCACCTAAAATCAAATATGCTACTCCATATGGAATCCAACTGGAACAGAGCTTGATTTGGATACTTGCTTCTGTTAACCCTGAGATTATGGTGGCAGTTACACACATAACACTTGATCTGTATTGAGCATTCAAAAAAAACTTGGGATTTTTTTCCCCTTAAAGGCATTGCCAGAGAGCCAAGTCTCCAACATGAAAGTTAATTTTTTGATTCTTAGTATGGGGCTTTATGTTTATTCCTTTGAAATTTATCTTGTTAGTTTCGGCCCCTCCTTCCAGCCTTTTGAAATATTTTTTGAACCTTAATTCTGTCATCAAGTGTATTAGCTTTCCCTCCCACTCTCTTAATCCAAGGCACAGCAATAGGAATAACAAGAAGTGAGCTGGAAGGCTAGAGGGCTTACACATAGTATGGTACTTAATAAATGTTTAATTGAATTGAAGCTCAGAGTTCTCACTAGTAGGTACCAACAGAAATCATTCTCAGGCTGTTTGGTAAGTCCATGATGGTCAGCTATAGAGCAAAGAATTGAAATTAAAATAATTGAAGTAAGTACTAGAAAATCCAACTGAAATAAGGGGAAGGTATCAGGGCACTGAAGAGATGAGACCAGACAGATGAAAGTGAATGAATTCAAGGCACAAGCTGGGGACTTTAAAGTCACAGATTGTTGTTGTTCGTCCTTCATTCTCAAAGAGTACCAAGGACATCAGGAGGGTGATGTCTTGACTCACAAGTGAATTGGATTTAAATGAGGCAGGGCTGTGCAAAGTCATCAGCCTCACTCTCTCCTCCAGAGTCATTGGAGCCCAGTGGCAAGACATAGGCCAGGATGACTGGTGATGGCCCTGGATATGGTGTGAGATCCTTCCAAAGTCACAGCACACAGATGAAATACCCAATCAAAAAGTTCAGAAATAAGTAACAAGTAGGAGGTTCAAAGAGCTGGTTGATGTTAGAATCAGAGAAATTTAAGGAGGACTTAATACAGCAGTTCTCAATCTGTGGGTTATGTTCAGTTTGTAACAATGAAAATACATCCTGCATATCAGATATTTACATTACAATTCATAACAGTAGCAAAATCACAGTTATGAAGTAGCAACGAAAATAATTTTATGATTAGGGGTCACCACAACATGAGGAACTGTATTAAAGGGTCACGACATTAGCAAGGTTGAGAACCACTAATTTAATAAGTTAGAAGCTTAAAACAGACAGACAGAGACCAGAGTGACTAAGCACTTCATAGTTTCCAAAATTAATTCATTTTACTCTATTTTGAAAATCAGGGCCATACTCCTCCATCTCAAATCTCTTGTTCTTCCTTCCTGTAGTGGCAACTGCACTGGCATACCCAGGATGGCTACTAGCACAGGTTCTTAGAATCTGCTTTACTAGGAAAGGGGTCAACAACCTTTTTTAATTATGTTCATTAGTTCAGGGGAAAAATCAGCACCCTGAACTTCAGAGTAAATCCAAACAAAGAAAATACAGGCATACATACAAACCAACAGACAGGACTTCTAACTGTCTGAGAATTTGGCACAAATCAGCAGACAGATCTAACTGTCTGACCAAGGTGGGTGGAGTGGCTCCTTAATGTCTATCCAGAGTCTCAAGAGTATTCTTTCAATGAGTCAGCCCCAAAGCAAAATTCTAACCCCAGAGTATATATACCCTTTTTAGAGCCAGAGGGCATCACAACCCTTGTGACCCAGTGACAAACAGAAATTGGTAAAAGGTGTGTGCCTTCCTACAAAACAAGCCCCCATTAATCAAGCTTCCCTTAATAGGCTCTACTTGAGGTCTATTAATGGGCAGGGAAGATCTTAAATCCCATTAACATCAAACTTCCCCTGGTAGGAGTCCATCTTTCTAGAATCATAGGCTATGGTTTAGTGATTAGCACAGTGCCTGTGCCTGGTACATGGGAGGTAGGTAATAAAAGTTTTTGATTTATTGATTGATTAGTCCAAAAAAAATCCCAATTTTGGTTCTTTCACACTGGTAAGCAAAAGATTCATTTCCAGCAGTCTACAAACATTATCCAGGCTACCATCTTTTAGTTTCTTGACCAAAATATTACCTGAGATAGATTTCAGTTTTTTTTCCCTATGGTGCCATTCATTCACAAGTTTATTAGCAGAAATTGAGAATAATCAAAGGATTTGCTAAGTTCATAAATTTTTTATGATATCTTGATTATATGTACCATACAGAAAAAAGAACAAATTGTCAATTAGTCACGTAAGATTCTTCCTGTCTGAATCATATTCCTGTAACCAACCTTCATACTGGTTACAGTTTTCCTCTGCCTTCTCAGAACCACTTTTCTTCTTTGTTTTTTTCTTGGATTATTCCTTTGATTCTGTCTAGGTAAGGTACAGTATAATGCTGTTCCCAATATTTTACCTTTTCAAGCAGGAAAACTAGTTTGCATTTAAAAATTTACAGCTGCTTTGTGTGGTAGCAAAGAACTGGAAACAATGCACCTTCTATCAATTGGGGAATGTCTAGCAAATTTTGGTACATAAATGTAATGGCATGTTATTGCATTGTAAAAAATGGTGAATATGAAGATATTAGAGAAGCATGGAAAGTGTTATATGAGCTAATGCATAGTCAAGTAAGTAGAACAAGGAAAAATAAGTTACAAAATAAGTATAATAGGGTAGATGGAAAGAAAAAAAGAAGCTGAATGCTATGGAACTTTTAAATTATAATGACCAAGAAACTGAGCCCTGCAGGAGAGTGGAAAAGAATTCATTTCTCCGTCTCCTTAAAGAGGTAAAGGAATATGGATGTCAAATATTATATATACTACTAAAGTAGGCTGATTTTGCTAACATTCTTTTTTCTCCCCATCTTTGTTGCAAGGGATAGCTTTCTATGGGGAGGATATATTCTGAAATGAAGGTAATAAAAATAAACAATGTCAATGAAAAATGTTTAATAACTCCACAGGTGGTGAGTGCCTTGGGCAACAACACAACCATAATACATACCCTCATGTTATGGGAAGAATGGTCCCAGTCCTTTGGAGTTTTACCTTGGAAACTCCCTCTTTCCACAATGATTCCCTATGCTACTGAATTAGTCTTTACGCTTTTTTTGGCCCAACCTTGACCCACTCCAGGTAGTGAGACATAGTAGGAAGAACACTGGAATTAGAATTCATAGATATAGAGTCATTTTCCAGTCCTGCCACTTACTACCTTTGTATTCTTGGGCAAATTACTTCATTTTCCTGGGCCTCAGTTTGTCCATCTATAAAATGGGAGGGTTGGATTAAGTTTGGATTATACAGCTTACTCTGTTCTAGGCAATTTACAAATATTACTTTATTTGATCCTTACAGCAGCACAGGGAAGGAGGTGCTTTTATTATCCCCATTTTACAGTTAAAGAACCTGAGGCAGACAGAGGTTAAGTGACTTGTCCACAGTCACATAGTTAGGATGTATTTGAGGCCAGATTTGAAATTCAGTCTTCCTGACTCCAAGCTCATTGCTCCACCAAATGCATCATCTAGTTGCTTAAATATTCCTTTGAACCAAAGGTTCCTTAATATATGAGCCTGTGATTCCCTATCCAGAACCCTGCCAACTTGTCATGGAATGATAGCAATTAATGACAAGCCAGGCACTCCTAAGAGAAAATTTCTAACAATCTTCAGAGCCATAACTAGCATTTTAACAACTTGGGATGTTCCTATTGATAACTGTGCTCCCATGGTGTGTGGTGGGGCACTCTTGACACTGTCTGGTCCCATGTTGGGAGGAGCCAAAATCCCAGCCTTTGGAATGGAAGGCCTATGAAAAACTGCCTATGGAAGGGAAATAAGGATCTCATGATATTGAGAAGCTACTGTCCAGGAAGGAAATAAGATTATTTAAGGCTGAGGGGTAGTAGAAGAAGTGTGGCATCTGGCAATTTTCTAGTTTAACTAATTATTCTTCCTAAGTAGTTTCTATGCTGCCTAAGGATTGAAAGAGCTGTAGAAATGTAAATGAAACAAATTTTTAAGTGCACAATCTTTTAAGATGTTTGAACCCTCTAATATTTCAGTGCCCTGAGAAAAATTGTCCCACCATAGTTATAACTAAGAAATCTCCTATTTTTCATGGCACACAGTCCCCACAATAATAGATAACACCTTGTTTATCTTCTTTTTAAAAATATGTTTACATGTACAAACAAATATGCACAAATCATCTTCCTAGTCAAAGACAGCATCATTTATAATTAATAAAAGAAAAATCACCAGAATCTGCCCGTTTCCTTCACTGACCCTACTGTGTAACACTTTCCCTTACTGTCACTATTAGAATTAAACTGTTTTTGAAGAAAAGGTTCTGATGTAGAATTCAAACACCAGTGCAGACAATTCCTAAATTATGAACACAACCTGTGAATAAGGGAAATATGGCACAGAGGCTTGAAATCTGGCCTCAAAGTCAGGAAGCCTTGAGTTCAATCCCACCTCTGACACACATTGGTTGTGTAAACCTCTCAGTGTTTCAGGCATTTTTCTAAAGCTACAGTTGAGGAAAAGTCAATCCATATTGGTGTAGGCATTTTTTTTACCTATGAGTTATCACAATGAAATCCTAAATCCAATCTGTATCCTGACTTACGTATGATCCATACTTAGACATGAGCAGCAAGAGAGATGAAATTGGGAGCCTCTATACTTCCTAACCTTCCATGAAGTTTCTGTTTTCAGGTTCAGAACATCTGCATCTGCAGATGCTGTCTAGATTGAGAGATGTTTTCTCTTTATCTTATATACAATGTTAATAAGTTAATGACTTCTCTTGGTCCTTTCCTTTCCCCTTCACCTCATCTAAAGGAAGCTTCTGCCATCAGATGTCACCAAGGGGGCTTGTTCCTGGCACCTCCAGGTGAAATGCAGAATGAGATTTTCCATATAGAGTGATTAAATATAACTGAAATAATCTTATTAGAAATATATGTTATCAATTAAGTAGACCTTTCTGGACTAGCCTGAGAACTTAATCATTTCCTATAACATTGTTTCTATGCAAAAACTTATCCTAAGTAATAAATAATCCTTTGAAACTTATGTCATTCCTAAACCTTGAAGCTAATTAGTGCTTCAAGTGAAGCTAAGCTTGAAGTAAGTGCAAGTACCTGCTGTAGGTGAAAAAAAAGCAAGTACTCCTGAGAAAACTTCTTAAGAATCTTCTTGTTGTTGCTATTCCTTCATCTCTGGTCACTGCAACTCTTCACACAGTGATGTGGATCCCTCACAAGATTACCCTTGCTAAGAAAATAGAACTGAAATTTCCACTCCATTCACAGTCAGGCTTCAGTGAAATAATTCAGTTAAACAGTTGCAATATTAGTAGTCCAGACTTTGAATCAATTCAAGGAGCATTTATTGAGTACCTAAAATAGGGCTAAATACTGATTTAAGATAAAGAGTGTGGCTTTTTGAGAATTTTGCAATAAATAAGACAAGTTTCAAATCACATAGAGTACACCTCCCTCATAAATTGTTTCGGGATTCCACATATTTCATTTGGTCAAGTCTCCAATCATGTAAACAGGCAGCATGGTGTAGTGGCGGGAGTCCTGGATTTGATGCCAGGAGACCTGGCTTGTTTTGACCTTTAACAGATATATTACTGTGGCAAATTATAATTTCTCTGAGTCACTGTTTCTTCAGCTGGAAAAAGGGGATATAATACTTGCCTTATAGCAGGGGTTCTTAACCTGGAGTCCATTAACTTATTTAAAAAATTTTTTTGATAATGCTATTTTAACATAATTGATATCTTTTGCAATCCTATGTCTTTTACATTTTGCATTTAGGAATACTTTGGGAAGGTCTATAGATTTCACCAGACCTCCCAAAGTCTGGTGTATCTATGATCCAAAAAAAGGTTAAGACCCATTGTCTTACAGGGTTGCTGTGAGGCAAGTGCTTTTTAAAAACTATTTAAAGTCCCAGATGGGAGTAGACCAGTGGTACAGTGAATAGGATGTAGGGCCTGGAATAAGGAAGATTTATCACCTTGAGTTCAAATCCATTCTCACTTACTAGCTGTATGACCCTGGACAAATCACTTAATCCTGTTTGCCTCAGTTTCCTCATCTGTAAAATGAGTTGGAGAAGGAAATGGCAAACCACGCCAGTATCTTTGCCAAGAAAACTCCAGATAAAGGCACAAAGAGTTGGACACAACTAAAAAAAATGACTGAGCAACAAAAGTCCTAGATAAAGATGCTATTTTTCCTACTTTAAATGAATCATTCCACAATAATGACAGCATAATAATAATAGGATCAGCTGGCATTTATAGATTTGCACAGAACTTTGAATATATTTAATTTTATCTTCATTACAACTCCGGGATACAGGTGCTGCTGCCATTTTACACATCAGGAAACCAAGACAAGCAGAGCCTTGCCTAGTGTCACAGAGATGGTAACTATCTGGAGCTGGATTTGAACTCTGGTTTTCCTATTTCCATTTTCAACACTTTCTCCACTGGGCCACCTAACTGCCCCTAAGATAAGGACATAGTGAGTTAAGGTTACACAGTACAGTACACTGCAGTTTCCTTACCATAACACAGGTGTCCAGGGCTAGTAACACTCACACAGTTCTACAATATGTGAAAACCTGGGAGCCAGCTCTGACCTTTTCCACCAGCTAACTAAGCAACTAGTATCTATTTGTTAAATACAGTGAGCAATGCAAAAGAAGGAGAAGACATCGGCCTGCCTCTTTGGAATAAGCCTTTTGTTTTCTGGCTCAAAGGAGCAAGGTCAATAGTAATTTCATCAAGAGTACTATCAGAGGAAAAGCAATTACGCTGATTTGATGAAATCACAAGCTCCTCTTTCCATCCCTCAACAATCCCTAAGGTCTTTCTTTGTAAAATCCAACTGAAATAAATTAGATTGTAAAATAAGAATTCCGTACACATACGCACATGTGCACGTATCTGCCTAGAGGGAGCAGTCAGTTTTATAGACTTTTACAGCATGGACTCCACTGTCTAGGACAAGAAGGGATTTATCTTCTGTGTAAGTCAATGCCACAGGGTAAGAAAGCCCTTGGGTAATGATAGGCTTCAAGACTGGAAACTCCTCAGGTTTCCCTAAACACACTATAGCTTGGCTAGTTGTATCAGCAACAATGACATTCCCCTGGTGGTCAAAGGTCACAGCAGTGACATCTATCTTGGAGGGGATGAAGAGGCTTAGGCCAAAAGTGTCCACCTGGCCCAGGAGCTGCAAGCCAGGGCTGAACACTTTCACTCTGGTGCTAGCAGGCGAAGGCCCCTGGGCTGGCAGGTGCTCTGTTACCGCGATGGCCCCAGTGATCGGGGACACAGCTAGGGCTCTGGGGTTGCAGAGATGAGCCAAGAGCCTTTCTGCCCTCCTGAGCTCCCCTTTCTGAAAATCAACCACCAAGAGGTGAAGCGACCCTGCCCCAGCATCAGACACCATAATTTCCTTCTGCGGAGTGATCTGCACACCCCAGGGCAAAGAGAAGCGACCTCCAATGACCAGCTTATTCTGCCCTGAAAAATCAAATACTTTCACTGAGCAGTCCCCAGCATCGGTGATGACCACGTGGCCGTCAGAGGTAACGGTAACACCCAGCGGGTACCGGACGTCCTGGGCGGCCTCCCCCTTTTCTCCGAACTGATGGGCACATATTCCGTCTGGGTCAAATACCTTCACTCGCTTCCTGCCGTCATGCACTATGACCACTCTACCGGACCTCGGACACAAAGCCATCGCAGTAGGGTTGATAAGGGTCCCCCAACCCCCAAAGGAGTGGCTGCAGGTCAGAGCCCCGGGGACCCACTTGGCCTCCGGGTCTCCCGGTCCCCTGGCTGCCCCCGCCCCTGAGGCTGGGGGTGCGCGTAGCACGGGGCCCAGGAGCTCGAGGAACTGCAGCAGCGGTAAGCAGTCACTGGTCTCCGAGCTCTTGCACGCTTTCCTGCAGAAGGGGCACTCGAGGGTGCGGGTCCGGGGTTGCACCAGGGCCGTCACACAGCCCAGGCAGATCACGTGACCGCAGGTCAAGTTTCTGGGCCTGCGGTCCTTCTCGTGGCTGAATTTTTCAAAGCACACTTTGCACTCGAGCAGGCTGACTTCAGCTTCCCTCACCAGCTCCTTCAGAGCAGGCTCCCTCTCAGAAGCCTCTGCAGACATGCTTAGGCGGAGGAGGGCTTCCCTCCCCTCCTCCAGGTCCTCCCGACCTCTCCCCCCACGGGCAGGGCAGCGTGACGCTGTCCCCACGCTCCTCTCGACCGAGCGCCGGAATGTCACTGGGTCTGCGACGTCAGAGGCTGCCCACGACCCAGCTGGAACTCATTTGCTGCAGTCTGCTGCCCTCTGGTGACCACCAGAAAATCCGAAAAGCTAACGATTCATTTTTTATTGGGTACCACCATGAGGCACCAAGGGAGTACAGAAAAGTAGCTTACGCTAGCAGCTTAAAATCTATGTGGGAGATAAGATATATATCCATGATAGCTATGAAAGAGTTAATGTTGAGAGATTGGGATTGGATCTTATATTTCTTTTGTATCATTCTCAATACCTAGAACTGTGCTGGTCACATGGTCAATCAGGAAGGAAAGAATTAAGAAGTTTACGGTTGAGAAATACTGAGACAAATAGAGCGACTTGTTCAGGACCACACACCTAGTAAATGTTTGAGGCCAGACTTGAACGCAGGTTTTCCAGACTCCAGGGCCAGTGCTGTGTCCACTGTGCCATCGTGGGGGGAGGGGGGGTGTAGAGCTGCTCAAGGAAGCTTTTCATGAATTGCCTAATGTGAGTGGTACAGGTAATAAATTGCTGGGTTTGGGAGATAGAAATTATTTTGGGATGAAAGAATCAGAAAGGACTCCATGGAGGAACTGTTTCCTAGAAAATGAGAAATGAGAGGGAGGGAAGGCAGCTTCTTTTATACTACTTCTTTGTCTTCTTTCTGGATGCTTTTCATTTATTTCCGGCTCCCTTGGTGTGCATATTTCTCAGTATTCTGTCCTGGGTCCTCTTCTCATTTCCTCTATACTCTAAGCTTTGGAAATCACATCTACTTCCATTGAGATCAATTATCATTTCTATGCAAATATTTCAGAAATCCATATCTCCAGCATTGTTTTTTCTCCTGAATTCCAGTCCCACATCACCCAGCTAGACAGCTCCACTGGAATATCCCATTAGCATTTCAAATTTGGCACATTCAAAATTATTATTTACCATCTTCCTCTAAACCTGCCCCTTTCCGCTTCCCTACTTCTGTGAAGGTCAGCAACATCCTTCCAGTCACCTAGGTGTTCAACCTCCGAGTCATACTTGATTTTTCCCTCTCTTTTACCCCCAAATCAAATTATTTGTGGAGTTTTGTCAGTTGTACCTCTACAACAGTGGTGTAAAAGTCAAATAGAACCAGGGGTCATTGAATGACAGGCTGCATATTGACAGTTTTTAAATTATCTTTTTATTATCTATTAATATCATCTATGTTTTATTATAATATTGTGTTTATTACATTTTTATTCATTTTGTTAAATATTTCCTGATTACATTTTAATCTGGTTTGGCCTGGCACTAGGAAGTGTTTTGGACCAAATGCAGCCTGCAGGCCATGTGAATGACAGCTCTGCTCAACCATATCTGTAACACAAATAACAGGATTCTTTCATTTACATGGCTTCTCACCTGTCAAGTTTGGAAGCCACTTTGTGGAATTCTTTGGGGGCAAGGAGAATTTCTTCATTGGAGAAAATGAACATTGGACAGAAGACAGGGAGCAGGAGTTGTTTAGATAGTTCAGTGCCAAAATAAAATGTGGAATTTCCATTTGGAAGTTCCACAAACTGCTTCATACTCTGAGGTTCACAACCTCCCAGCCTGAGATCTAACACTACTAGTAAGTTGCCGAATCCTGATTTTAAGTCACTTTGTCATTGTGCAAGTAGGTTTTGTGATTAGCATTTCTTTTGTGTGTAGGACATAAATGCCTCTCATACCTTATTCATATTGTACATTGGGGACTTTCCTATGTCCCTTTTTTTGGGGAGGGGACTTTAGATTTGAGACACAATCTAAATTGTAGAGGTTTTTGTTTTGTTTTGTTTTGTTTTTACCTTAGGGACTGGGGTGGGGTCAGGTTCCCCCTAGGATTTAATTCAGTGTACCCGCATGCCTTCCTGAGTCCCTAGGGAAAGGGATTGGAGAGTGCCCTAGCCCCTGGTGCTCAGCAGGAGTTCCTTTATGTTAGGCTTTTAGCTAATATTAGCACAACCTGAACAGTCCAGCGATTCCTTTGGATGAATCTTGTAAACAAAACCAACCCTCTGGTTTGAAGGACTTTCAAGCAAATAAGCACTTTGACCATTATTCATATGTCTGGGAGAAGAAATATTAAATTTCAGTCATTTACACTATTGTGAAAATGACTTTGTCAGGACCTTTCTTGCATACATATTTTGATAATGGAGGCTTCTGGGTATGTGTGGAAGGGTGGAGTAAAGACAAAAGGTTGTAATATTTTGTGATATGTCATAACTGAAACCCTGATGACCAACTTCCTGGTTTTAAGAAGATAATACATTTATCATGTAAGGGCAGTTCAGTCCCAGATCATTCACCATCCCTCTTTTAATATATGCCATCCACTCATCCCCTACACCCCACCCCCAACACAGGCACACCAGCCACTGTTGTCACTTCCTTCCCCTTCTACTCCCATCATCTTTAAATGTGTGATTCTGGCAATCCCACTAAGAAGACAAATCTAAAAATTCTCCTATCAGGTTTGACAAAGATAAATGGAAATAGGGAAATTATTGTTTTTTTCTGATATGATCTAAAAAAAAAACACAGAAATAAAGAATGGCCTAGTATCTCTGATTGACCCTTTTGTGACTTTTCCCTATCTTTTTCTAGAATCTTTTGTTTGTCTTCTCCCTTTGGGCTTGACCGTGACTGTTAAAATGATTTACTTGGGTGACACATACAATTGAACTCATGTCCTTTATGTCTGACTTGCAACACTTGGCATAATTGGCTTGCCTGGAGATTGTATTTCGTTTCATTTATCCATATTCTATTTGAGCTGAGACCTGTAGGTTAATAACTGTTGAGAGGACATGGGAAAATTCCCCAGACTGCAACAGCTGTTAAGATGAGGCATTTGGGAGATTTTAGTACTGAGCCAAAAGAGCAATGCCTTCCAACCCAGTTTTTGTAACACCCAAAGGTGTCTCCAGTTACCTCAAGGGTGTTGTAAAAGTCTCAAAACAACTTTGTTTTGTTCATTTTACCTTACATAAGTATAACATTTGAGGAGGGACAAAAACAGTAACATTAATCAGTCAAATATATGTAGTAAGTACTCAATAAATGTTTGTTTGATGAATGGACATTGCCCTAAAAGGCTGGGAATCACTCTAAAATAAGTTCCCTTTCCAATAAAATTCTTAAAGTATGAGCTGATGACAATGTTACATAGGCAGATGATAATCAAACAACAGGAAAAGTGAGTATACAGGAGTAGTATTTGGTCATATAATACAAGATTATAATAAAGTTAATCTCCATTCAAACTGTACCCTTCCCCCTGATTTTCTTCTGGGTTCAGCTCATATACCACCTGCTACAGAAAGTCCTTCCTGATCCATCTATTTGAGGGAAATCTCTCCTTCCTCAAATAATCAGATATCTATATCTATATAAGTACAAGTCATGGCCCAGGACAGTTTTGGGCTCATATGGACTGAGTCTGGTATTGGACCCAATCCAAAAGGGTTATTTTACCTCTCATTTATCCCTTTTCTCATTCCCCCCATAGCCACCTAAAGTATGCACTGAGAAAGCTCTGAATTTAGTTGCATGAATAGCTTTTGCCTAGGTTTCCAAAAATGGGGATAACAGGGTCTCCAGGTCCTTTACAAGTACTAAGGTAGCAAACACATATTGGATAGAGGACAGCCTTTATTTCACTCCATAAGAAATGCAGAAGATACAAAAGACTCAAAGGAACCTGTAAATAGAAATACTCACTATAGAGTGTTGTACACAACAAATAAAGCACTCACCATAGCCCATAAAAACCTTTAAGAAGAAAAGTGGGGGCAGCTAAGTGGTGCAGTGACAAGAGCACCAGCCCTGGAATCAGGAGGACCTAAGTTCAAATCCAGCCTCAGACATGTAACACTTACTAGCTGTGTGACCTTTGGCAAGTTACTTAACCCCAATTGCCCTGCCTTTCCCCCTTGAAAAAGCAAAAAGAAAAGAAAAATAAACTTGGGATTACGATTAGAGCAACATCATGACATTCCTGTGAAATTCCTCTCTTCTACAGTATTCTTTTTAAAAAAATCATATTTACTACTGTAAACTTGACAAACATCAACATGAACATTTCCTTAAACAAATAAAAGGAAAAGGGGATTGTGTATGACATATGTGAAATTCTAGTACTCACAGTGTTTTGAAGTATATAGGAAATTTAACATCATAGACCATATATATATATATATATATATATATATATATATATTTGAACACAACCAAATTTTTATCTATTATGTATTTTTCTAAACATGCTAAAGAAACTTGGACCCCAACTTAGGACCAAAAGCTATCAAATGGGTGAAAAATCCTGGTATCCTGGCTTCTGTCTCTCCTCTCCTTCTTACAACCACCTTACCATTTAGCTCAATTCAATTTTCATGAATCATGCTCATTGCATGATTTTAATGAATCAACTCTGCTGTTGCTGATGTTCACCTTGTCCCTGGTGAAGAAGGGAGGAGAAGGGAAGGAAATAAGTATTTACATAATGCCTACTCTGTGTTGGATACTGTGCTGTCTTATAATTATTATTTCACAATTATTATCTCATTTGGTCCTAATAACAACCTTGGGAGGTAGGTTACAGTTGAAGAATCAGAGGCAAACATAAGTTAAGTGACTTGCCCAAGGTGATACAGCTAGTAAGTGATTGAGGCTGGATTTTAACTCAGGTCTTCCTAACTCCAGGCTAGCACTCTACAGTTGTACCACCTAACTGCCTCTGGTGACAGAGAACAACATGAATGGAAAGCTAGTGACTACTTAAAGAGGCAGATGAAGAAATGAAGTAACTGGAGATGGTGAGTGGGGACAGAGCTGGAGGATGTAGTTAGAACTGGAGTCTTTGAAAGAGAAATTGTGTCCAGTAACATTAGTGGCTTGGCTCATGGCCCCCTAAATATTTTTGAGTATCTGGAAAGTCAGAGAGGGGTTTGGGTGACAAAGTTATTTTATGTATAGTCACCTGCTATAGGCATAATTTTTAAAGTATGGTTTATTTCAAACTACAACATATTCATATGGTACTAAAACTGACAAGGGAAAGTACAACAGAACACTCATCTAATCAGCCCAACACTTATTAAGTCTATCTGTGTGTCTGGAAATAGCAGTTCAGGAGTGTTAAGAATTAAGAATGCACCTATGTATATTTATTTAGGTATTCTTAGGGAGATAGAAATCTAAAAATAAAATTAAAATAAAACTAATGTTATCTTCATCATATGCTTAATGTAATATGTCTACTTGAGTTTCCAGTTCAGTTTCATAGCCACAGAACTGGAAAGAATATGAGAGATCATCTGTTTCCCCCTCTCAAAATATATTGTATAGTCCATTCATTCTTTATGCAATAAGGAAGTTCAAGCTTCCTTAAGTAGGTGGATCCTTTTTTTGGGGTGGAGTGGAAAGCAATCCAGGTTAAGTGACTTGCCCAGGGTCACACAGAGAGTGTCTGTGGATGGATTTGAACTTAGATCCACCTAATCCCAAGACTGGTGCCCTATCCACTTCACCACCTAGCTGCCCCATATGGCTTCTTTGTGAATTTGACAACTGGAAGTTAGAGGCAGAATCACCTCATCTCCCTTACAGATATCATTTGCTGGTTATTTCAAGGGACTTTATTTATTTTTTTAAATTGATTTGTTTATTTACTTTTAGTTTACAAGATTCAGTTCCAGAGTCCCTTGAGTTTCAAATTTTCTCCCCTCCATCTCCCCCTCCTCACCCATGGTGGCATGCAGTCAAGTATAGGATCTGCAGATACTTTCACACTGGACATTAGTCTGGCTATATAGAAGGGTTGTAACCAATGGAATGGACAATGGGAAAAAGGAAACAAAACCAAACATGGAAAAAAGCAATAGCATGTAGATTGCTTCAGTCTCCATTTAAACTCCGTTCTTTCTAGATCTTTCTCTGAACATAGGTATCTCCTTCCATCCTGAGACTTGTAGAG
>CM053580.1:441701448-441746010 GCA_028627135.1 Pseudochirops cupreus | reverse complement strand
GAGGCGGGTGAAAAACCTCTGCCTTTGGCTTTTCCGCTCTGGAGGCCTTCTGGCCGGACTGCTTATCTCCCCGTTTCACAATTCCCATTCACAGCTGCTGCTAAACCGCTCACCTGAAGCTCCTCAGCTCCTCCACTCCTCCCGTCCAGCCACCCCCAGGGCACAGCCCCGGCTTCAGGCCAGGCTGGTTTCGGTTCACAGTGCTGATATGGTTCCTCGTAGCCGAGCTGACTTTAGTGGGAAGTATCTTTGTGTGTGTTTTGGAGTTCTAGGATTGGTTTAGAGTCCTATTTTATGGGTATTTTGGGGTGGCTATGTGAGAGCTGCGATATGTTGCTGCTGCTATGCCGCCATCTTGGCTCCGCCCCTTAACTTATACTTTGAATCAAGACTTACACTTCATTTTTCTTAGGTCGACTTGTTCACTCTACATTTTTTCCAGTAAAGTGCTAATCTCCTACCTTAACGTGGCATAGGATCTTAACCCTGGGATATTGAAGGTTATGCCAGCACTCCACTGGAAAGAGTTCAGGGATGCAATGATAGATTGTTACCTGAGGACATGCCTATGTTCTAAGAGGCTTATAACTGAAGCTATAGATTTTTGTGAACATATCAACTCCTGAAAAACTATGTTAAGTCCAGCACTCACAATACTGAAATCACAGATTCTTTATGTGGGGTTTTCATGAAAGTTTTGTAAACGTACTTTAGTTATACAGATTATCGGCCTAGCGATAAGATGAGCAATAAAAAGGATACTCATATTATTAGCAGTGGTTAAGCTGGGTTAAACTTTTTAAACTCATGGAAGGCTGGTATGGATGTATAAATCCATCTAATCTTAATGGTCTGAACACTGATTAGAAATACATAAAGACATTTTGCAAAAAAAAGCAGACATTTCCAGTTTTATTAGGTATCTTTAACATCATCACACAACAAGAGATCATGCTCTGCATTCAAACAATATACTTTAAAAAAAATATTCATTGCATATTTACAAGTCTTTGTAGACAAAATGGAAAAACATGCACAATATCCCAAGACTGAGAAAAAGAATATTGCGGCCTCAAACCAGAGCCTATTAGTTTCTGAAACATTAACTATTTTAAAATATAAACATTTACTAGAATTTTCCATTTAGGCATGTTTGTCCCCTCAACTTAAAAAGTGTAGTTTTTAAATGTCCTTATATACTGACATAATAATTTAGTTGTGGTGTGTGTGTGTGTGTGTGTGTGTGTGTGTACTATTTCAAACATGATGCTTTGCACTGATCATTTAACTCCTGCCATACTTTTATTATGCTCAATAGTTTAAAGTGTAATAATCCAACTAGTGCCAATGTTCTCTTACAGATAAACATAGAACCAATGATGGAAGTAATTATAGTTGACTTAGATCTAAATATTAAAAAGAAATGTTTAGATTATATCCTTATAAAAATTCAAGTTTTAAATCATTGAAAAGCAGGTTAAATTATTATGTTTGGATTAGAAAAAAAAATCTAGTTATCCATATTAAATTGTATTCACAATGAAACAAATAACACAAAGTAGCTTTCCTTCATTGAGTCTCTTTACAAGGTAAACCTCCTGAAAATATGTTTTAAGTAACATTACTATAAGCACTCTATAATCAAAATAAGTATTTGTTGTGTTTCTAGGGGGTGTATGTGTGTGTAGGATGGGGTAAATCTAAAATGTGGGGAGGAAGATTAGGAAAATCTGACATTTTTCTTTCATTTTCCACTGGACCTGCCTATGGAATATTCTGAACAGAGATCTATTAGAAGATATATTCCAGTTATTTGTGTCTTATTTCTAGCAAAAATCTTTTCTAAGCTTTATAAAAATTATCTTCTCAAATCTTTAATAGTGATTGCCATACTTAAGGATATTTCAAGTATATTTACCATGAAGTCTGGCTTCAAAAAAAGAGCCTTTTTAATGCCACTTTAATACAAAAACTAAATAAAGTTTGTTTATTTCTGATTCTCACTTATTCAGGCTGATTCCTAAGCATTCAATGGTTCGAGGAATTTGCTCTTGAGAAGAGATTACTTTTGGCTCTCTTGCAAATGTGACTGAACAGACTGAATATGTTTTATCATAAAAGATTAATAAAATTTAAATACCCTCCAAGTAGCCAACAGGAAGAAATATGTACAGTACAAAAAATAGTCTCAGAGTTTCAGCTTATTTTTGATTAAAGCAAAGATCTGCATAATGCCAGTCTTTGTTATCCAAGCCGTAAATAAAAGCTTAGTTTTAGGGAGATACAAAAGTCTTAAGGCTCATGTGGTAAAGAGGATGAATTTTCATGATTTAGATTCATGGCTACTTCCAGGTTGTTCATTGATTCCTTAACTTTTCACCTTTTGAAGGTGACAAGCCAGATGGATGAAATACAAATTTGAAGTAAGTCTCCAACCATGAACCTTACTTTAAGACACAAGGTCATTCGATGTCCATAGCCTTATTGTCTGAAGCACAAAGGGCTATAGGCATAATGTGAGCTAGTTAAGAGGAAAATAAAGTCAAACATAAGTGCTAACAATCATTTTCTGTGGCTAGTGCTTCCATATTTAGTGCTACACAATATACATCAAAACATCACAATAGAAATGTTTCAATTTCTGGTATCCAAAAAGTTTAAGTGAGAAAAATCAGTTGAAATAGTGTCCATCTTTGTTTGCAATGTTTTTCCCCTTAGGAGAAAGAGCTGGGTCCAGAGAAAATTAGAATTAAAATGCTGCTATCTTGCTTGCTTCTCGTACACCACTCAAGTAAGCCCCTGTGACTGTTTGTGGAAAGTGCCTATTTGTTGCCTGTAACAGAGAGTATGAGATCAGACATAAAAAACCAAGGTAATAATGTAAAACATGCTCCAAAATTACAATTATACACGCTCTCACAAAGCATGGGAAAAGATCAAAGACAATTTGGCAGGGCTTAAATGAAAAATTGAGTTTTACTATATAGACATATGCCACATAAGGTCATTTTCCAGCCAACAACACTTTACAATATTGTTTTGATTAGATTATAGCCAAACCCCATTACAAATCCCATTATACAATCAACACTATAAACTGACCACTGCCTATTTACCAACATGGTACCAACAGCCCTCTCCAAGGTAATTTCTCCTTACACAGTATTTTTTGCTGAACCAGTTAGCAAGATTAGGAGGGACATTCTTGTATTAGAAAATACCAAGATTACAGAGTGAACACGAACATCTAGCAAGTAGGGACACATGCAGTATGAACATACTCAACTAGGTAATTTTTCTAAATGTTATCACAACTATATCTGGTACACATCCCTATTTATTTAGTTAATTGTTCCCTGCTCCTAGGTAGGCCCACAGGACATTTCATTAGCAATAAAATTGACCAAATGTGGTTGGAGGTTGGGGAATCAAGTCACATACCTCACCAGCAAAAAAAATGGTTCCTTGTATATCTTCTGCTAGGATGTCATAAGCTTCACCACTTCCACCTGTCTTTACAAAACTATATGCCATCTGGATCCATGGTTCTGTATTCCACCGAGTAACAAAGAAATTTACTGGGTCTGGTATTTCCTGTGTTGACCAGAAATTTAAATAAAAAATAAATCATACCATACAACTGGAGTTGAAATGAAATATTGGGAGGCATGGAGGGAGAGACATTCATTTCCTTACAGTTAAGCCTTAGTATGCCCTCCCAAAGCTAAGAATCTTATGTCCTGACTAAGGGACTTCAGTTGCAAACAAGTGTTGTTTGGAAACTAGAGGGTAGTAGGGGGTGGGGAGGAAAAAAAAAGCAAAATTGATATTGGGTGGGAAAACAGTCAAATTAGACTAAAATATTTCATACAGTTCTTTGCAATCAGTTATAAGCAAAGATGGCCTTGTAAATAATTGTCTTTGATTAAACAATAGTCTACAGACCCACGAGTATATTGGATAGTGAGTTAACCTCAAAGCTGATAAGATCTGGGTTCCAGTCTCACCTCTGACACAATGGCTGTGTGACCCTGAGCAAATCACTTCACCTCTGCATACTCAGGGCAATTGTCTCATGACTAGAAGTTTCAGAGAAAGGATTAACTTGCAGAGATAGATGTAGGAGATTCCTCATCTGGCAATTCCCTATATCTCAATGAAATCACAAGTTCAGTCCCTAGACCTTATCTTATGCCCCCCCCCCAAAATAGGAAAATCAGAATATGTAAAATCTTTATAATTGTTTACGAGGCAGTTTCCTTATGATAATCCTATGATGTAGGAAGCACCAATTATTATCATCCCCATTCTTAAATAAACTGAGGGTAAAAGGTTAAATGACTTGCCTAAAATCCTACAGCAGGTATTAGACCCTCGCTGGAGGGGCTCAAGCCTAGGCGGGCTAATTCTGAGTCCAATGTTTTCCACTACAGAGGCAGCTAGGTGCATCAGGAAGAGGTGAGTTCAAATCGAGCCTCAGATAATTACTAGCTACATGCCCTAAGTCATTTAACCTTTGCCTCAGTTTCCTAAACTGTAAAATGGGGAAACAGCTTCTACCTCTCAGGGTTGCTGTGAGGATGAAATGAGGAAATATTTGCAAAGTGCTTAGCTCAGTGCCCGGAACACTTATTAAGTCCTTTTTTCTTTCTTTACCTCCTTCCTTCTTTCCTCTTAGCATAGTGTCTGGCACAAGGTAGGTGCTATATGTTTATTCTCTTACCCACTTTCCCACTATACTCAATTTTTAACTCCCTACCAAAGGATACTGAAGAAAGTACTAGGGAAAAATTGTAAAGACTAATGTGTGTTCATGTTCTCATGTGTATAAGTAAACACACCTAAAGACATTAAACAAATCTCCATTCCTTCTTCTACACCCAACCCTATCAGAACCTGTCCCAGACCCAATGAGTGACCACTTGGAAATGGGCGAGTTTCAGCTTTTACAAGCTTGTAAAGCGAAAGAAGGCAGAGGGCTTGTAGGAACAGGCATCCTAAATTAGAAGTTTTTTAATGCATTTTCCCTATAGAAACCTTATAAATGATGGTGAGATGATAAAGTACTATTAGAAAAGCTACTGGAATGGGAAGTTGAGTGGTCAAGGGTCTAATCTTGACTCTGCTACTATGTGATTGTGGGTGAATCATTTGCGCTCTCTGGGAGTATTTCCTCTTATATAAACTAAGAGCTGGACTAGATGACCTCCATCGTCCCTTCTGGGTTTAAATTTCATGACTAGTATTATTCTTTATATACATGATGGGCTTTCTGAAAAGGCTTCTGTGGGCCAGCCTGCAAACCTAACCATTCTTTGCAACATTGTTTCCCAAGGGAAAAAATTTCAAATTCTAAACAATCTACAAACTTTTGAAATAAAACCCATTTGTAAGTTAGGGACCACTTGGAGAAAAAAGCTGTTGGATCCAATTGCAAAAATCCAATTTAATAAGCCTTTATTAGGAGGCACTTTGCTAGGTGCTGGAGATGTAAAGGAGACAAAGGATTCAGACCTGCCCTCAAGCTTATGTTCTACTGGCAGGAGGTGGGAGAGCTGAGGGATATGACATGTACACTGAAAAGTGAATAAAGTATTTGGAGGAGTGCCGGAACAAGGGGAAAGGGTGTCAATAAAGGTCTCCTGTAGGAGGAGACCCCTGAGGTGAACCACCAAGAATACAGGGATTCCAACAAATGGTGGCAAAGAAGGTATGCGCATTCCAGGTATGGGAGAAAACCTAAAACGTGGCACAAAGGCATCAGACAGTTGATAAAGAGGAACAAGTAACTGCAGTGTAAAACAAGTGAAGAGGAGTAATGGGGCAGGGAAAGTCTTGAAAGGTAAGTTGAAACCAGACTGGGAGAGAAGTTTAAATGACAAAGGTCTTTTTATTTTTAGCCTAGAGATGATGCAGAGCCGCAGGAACTATTTTAGCAAAGAACTGATATGGGCATGTACTTTAAGAATAATAAATTTGGCATTTGCATGAAGGATGGCTTGGAGAAGGAAGAGAAGGGAGTCAGGGGTCCAAACTGGGAGGCTATTGCTCCAGTCTAATTAAAAGCTGATGAAGGTTTTGAACTAGGGCTGTGGCCATGTAACTGGAGAGAAGCAGATGAATGCAAGAGATGTCATGAATGTAGAAAATTCAAGACTTAGTAACGGACAGGGAGTCCTAATAAACAATATATCTGCAAAAGGTATCACTGATAGCTGAATTCTATCTGTAACTCACATGACCTCAGATAAATCGCTTTATATTTTCATGGCTGTCTCATGTTAGATCAGTATTGACTCTGACATCTGTGCATCTCCTGAGATTCCTGTGAGTATTATTCAGCCTAAACGTATAAATGTATGATTAAATAAAATGAACAAGTATTGTAAACTGATTCAAATATAAGCCATATTACCCGCCCCCATCCCCAGAAAGCTTAAGGTGATTTATATGTTTCAACTGAATAATACAGGAATCTCAGGAGATGCACAGACGTCAAAGAGTCAATACTGATCTAACATTCTTTTTAGTTGTACATGATATTAGTGCACATCATATGGCAGAAAGCACTAAAATTGGTATAAGACCTGGGTTCAAATCTTGGTTCTGCTACTTGCTATCTGTGCAACTGGAAGCAAGTCATTTCCCAGTTTTCTTTAAGGGCAAAATGAAATGGGAGGCCAAGACAATATCCAGGGTCCCTTTCAAATCTGAAGATTAATGTATGATCACTATAATGCTGTAGACCACATCCTTTTAAAGGAAACTACAGCTGTGAGTTTGCTAAAGTTTGAAGAATTGTGTACAGTTCTCAATACAAAGTGATACATTGGAGCTTTCAAATTTTAAACTGAGAAGAAAGCCCCAAGATAACCACAGAAAAAGGACACCACAGGGTGAATCACCAATTTCTAGCCAACATCTGGTAGTTAAAAGTAAAATTTAGGAAAACACTGAAGAATAGATGCATAAAGGATACTCTCCATTCTCATCCTTGCTGACCAGTTTTAGTCTTACAAGGAATAACAAATTAAATCAGCAGATGGCGCGTCTTTCTCATTTTAAAGAGTCTTACCTGCTCTTTGAATAGTTCCCGGAGTGTGGTCATGCACTGTTGTATGACTTGTTTGTCGTCCAGGTTCTTAATGGATGCTACAGCCTCTCCAGTAATGACTGACATCAAAACACTGTATTTACCCTGAAAAATACCAGAAAAAAATTGCTTCCTTCAGTTTTCAAAAACTAAACATCTTCTTTCCAACTTGCTATTCCAAACTGACAAAAGAATTTTCCCCCCCATATAAGAGTTTTTCCTTCCCTCTAAATGACTTTTCCTGCTTTTTCCTCTCACCAATCCTTTCTTTTACCCAATTTCACTACTGTTTAGGCATCTGCAGAGACATGTAAGCCTTTATTTAAGACAGATATTCTTTTCCCCACAAAGACACTCCAAAACCAGTCATCTAACTATGTTAGGCTTTCATTACAGACTTTCATAATAATGAAGTGTGGTGGAAGATGGAAAGAAAAACATGAAAAGGTTTAGGATCAGGCTGAGATTTAACTATAGAAGGCCCTTTCCTGCATGGTTACAAAGTCTACCACTTATTTCCATATGAAAATTGAGACGTAAGAGTAAGCCTCAGAGACAGAGGCTTCAAAAATAGCAACAATAGAAAAACACACTGTAAATTGTACAATGGTCTCAAGCTTCAATTATGGTTGCAACAGTAAAGTCACTTTATGTTCTCTCCTGTACCGTTCTTAATCCCAGGGTTCCTTTTTTCCCATCAGTCAAAATCTCACCTAGACACAAGATTATGTTCTTGTATTTTGGACCAGCTCATCAAGTACTTTTGTGGATGTTTAAAATACCAATAATCTTAATACCATGGCAGTATTCTGACAAGTAACTCCTAATTGACCTGAAATCAACACATGCTGCTCCCAAAATTCTCATATTCACTTTGAGTCTGAGAATTGTATACTCTAGGAAAACCAGGCTGAATGTTGGATCTTCTTTCCTATAAAGAAACAGGCTTCCTCCTAGGATACAAATAGCCAAGTAATGTTTCTTATATTATTTACATAAAATGTATTTGGTCTTGACAAATGGGCAATTATCAAACCAAATTCTAGGCTGGAATAAGAGGATTCAAACCATGTTACACAAATCTCATACCTGAGGATCCATATCATAAAATACAGCGAAGAGTCCACGCTTGCTGGAACAAGGTGGAACATGGCCAAAAAAATCAGCTCCTTGAATCTTATTGTCCCAAAATCTATAAGGAAATTCCAAGGCAACCTGAAGAATGGGAGAAAGAGAAGTTTGTCTTAATTCAACTGTTAAGGTAGTCCAATGCTAATTCCCCACATATAAGCAGCTTCCCTTTTGACCTGACAGTCTCATCGTGGGATAGTCTTCAGTATCAAGGTTTAGGGAAGAGAGGTGATGCTAAAACAAGGCGTCCCTTAGTCCTAAGTATGAGTGGAACCTACTTCCAGACATCATGTCATCAAAAAAAATGACCAAAAAGGAAGATGGGTTTATGATGTCACAAACTCCACAGATGTCCTCCTGATGTTAAAAAAAACTAAGGAGGCTCTTCATTTATATAAATGAGTCACAAAGGATGCACAAGCTTAGAAAAGTTATAGTCTGCATCGAGAAGTAATACCAACATCAATGAGATCATAAATCCTTTGAAACACTGAAGCCTTCCTGCCAACCTCATTTTATTTTATCTTGCATTTCTTAGTACCAGAACATAATAGTACTTTGTTAGGTTACTTCAGCCAACTTAAGTTTCCATTGATGAATTAGAAAGGAAATTCTTCAATGAATCAGGGGTTTAGGAGTAACTGAAGAGTGCATCTGCAAAACACTTTACAAAATGAAGCATAAGACATATGAGACACACTGTAGTTCTTTCGTTTACCTTTAAAGGCAAGTGATTTTTTCCCCCACAACATGATATCAAAGGGAAATTATAGTTATAGCTATTGTGAAAGTTAAGCTATATATTGCACTGATTAACTATCACAACTCAAATAACATCAATTAAAGTCACTCACACCTTGCCATCATTACTACCTATAATCAGTATACTGATCCAGATACTACTAGATTGGATCAATATTAACTGCCAATTCACAGTACAGTCTCCCATCCTTACTCTACATTATGGTTTCACATTTGAATTTTAGTTTTTATAAACATGCCAACCTCATTTTAAAGCTGTATATGGTCATATACATGGCCTTTGTCTATTTGGACATTTGTGGAAGCCATCAAAGAAGCCTCAAAGTCAAATATAGGTCTATACTAGTTATCATTGACCCATTTAAGTGGTAAAATTAAGGCATGAAAGAAATTTAGCCTATCTGTCCCAATAGACGTATAATGGTAAAAAAAAAATGCTGGTCCTGAGCCACTGATTTGATATGTATTAGCTGTATGAGCATTAAGAACTACTTAATCAGTTTCCTTATCTGTAAAAATAGAGATAATTCTTTCTCTATCAACTTCACAGCATTACAGTTTTATAAACCTTAGAGTACTATGTAAGGTGAGACCACTATTATCAGTGGTAGGAACTAGATCTATGATTTCATTAGTAGAAGGAAGTCTAAAGTGAGAAAATTCCTTCTATCAATGCAAGTGGGCATCTTCTCTGAAACTTATTATCTTAGAGAAATGCCTAGAGCACCAAAATGTTTAAGTGGCTCACTCAGGCTCACACAATCAGTTAAGTGTCAGTGTGAGAATTTAAACACAGGTCTTTGAATCAATATCTCTATCCACTATGTCTTGCTTCCTTGTTCTTTAGCAGAGGTCAGGAATTGCTATTTATTGGCTCAAAAGCCACACACATCTTGGCTAGTTTTCTACGTTTTGCTTTACGGATATTCTTTTGGGCTTTTCTTGGACAATTCTGATGATTATTGCTTGTGTGACCCTAGGAAATTCAACTCTACTGTCTTCCACTGCCCTTTCCTATTACCCAGCCAAGCCTCAGCCTTGGATCACTCCCCCCATTCACTGTTTTTGCTCCTACAAACATGCTGAATGAAAATGGAGAAAATCACACAACCATACAGACTAACTCCATTACAAATTTACATTATACAGCCTCAACTGGGCCCTCATAGCAATACCACCACCTCCCTTATCAATTTACTATCCCACTCTCTACAGCAGCTCTTCAAGACTTTTTAAATCCCTCTTCAAACCCCATTCCCCCATGGGCTTCCTTTCCTCCTACTCTCTCAGCAAAGAACCTTGCCTCATATTTTATAGAAAAGAGTGAGTCAATTCACCATGAGCTCCCTCTTGTCCTATCACTTAGGTGCCTTCTCCCATTCTTGCTTCCTTCACTCCTGTTTCACATGATAAAGTGTTCTTACTACTTACCCAGGCTAAGCCCTCTACTTGTTCAAATGATCCCATTCCATCCCATCTTCAACAAACTATCACCCCCAACCCTATGTCATCCCTACTCTGGCACCTATTTTTGATCTCTCCCTCTCTACCGGTTCATTCTTTATTGCCTTACCTGTCTTTACATGTCCACGTCTTCCCCATCCTCAAAAAACTCTCACTTCCTCCTTTCAATCCTAAGTACCATCCTGTATCTTTTTTGTAGCTAAGCTCATTAAAAAGGCTGTCTATGATAGGTGCCCCTTCTTCCTCTTTTTTTTTTTTTTTTGCTTTTTGGAGGGGGAAAGGCTGGGGTTAAATTACTTGCCCAAAGTCACACTGCTAGTTTTGTGTTAAGTGTCTGAGGCCACATCTGAACTCAGATCCTCCTGACTCCAGAGCCAGTGCTCTATTCACTGTGTCACCCAGCTGCCCTCCTCACTCACTTCTTAATCCCTTACAATTTAGCTTCCAACCTTTATCATTCCACTAAAAACTCTTCTCTCCAAAGTTACCAGTCATCTCTTAGTGGCCAAATCCAATGGCCTTTTCTCAATCTTCATTTTCCTTGACCTTTCTGAAGCCTCTGACACTATTGATCACCCTATTGATTCTCAATACCCCCTTTTCTCCTGGCTATTAGGGCACCATTCTCGCCTGGTTCTCCTCCCTCCTACCTGACCACTCTTTCACAGTCTCTGCTGCTGGATCCTCCTCCGGATCATGTCCTCCAATCCGAGTGTCCCTTAGGGTTCTGTCCTGGGTCCTCTTCTCTCCTCCCTCTATACCATTTCACTTGGTGATCTCATCAATTCCTATGGAATTAATTTCCATCTCTCCGCTACAGATACTAAAATCTAACTATTCTGCCCCAACTTCTCTGTTGACGTCCAATCTTGCATCTCCAACTGCCTTTCAGACATCTCAAACCATTATGGTCAGTACATATTAAACTAAATATGTGCAGAACAGAACTCATTATATTTTCCCCTGACCCTTCCCACCTCCCACCTTCTCTATTGCCATAGAGGGTAACACCAATCTCCCTGTCCCTCAGGTTCACAACCGAGGAGTGTTCCTCATCTCACTATTTCTCACCCCCCATACCTAATCAGCTACCTAGGCCTGTCCGTTTCACCTTTGCAACATCCCCCAAATATTGCCCTCTTTTCTTCTCTGACACTGTCACCCTCATCACCTCATGCCTGGACCAGTAGCTTGCTGGTGGATTTGCCTAACTCAGTCTCTCCCCACTGCAATCCATTCTCCATTCAGCCACCAGTGATTTTCCTAAAGCACAAGTCTGACCATGTCACTCTCCTACTCAATAAAATCTACTGGCTCCCTATTGCCTCCATGATCAAAATACAAAAAATCCTGTTTGGCATTCAAAGTCCTTCTTTAGTTACCCTACCCCTTTCCAATTTTCTTATACCCTGCTCCCCACCATATACTCTTCGATTCAGTGACACTAGCCTCCTGGCTATTCCACAAAAAAAGACACTCCATATTTTGGCTCTGGGCATTTTCTCTGGCAGTCTCATATTCCTAAAACTCTCTCCCTCAACTCCACCTACTGGATTCCCTGGTGTCCATTAAGTCCCAACTAAAATCTCATCTGTTTTCTGGAAGCCTTTCCCAGTCCCTCTTAATTCTAATGCCTCCCCTCTGTTAATTATTTCCTATTTTTCCTATATATAGATTGCTTTGTATATATTTGTTTACGTGCTGTTTCCCCCATTAGACTCTTGTAAGCTCCTTGAAGGCAAGGACCATCTTTTGCGTCTAGTAACCATAGCACTTAACATAGTGCCTGGAAGATAGTAGGTGCTTAATAAATGTTTACTGACTGACTGATTAACCTCCTTGGGCTTCAGCTTCCTCACATATAAAATGAAGCACCTATTACTAGATGGCCTCTGAACTTTAAATTAATGCTCTTATGATGTTCAATCATTATAATCATTTGGCAAAACTTATTTTGCACTTTGATATGGACTCATCAACTATCCACCCATCTCCTTCCAATTTGAACTTGGAGTGACTATTACAAAGAAGTAAATAAGGGACTCTTTTAAAGTAATGCTGCTTCTAAATTTTAAAACTTTTGAGAGAGTATGTACCTTTTTTACTAGTACTGCCACATTAACAAAAACAATTCTATAAAGATTTACTAAATGCCTACATACAAGATACTGGGTCCTGTTTTCATCATATAGTTCTATTGTGGAAAATGTTATTTTGCTCATGACACAAAGTGGGCTCCCCCAGAGACCTGACTCCAACAGATGCCAACAGCTCGTACTCTGAATCTATGCTCATACTGGTCCAACATCCAATGGCTGTCTTTGGAGAACCACTCCAGTAGGTACCTTGTGTCCAACCACTAACTATCTCGTAATTCACAGTGAACTCTGAGCCCCTTTCCCTCCAGGAATGCATCCATGCAGAAAAATGAGGACCAGAATGACCTAGAATTTGGAACACCACACAAAATAACTATTGACCCTTTAATTCCAAAGGCTGACCAAAGTCATCCAAATTACCTTTTCAATGATTCCTGCTCCTAAGCTGTTGATGGCTTTTGTTTTCCTCTCAGGCAATGGTGGATTAAACTGAATAGCACCTTTCTGGAGCAAGGACAAAGGTACAGTGACTAAGACCTGTGGAAAACAAAACAATGAACAAAGAACTGGCCAAAGGATATGAACAGGCAGTTTGCTAAGGAAGAAATTCAAGCTATCAACAGCCACAAGAAAAAATGTTCTAAATCACTAATGATTAGAGAAATACAAATTAATGCCACTGATTACCTAACAGTCAATTACATGAGCAATTACGACAAAAAAGAATATAACAAATGTTAGAGAGGCTGCAGGGAATCAAGCATATTGATGTATTATGGCACCGTGTAGGGCAATTTGAAATTTTCACCGTAGCTACTAAACACTGCAAAATGATCTATCAGTATCACTATTATACCCCAAAGAGATCAAAGAAAGAGGAAAAGAACCTCCATGTTCAGGTATATTTCGGGAACCTCTTTTTTGTAGTAGCAAAGAACTGGGACCTAAGGAGGTACCCATCAATTGATGAATGACTGGCATATGGCATATGAATGGAATTAGAATAACATTGTGCCAGAAGGAACGATGACGTGGATGGTTTCAGAAAAACTCGGGAAAGCAAAGCAAACTGAGCAGAAGCAGGAGAAAAACTGATATAATAACAACAAACAGCTTTGAAAACCTTAAGAACTCTGATCAATAAAATGACCATGACTCCAGAGGACTTGTAATGAAACATGTGGTAATTTGTCTTGCTTGTCTATGCATATTTATTGAAAAGGTCTGTTTTTCTGGGGTTTTTTACCCCCAATAACGAAGAGTTGGATGAGTAGGAGAGAAAATTGATTTTTATTTTAAAAAATTAATGAAAAAAAAGCCAATGAATACACATACGGCAGATGAGTAACACAAATGCTCCAAATTTATAACCATATTTATAATACTTTCATGATTTCAGAATCAGAAGAGGGAAATTTTAAAAAGCTCATGCGTAGTACAAGGTTAGAACCTCCTTAGCATACCAGCATGCTATCTCTTCACTGAAATGTATGATTAAATAAAATCAACAAGTATTGTAAATTGATTCAAAAATAGGCCATATTCGCCATCCCCAAATCTGACTCCCATAAAACCTGACTATAATTTAAAACTATTACTATTTTTCAGAGTATGTGTGTGTGTACACATATATACACGTATACATACATATACATCCACCCATATATTTTTCATTTCAGAAATCTCTGAGGTGGTCTATATTCAGACCAATGCAATATTAACTGATTTATTACTATTACTTAGTCAATGTGAGGGACACAAAAAACTTAGCAGTATTCCCTGCTCTCCAAGAGCTTACAATTAATGACTGAAGAATAAATAAATACTAAACTAGGAGATAATGGTTATATAAAATAAGAATTCTGAGAAGGAAAATCAAATCTGAGAGGGAGAATCAAAATGTGGGTGGGCACACCTACAGCAGGCTTTGTGGAATGAGTAGGGTTTGAGTTGGACCCTTAAGGACAGTGTTTAGACAGACAGGTCCATATAAAGAGTATTCTAGGCAGCAGAATATCATAAGAAAAAATCTTTCAGATCAGCAAGTCTCAGGAACAGTTTTGACTTAAATGGAGAGTGTATATTGGAGAATACTCTGAAGCATGTGAAAAAGTTACTCCTGGAAATGATTCCAGGACTAATAGTTACACAGACTCTACTAATATCTTAAGCATGTATTTGAAAATCTAAAAACATAGTTAAAGGTCAGATACTTCCAAAATCAAATTCAAATCCAATACTTTTAAAATCAAAGAAGGGAAAGTACAAACTACCTCATCTAGGATGGAAAAGTAGAAGGGAAAATGCTAAAAGACTGATATCTTGATTCTAATCATATTTTCTTAATAGCAGGCTTTCAAACCAAAATACTATTTCCTAACTTCTGGTGATTTATGTGGGCAGAAACAATACTACCAAAAGCAATTAAGAGGGAACATGGCTAAAGATTATCATTTCTTGTGAAAGAAATTAAATCCTAGGGGCGGCTAGGTGGTGTAGTGAATAGAGCACTGGCCCTGAAGTCAGGAGGACCTGAGTTCAAATCCGACGTCAGACACTTGACACACTTACTAGCTGTGTGACTTTGGACAAGTCACTTAACCCCAACTGCCCTCCAAAAAGCAAAAAAAAAAAAAACGAAAAGAAATTAAATCCTCAAGACAATTGTTCTCAATAGAATGTCCTGTTTCATCATGTGTACCATGAAACTGTGGATTTTGTATCATTGTAGAGAAAAGAAAATTTATAAATAAATTTAATACTTATTTTACTCACTCAGCATGTGTTGTATGGGAAGAAAAGCAATCGATATTAAGATGTACTCAAGTGAGAAAAAACATACCCAAAAAAGAAATCATAGCAGGGAACATTTAGGTAAAAACCAGCAGGATCAGCATCAAAAGGGACATTATTGTTTAATTATACTATAGATTGCCTAGAAAAACGAAGTGGATGAGGAATTGTAGAAGCACATCCCAAGTCTGGCATGGAGATGGGATAGAGCAGCAATGGGGGACTACATGGCACAGTGGATAAGAGTGTCAGGCCTGGCATCAAGAAGACCCAAGTTCAAATTCAGCCTCAGACACTTACGAGGTGTGTGACCCTGGGTAAGTCACTTAACTTCTCTCTACCTCAGTTTCCTCAATGATAAAGTAGGGCTAATAATAGCACCTACCTCCCAGGGTTGTTGTGAAGATAAAAGGAGATATCTGTAAAGTGTTCTGTGAACCTTAGAGTGCTATATTAATGCCAGCAATTAAATTAAATAAATTTAATCCAATTAAATTTAATTAATCTACTGGAGTTCTATCATAAGCACAGCAGCTAATAATTTCTCAGTTTGCCTTAGTGATTAAAGGGAAATGCACCTATGAAAGGTCTTGGAGCTTATTCTCACCAACAAAGACGTGGCATAATGGAGCAGAAAGAACACTGCTTTTGGAGTTAGATGACCTGGGTTTGAATCCTTACTATTACCTATTACCTGTGAAAAACTAGGCAAATGACTTCACTCCTTTGGGTTTCGTCATTTATAACATGAAGATATATGGACTACGTTAGTTAGTGGTCCCCAAAGTGAGATGTACAAGATGGTTCACTGAGGGGTTAGAAAAAAAAATTACAACTTCGATTTAATTTTTTTCTAAAACATATTAAGCCTTAGCAATATTTAACATATGAATTGGTGCTGGTGCCTTCATCCCATGTCAGGCAGTCATATGTCACATATAGTGTGTAATATACCTCAAAGGATGATTAAGAATTCTACAACTCAGACTGACATAAATTCATTTGATTTCAAATTCTGTGATCCACTGCTGTTTCCATTTGCCCAATTAGGTATGTTTATGGCTTATGTTGTCTGGTTTTAACCAAACTAACATTCCCAAAATAGACAAGTGACTTAAAAAGAATCCTCCGAAGAAACCTCAGAATCACAATAATACAATCTGGCACCTACATGGCTTAAAACACAAGACAAGGGAACAAGACAATTCCTAAGCTGGCACCTCTGTTCCTATTAAGAACTCTTCGTCAGTCATATTACAAGATAAAAACAATAAAACTCTAAAATCAGATACAAGAAGGGAGTCAATAAATATTTATTAAGCACCTACTCTATGCCAAGCACTGTATTAAGAACTAGGAATACAAAAAGAGGCAAAAAAGATAGTCCCTGTCCTCAAGGAGCTCATAACTAATAGAAGTCAGAGGAAAAATAAAGGTTTCTTAAGATTATTTGAAATATGGTTTCATATTTACTGTAGTCAACTGTTAACCTCATCCTAAGTATATATTAAGCTGCTAAGTTAGTGACAGTATAAAGCTATCAAGATTAGCAAGACATTAAAAAAAATAATCTTTTGTTGCTGAAAATGATGTAAATGTAGTCACCTATAAAAATTCTCATACCTGCACATTTTAGAAACTTGGAAATGACTTCTTCTAACCTATTTAAAAACCTTCCATACAGTTTTGGTGGGTTTTGAACCCAAATGTCACAAACACAAAAACACATTTGGTGTGGTAGTACATGCTGTAATCTCTGCTTCTGTGGGAAGCTAGGGCTGGTGGAATGCTAAAATTTGAGAGTTCTAAGCTTCAGTAGGGTAGAAACCAATCTGGCAATAGCATTAATTGCAGCACCGCCCCCTAGGCTGCCTAAGATGGGGTGAACTGGCCCCAGGTCAGAAATGAAGCAGGTCAAAACTTCTATGTGATCAGCCCGTAAGGCCTGTGAGTGGCTGTACTTCTAGACCAGAAGAGATAGGGAAACCTAGTCTCAAAAAAAAAATGTGCACGTAAATGTTATATCTTCTGATCAGTTTCAATAACAACTGATTGACCCTAGAGATGACAGAAATTTACTAACTGTACTTTAACAAAAGCCTTTACATAATTTGTAAATGATGCTAAAAAGTGAGTACCATGATTTGGCAAGGACAAAGTCAATGATACACTTATTTCAATTCAACCTATGTATCTTTGTGAAACCAAGCATCAAAATAAACAGACCTTAAAATTAGACATTAGACAAATTAGGATTTTTCAAAATTAATGAAGTATATTCAATCACATTGCTTTCCCATTACTGATTTTCATTGAGAGCAAAAAAGATTTTATACCATTAATAAAACAAAAATTTATTTTAAAATATTTTCTATATGTCATCCTTTAGTTTCTATTTTGTGTATGTATATATGTACATATATATAAACATTAGTACAGTAGTACATGTATATACTATACTGATAAATATAAATTGGAGTGTGTGTTCAATTTAATTAACAGATGTGTGATTTTTTAAAAAAAAAAGTATGGATACCACTGGATCATACAATCCCTAAATCTGAGCCTATCCTCCCATGGACAAATGATGGTAATCTTGAGAAAAAATGACTACTTTATTTTAATCTGATGTGCACCCTAGATTTTGGGAGAGCAGATTTCGTTTCAGAAAGGATGTGAGAACCCATGGACTAAAATTCTACTAGGCTAATCAGCCTAATGAGGTCATGCTCTTGAAAATGAAATTCTGAAGACAGAAAGATAAACAGTTACAATGAAGAGGAAAAGAGTAAGTTATACAGTGTCAGTCAACAAGTGTTTATTAAACGTGTTACCATCCCCTAAACGCCATGTGAGGTGCTGGGAATATGAAGAAAAGTCCAAGACAAGGTCCCTGCTCACAAAGAGCTCACATTCTAATAGGGGAGACAACACACAAACAACTAAGTACATATACAATATACATGTTAAAAATGGAAGGTAATCTTGGGGATGTGGCTGGGGGCTGGGGCAGAAAGAGGTTTGTGCAAGTTTGAAGAAAGCCAGAAGGTAGAAGTGAGGAAGGAGTGTATTTCAGCTACAGAGGACAAGCAACGCAAATGGAGTGTCCTCTTTGAAAAACAGCAAGTAGGCAGCATAGCAGAATCACAAAGTACAAAGGTGTGAAGTGTGAAACAGGAAACACGGGAAGGAGGCAGGTTGTAATGGATCTTAAATACCAAATTTTTGATCCTAGAAGTAATAGGGAGCCCTGGAGAGAGAGGAGAGAGAAAGAGGGAAAGGGAGAGGGAGAGGGAGCGAGTGACAAGGAGAGAGAGTGGGAGAGAGAAAGTAAGAGAGAGGGAGGGTAAAGGAAGGGAAAGAGAGAAAGAGAGAGAGAGAGAAGGAGAGAAAGAGGGAAAAAGAGAGAGAGAGAGAAAGGGAGGGAGAGAGACAAAGAGAGAGGAAAAGAGACAGAGAGGGAGGGAGAGAGAGGGAGGGATGGAGAGAAAAAGAGAGAAACAGGGAGAGAGTGGCAGTGAGAGAATGAATGTGTGTTGACAGTCAAACCTTTAGGAAGAGAACTTTGGCACCTTAGAGAGGGAGAGATTGGTGAGGGGACTCGAAGCGGGTAGACCAGCCAGCAGGCTACTGCAATAGTCCAGGCACAAGGTATCGAAGGCCTGCACCAAGGCAGGAGTGAGTGGAGTGAAGGGGATGTATTCAGGAGAGATCATGAAATCAATGAGGATGCAATTCAAATCAATTCAGCAAGCATTTATTAAGCTCCTACTACGTCCCAGGCACCATACTGGACATGAAAATACAAAGACAAAATGAAAACAATTTCAAGGAGCTCACAAGGAGCTAACTGGAAATTAATATATCAACCAAATTAAGTTTTAATGAGACCTATGGAAAAGATGGCAGCACCAGTAGGTAATGGGAAATAAATGAGAAAAAAACATGGCATGATCCTACAAAAATGTCAGTAATGCTGAAGCTCAGAATGAACTGAGGCTGGCAAGGAAATCAAAGGATGACCAAAAAAACCCTCCAAACTTTTTAAAGTTATGACACAGGGGAGGATAAAAGATGACAGGGCAGTGGCTTGGGGTATATGGGATGATAATAATGGATGAAGGAGAGAAGGTTCAGTAACAACTCTGTTTTTGCTTCTGTAATAAAAATAATTAGCATTTACATTATCACTTTAAGGTTTACAAAACACTTTACAAATATTATATTTTATTCTCATGGCCACTCTGCAAGATAGGTACTTTACTGACCACATTTTACAGATGAGAAAACTGAGGCAAACAGAGATTAAGTGATTGGCATAGGTAAGTGCCGTTTAGGCTGGAGACAAAACGAATAGAACAAAAATGGCTAACATGCTGTTGATAAGTAGGAAATTGGCAATATTCATGATAAGTATGGAGAGGTAGTATTGCATAGTGGATAGAAAGCTGGCCTCTCAGTCAGAAGATCTGGGTTTAAGCCCTACCTTGATCCATACTGCTTATATGCCTCTAGACATATCACTTAAACTCTCAGGAGTACCATAAAACTCTAAAAGTATTAACTTTGATAGTACAAATCTCAATTAGTTAACCAATTAAAAGGCATTTATTAAGCACTTACTATGTTCCAGTCACTGCTCGGCACTGAAGATACAAAGACAAAAATGAAACAGTCCCTGCTCTCAAGGAGCTTACATTTCAAGAGGGAAGAAGAACAATTACGTATACTGGTATGTACAAAACAGATACAAAATATAGAGGGGTTGGGTAGTTAGAATGTGCTGGGGAAGAGGGGATCAGAGAAGACTTCGTGTACAAGATGGTATCTAAGCTGAATCTTAGCAAACTACAGATTCTGAGCAGAGCTGAGAATGGAGCGCATTTACAGACAAACTCCTTCACTGGGAGCTCCCTACACCAAGAAAATCATGGGGGCAGTCCAGAATAAAAAGGAAGGAGACAAGAAAGCAAATTCTTAGCTCCTCTAAATGAATTTATGTCCTCAAGCCCAGATGAAATGCATCCCAAGGTACTGTAAGAACTGGTCGATACTGTTCACCAGTCAGTTCCTGACCTCTGAAAGGCCTCTGAGAAAGAAAAAGGCAAAACAAGTTTGAAGAAGGGCAAATGTTGCCCTAATGTTTTAAAAAAGGAGAAGGAAATAGAGGTTTTAAACTATAGGTCAGTAAGACTGACAGATTCTTGGCAAAACTTGAGAACTAGGAAGCAGTGATCACAAAGAGCCAGTACAGCTGCATGAAGAAAAAGTCGTGCCAAATTAACCTCATTCCCCTTTCGGCAAGGATACTCGACCGACAGATCAGGCCATAGCTGAGTTGGATACGACGTGTAAAAAGTTCAAGAGACATAATTTCTGGGTAATTGTCATTTTCTAATAATGCCAGCATTTTAATAACAGGTCACTGGCACTCCTGAATGCTAAAGAGAAACATGGTCACAGACTCATAGCTTATGTGCCCTTGGGAGAGGGGTGTTCTTGAGGGTGGCAATCAACTCTGATTGGTTACCAATTAATGACAGAATGAATATTATAATGAGGGGCTGGATCTATTCTAATAAACCTTTATTTATTTGTAAGCTACCCCCAGTCTTAGGCAATCTAGTCAAAGAATTTATATCTCCCCCACCCAAGCTTAGGCTTGCTGGGTGAAGCAATAATACCCAGAATGAGAAGAATGTTAATCCTATCTTCCATCGGCCCTGTCCTTGAGAGACTGGAAAAGGAAATAGGATTGGGGAAAAAGCTGGAGTCTCCCAAATTTTAATAATTTATTATTTAATTTAAATTTAATTTATACTTTTATATTTATATTTAATATAATATATTTCTATTTAAATAATTTAAATTAAATTAAATTAATAATAATAAGAGAAAGAATTTCTCTCATAGAGTTTATCTAGATTTAAGTAAAACAACCGAAATCTCTCATGCTATTCTTATGGAAAGAATAGAAATATACACACTAACCAACAATGCTATCAGCCGGATTCCGGGCTGGTTAAGAGTAATTACTAATGATTCAATATTAACTTGGAAGGGGGTCTAGAGAGGAGTGCCGCAGGGATCTATCTGTGCTTGGTTGTGTGCTTTGCAACATTTTTATCAGTAACCCGGATAAAGGCATAGATTCAATTCAATAGTTTTTATAAAACATCTATTATGCACTAGGCACTCTGCTAGGTGTTGGGGATAAAAAGCAAAACTAAAATAGTCCCTGAGCTCAAGGGGCTTATACTGTGTGACAGCTGGTATACTTATCCAATCTTAGATGTCACAGAGCTGGGAGGGGTTGCCAACAGGTCAGACAACAGTGAGGATCCAAAAAGATCTCTGAGGGTTGCAATGCTGGGTCAGGTCAAAGAAGATTAAAATTAATAGGGATAAGTGCAAAATCTTACACTTGGGTTCCAAAAATCAACTGTGCAAGGACAAGATGGGAAGGTAGATTTAGGAAGGAGTTGTTTGAAAAATATCTGGAGATTTTAGCAGACTGTAAGCTCAGCTACAAAAACAGATCTGATCTAAGGTTTCATTTAAAGAAAGTCCAGAATCTAGGATTAGGGAGGTCATGGTATGCTACTTTACTTTCTCCTGGTTAGACCACATCTGGATTACTGTGGTCCATTCTGAGCACCAGGCAATTGATCAAAGTTCTGTTAGGCTGTGGCTAGTATCGTTCTCCTTCCTAATTAGGTAGCTGCAGCTACTCTAAAGTAATTGGGATTCATTTTTGAGAGAATTGAATGAAGAAAGTGGAGACATTTACCTGAAGAAATAATTTGGAGGTAGTAGGGGAAAGGGAGGGATAGGGAGGAAATGATCAACATCTTCACATACTGGGAAGGCTGTCACATGACTTATTCTGCTTGGCTTTGGGAGGTGGGGTGGGGTGGATATAGGACCTAGAAGTTACAGAGAAGCAAATTTATGGTCAGTGTAAATGAAAACTTTTTAATAATCAGACCTATACAAATGCAAAATGAGCTGATTTATGAGATAGTGCTACCCCTGAACGTAGAGAGATCTGCAGACAGGGGTGGATGAACGTTCGGTATTCTCACTGAGGTACAGATTTGGACTTGTTGGCCTCTGAGACCTAATCTGATTTAAAAGGACAAACATTTACTGTGTAAGACACTGTCCTAGGAATGGGGGGACAAAAAAATCCCTGTTCCCAAGGCTTGGGGGTAAGGGGAAATAGGAACAATAACTTAGCTACAATAATGTAAACTGATATATATATATATTATATATAAATATACTTATTTTAGCAGGAAGGCAAAAATAATAGCAACTAGGGAGATCAAAGAACAATTCCAACAAGAGAGAGCATCAGAGTCGAGGAGGAAGTGCATTCTAGGAGCACACAGAAACGCACTGAAATATAAGTTTCCATGACAATGTGCAGTTTGCTATTTCAACCAAACTGAATCTCTCTTGGACAACTAAGGACTTTATCAAGCTTCAGGTTGATCGTTCTTAACATGAACTGAACTTTGACACCAAGTACTAGAGACTGTGCAAGGGACTGTACTAAATCTGCATTGCACTGAGCCTAGGATAGGTAGAGCCCAGAAATGGTCTTCTAAACTAAATAAATTCCTGATAGCACCTTGTTGTTTTTTTGATGCTTTCATTAAGATATGCAATGTAGCCCCCCAAAATTCCTGAAGATTCCAGTTATCTGGAATGTAAAACAAAAGCCATTAAAAGTAACTGCCACATAAACATGCACCTTTAAGGGCTGGGCATAGATCCAGCCACTTTGGAAAGCAATCTGTAATTATGCAAGAAAAAGACATACGAAATATATTCACAGCAGCATTACTTGTAACAGCAAAAAGTTAGAAACTATAAGCCCAACAAGTAGGAAGAGCTGAACAAACCATAGCATATGAATGAAACGGAATAAGTATTATTGTGCCATGATGAAAGACGATTACAAGTGGCTTAAAGAAATATATGAAGACTCCTATAAAGTAATGTACAGTTACAAAAGCAAGAAGAAACCAGTAACAGATGATGACCACAACTATCTGAATGAACGTAATTCTAAATCTGAGATCTTGACCTCTGATTCTAACAGCATGAGTAATTTTGAGTTTGTAATTTTCACACATGCAAACATTGGTATTAGATTACTAAAATTATAATGCACCCTTCCTTTCTTTTACTAAATTGTAAATTATTATTGTGTAAGGCTGCAGAGACTATTCATCACAATCATTTTCATGTTATTTTAACTTGTATTTAGGAATCAACTATAAGCTTGTTGGGGTTTATAAATACTGTCACAAAAAAATATCCAAAAAAACTGTGCCCCTGAAAAAACTGTAGTGGTCAAGAAAGAGAAAATAAAGTGATGCATTAGTTACCTTTTGTGCTGCCCAAACTGTACCATCTATGGTAGTGACTTGGACGTCTTCCCCAGAATAGTCAATGGTCCGAACCTACTCAAAAGAAACAATTATACAAAGACGAATTACTGGGCCTGAGATATGCAAGGCTTTTAAAAAAATGAATCCCGATTACTTTAGAGTAGCTGCAGCTACCTAATTAGGAAGGATAACGATACTAGCCACAGCCTAACAGAATATACATATAAGACTTTCATGGAAAAACATGCCAAACAGGGCTCAATACTCACATGACTGCACTGTGAAAACAATTAAGTTTTCTATCACCTCCCAATCACCTGAAGTCCACCTGCCCTGGAAACAAATTAAATTCAACCCAAAGTAATCTAATTTTGCTAATACTCACTGGAAATTTAAGTCGAATGTCCAGTCCTTCAGCCAGCTTCTCAATTATTACAGAATACCCTGGAGTCAGAAGTGTGTGATCACCAGCAAACTGAGCAAAGAACTCATTGTGGTCCCACGAGCGAGCAGATACCTATGGAATGTGAGTGATGTAATCAACATGGACGACTGTGAGCCAATGTAGCCAGAGCTGGCAGGTCCTGAAAGGAGTTCATGATGGGGGACACATGCGAAGCAACACAGGGCTATCAAGACACCATGCAGATAACAAAAAAGTGGACAGGGTAGGTTACAAGCCCATGAAGATTTTCATATTCTTGATACTATTTTGAGAACTCTGCTTTTTAAAATTTTTTTTTGCCTTTTTAAATTTTAAGATCATAGATCACATCAGCATATGTTAACATTCATAAGAAATAAAAGATATACTCAAGTCATGAGACACATCCACTTCATCTGAGCACTTAAATCTTATAATAAAAATCAGTCCATACTTGCACTGGCCTTTTCAGACTTTGATCCTAGCCTTATAGAACTTGTTTCTGGGCAAACAAGGGGTTTTAAGAGTTAATCCAGATCTAGTGAGACTCAAATACAAAATTTATCTAGTCTTTGGCTCAAGTTCACATCCAAATCTGAAAAGGTCAAAACAAGTATGAAATTATAAGGTGGAATTATCTCAAACACAATGTTTAAAGTGGACAGAAGAGGAGAAAAATAAAATTAATAAAGTAAATGGAGTTCATGATTAGGGTAGGGGTTAGGGTAGATGACCTTAGATTTGTCCCAAGGGCTATGATTCTATAAAGGCAACATAAATCGTTAATGGAACTGATATTCAAGATGCAGATTTTGAATAATAAATGTTCTATTCAAGTTGATAATTTTAGCACTGTACTCTATGTCATAGCAACAAATGCAACTAAAAACATAGTATCTTTAAAACATTTTGCCCAAGAATTTTATACTGCATTTTACATATAAGGATAAGCCCAACAATGATGAATGATTTCTCTTAAAAAGAAAATTAAAATCAAAATACCATAACAACGTTCAAATGTATTAGTTCTTTTGGAAGGTATCATTGCTTTGCCTACAGCGAATTTATACAGAATAGACAATGAAGGTAAACTTGCAAGAGATGTTACAGAAGAGATCAATGTAAGGCTGTAGTTTGGTCTAATGGAAAAAATACTGCTGGCCTTGGAGTCAGGATACCTGGATTCAAACCCAGCTCAGAAACTCAATAGTTATGACACAATAAGTTAATTACATTTCTGCCTATAAAAATGATATGCTAATAAACCCATACGATCTACATTCATAGGGTTGTTGTGAGGAAGGCACTTTGAAATCCTTAAATGTTAGATATCTTTCTTACATGTTATATAGGCGATATATATATAAGAATGTGTATGTACATGTACATAAACACACATAATTTCTGTGTGTATTTCCACACACACATACACACATGTGTGAACAAGAACAAAATTCAATTCTGAGTTCATGTTGATCCGATTTTATAAAAATTA
The DNA here is from genome assembly GCA_028627135.1 of Pseudochirops cupreus. Lineage (NCBI taxonomy): Eukaryota > Metazoa > Chordata > Mammalia > Diprotodontia > Pseudocheiridae > Pseudochirops > Pseudochirops cupreus. The sequence continues at coordinate 441,720,347 of CM053580.1, read as the reverse complement.
AGATCTAATTTGGAGGGAGAGGAGGTAAGAAGGGAAGGTCCAGGCCTATGATTTTATTGATGTAGGAAGTCTCAAGTGAGTTAACTACTTCTACCAAAGTGGTTAGCAATTATGCTGAAACTTGTAGTCTTAGGAAGTTAAATTATTTGTTAGAGGAGAAACTTGAACCCATGCGTTCCTCACTCAGAGGCTCTCTAATCATCATTCCATGCTGCTTCTGATTTTGACCAACTCCCAGTTTTTTACAAACCCAAGCCCACCTGATTTAGGTTGCTGCCACATGCATATTCCAAGTTGCTAAGATGAAACTGAAGCACTTGTTCCTCTAGCTCACTGAATTGGATGCCAGATTCCTGAATAAAAGCCTTGTAGATTTCCTGGATCTTTTCTGTAAAGAGAGATACCAAGGCAAGAGAATTTTTAAATTTTGTTATCCAATTCCTCAAGTTTTCCTCCTGACTGAACTGAGGCACATTTAATTCATCAAAATGGAAAACCAGGGTGTTCTTTAGAAAGTACACATGTAACAAGTTTTAATTTCCTGAAAAAGGAAAGATAAGCTTTTAAAAAATATTTTTATTTATTTCATTAACTATTTCCCAATTACATGTAAAATTTTTTTTAAACTGAGTTCCAAATTCTCTCCCTCCCTTCTTGAGAAACAAGCACTTCGATCTCAATTATACATGTAAGAGTAGATTGAACATATTTCCCTATTAGCCACATTGCAAAAGAAAACACAAACAAAATAAAATAAGAAAAATAAAGAAAGTAGAAAAAAGTACGCTTCCATTTGCATTCAGAGTTTTTCAGTTTTATCTCTAGAGAAGGACAGCATTTTTTATCATGAGTTTGGGATTGTCGTGGATCACTATACTGATTAGAGTAGCTAAGTCTTTTATAGTAGATCATCCTTGCAATATTGCTGTTACTGTGTATATAATGTTCTCCTGGTTCTGCTTACTTTACTTTGCACCAATTCATTTAAGTCTTCCCAGGTTTTCCTGTCACCATCCCCCTCTCCTCATTTCTTTTTTTTTTTTTTTGCTTTTTGGAGGGCAATTGGGGTTAAGCGACTTGCCCAAAGTCACACAGCTAGTACGTCAAGGGTCTGAGGTCATATTTGAACTCAGGTCCTCCTGACTCCAGGGCCGATGCTCTACTCACTGCGCCACCTAGCCGCCCCCTCCTCATTTCTTACAGCACAACAGTATTCCATCACAATCATTCACAACTTATTCAACCATTCCCCAATTGATGGGCATCTCAATTTCCAATTCTTTGAACCACAAAAAGAGCTGCTATTAATACATTTGTACGTAGTGGTCATTTTCCTTTTTCTTTGATCTCTTTGGAACACAGAATTGTAGTGGTGTTAATGGGTCAAAGGGTATGCATAATTTTATAGCACTTCGGATCTAGTTCCAAATTGTTCTCCAGAATGGTTGGAAAAGTTCACAACTTCACCAACAGAGAACCTATTTTTCCATATCCCCTCCTGTATTTGTCATCTTCCTTTCCTATCATATTTGTTAACTTCTGGGCATTTTTAAAGTTCAGGAATAGATAATTACTCCATTCCAAAAAGATTTCTATGCTAAATAGTGTGCTGTACTGGGTTTTAAAGCCAAAAATTAAATAGTCCCTGAATTCATGGAGTTTACATTTCATTTGGAGAAACAACATATAAAAAATATGGTCATTTATAAAGATACCTGGTTAACATGCAGAAAAGTTTCAAATTTTTGAAAAATGTTAATATCCAATACCATTTATACATCATCATCAAAGAAAGAAACTCAAGCCTCCTATTGTAAGAACTGAGTATTGAGAAGACTCATCTCCCTCATACCTCCTAAAGGAACATCTTGTAGCTGAGTCTTATCTTTCCTCCACTCAGAAACAACGTCCAAAATGGCATTAAAGTGGAAGTCCATGCGCTTGTCAATAGTGGGGTCAGTGATTCTTCCACTTTCCTGGATCAAGTCACATCTTTCTCCAAGTTTGTGCATTTGAATGCCAAGCTTTAAAACAATGAGAATGAAAAAGATGGACATTTTTATTGGAAAAAAAATGATCTTCTTAAGTCACCACAAAACCAAAAAAAAATCCTAAGTCCTAACACTTTATGTTACAAATTAGAAGAACCCACAGTTCTATAGTTTCTACTCAGGGATGCTAAGTCTCTGTTAAGACTTGTTTCAATTTATTCATTTATAAAACTAGAAATTATAAATATTGTACACTCAGATAACAGCTGAACAGGATTATTTACTGAGAGGGCTCAAAAAGAAGGTAAAAAATATTTTAAAGTCACATTCAAAGATCTCAGATAATTAACCAAGGGTTTCTGGTAATGTGAATTTGAGCGTTAGATATACATGGCTCTCTCATCCTTCATAACACCAATTACAACTGGTGTAGCCTTCTACACTTACGGTTATATTTACACACCAAGGCACGACACACCAATCAGAAAAGAATTGGGAAAACTTCCTATTGTCCACAACTGAGAGCATATAGAGCATATCTGTGTTTTTGAACTCCTGTATATATAATTTTATGATGAATGGCTTTCATCCTGATACTATCTCAACATGAGAAGGAATAGCCAACAACTGTCAGGTTGAGGAAAATATGTAGAGAAATATGTTACAGTTGTATAATGGAAAGAGCATAGCCTGAGAGTCAGGAAAACTGGTCCTAATCTTGGTTCTATCATTAACTGGTTGACCACAGGGGAGTCATTTAACCCTCCAGCTCTCAGTTTCTTCGTCTGTAAAATGGGGAGGTTGAACCAGATACTATGATGTCCCTTTAAACTCAAACAGTCTACAATGCTATAAAAAAATTTTTTTAATAACATTAGGGTCACAATACAGCATCACACTTCCTATGGTTCTTTAGTAGCTCACTTTTATAGAATGCTTTAGGAATTATAAAGCGCTTTATGTACATTACCATTTGATCCTTACAAAAAGCCTGTGTTTATGCTGTTATTACTCCCTCAGTTCACAGATAAAGAAATAAATTGAGACAGCGTCTCACTGAGGATCAAACAACTAGGAAATGTCTAAGGTAGAGTAAAAACCAAGTTCTTCCGGTCACTACCATGCTGTTTAATCAATATTAACTCATGCTAAATGAATTTTCTCTTACTACCTTTATATTCTTCTCTCTCTCTTTTTCCCTCTCCCTCCACCTTCTCTTGTTCTCTTACCTCCTCTCTCTCTCACCTCTCCCTCTCATATATGAACACACACTGAAGTTCAAAATTAACAGACTAATAAATATTTAAGAAGATATTCTTTATAGATCTTCAAAATAAATCTGGGGTAGCCTTCAAAGATATTAAAAACCTTGAAAAATGAAAAGTTCTTTTAGGCTCATCCACTCAGGACAGCACCACAAATACTCCTTTTTTAAATACCAGGAGGGAAAAAATAAATTATTTCAGTAATCAAAGTTTGCTTCTGTATAATGGAAAATAAGGTCAAACACATAAGATTCCTGAAATACTATTCTTTCCCTTAGTTATCGTACAGCTCTCTTAGAGAAACCCACTTGCTCACACATTAGGGCTATGGGGTTGTTTATACAGCCATTGACAATCTGAGCTCCTCTTCCAACTGTGACACCTTTAAAGGATTTGTCATCCCAGACTCGTCCACCAATCCTGTCTTTGGCTTCTAGGACGATCACCTGCATAAACACACAATTCAGGTAACAAAATATGATGTTATTGTTGTTGCAGCTTGTCCCTCCCCCTGTGCTCCTCAGCCTCCCACCCCCACCCCAGCCTCCCTCATTGTACGTGCATTGTAGCTCAGATTGAGGTTTTTCTACTTTTAAATTTTTTTTTTGAGGGGAGAGGGCAGAGCAATTGGGGTTAAGTGACTTGCACAAGGTCACACAGCTACTAAGTGTTATGTGTCTGAGGTCACATTTGAACTCAGGTCCTCCTGACTCCAGGGGCAGTGCTCTATTCACTATGCCACCTAGCTGCCCCTATAGAATGAGGGTTTTTTTTTAACGAATATAACAAAAATAAACACGATTACAAAGGGAAACAGTCATAGTGAAATACAGTTAAGTTAAATAACTGCAGTAGGTAAATAAGTTCAGTAACGTTGCTCATCACTCAGCATTCTGTTGGTACAGAATGGACTTGAAAAGAGAAGCAGTTTCACCTAGTTAAAAAAAATTCTGTTTCTAGCCCTGAGAAAACTAAATAGTCTGGAATAAATGACAACTACTCATTGTTTCAGTTTTCCCCCTATGATATCCCATTCAATTCAATTCCTAGGCATAATATGACGGTTAACAAGAGAAAAACAGAACAAATTTCAAGGGTCTCTCTAGCTTTTATTCATATATACTCATTATATATACAAATTCATTATATATTCTTGTTATATATAATACATAATATTATATATTATTATAGTTATAATAATCATAATATTATATTCATTAAAGCTTAATTTTTCAAGATATAATTTTCCCAATGGAATATTAACTATTCAACTCAGTTTCCATTTACATTATCTTTCAACTTTCTCAAAGTTTAACTAGCTTAAGATATTAATATTTCCAAATAGTTTTACATCATATTAATATAAGGATGACTAACACTTGCCGTCCCTTCATAAATTTACATTTATCGTACTATTTCTCCAAAAGCTTCCACCAGGCGAAAAGTAGTGACTAGACTATGGTACTGGAATCCAAATGATTTAGGCTTTTCATTGTAATGATTAGCTGATATCAACACATTTTTCCATATCATGTTTCTCCTTTTCTATTTAGCAACAAGGATTTCTTGTTGGGTTCTCTTTCCTTTAAGGATTCCAATCCCAGATGTTTGAATGGTTCCTAAATTGCTCAGGCCCATCCACACCACTAAAAATGTTTATAAAGTTTACTGGATCCTCTGCAAGGGTTCTTAACCTAGGATTCAGGAAATTGCTTTTATAAAAACTTAACTGTCTTTCCATATAACTGGTTTCCTTTGTAACCCTGTTTATTTTTGTTATATTCATTTAAAAATCTCATTCTGAAAAACTGATACAGGGATGGCTAGGTGGTACAGTGAACAGAGCACTGGCAGTGGAGTCAGGAGGACCTGAGTTCAAATCTAACCTCAGACACTTAACACTTACTAGCCATGTGACCTTGGGCAAGTCACTTAATCCCAATTGCCCTGCCCTCCCCCCTCCAAAGAAAAAAAAGGAAAAATGGATACACAAGCTTCACTAGACTGCCAGAGAGAGCCATTACACACAAAAGTTAAGAATATCCATTCATTTTGCTTTATGAAATCTTTTCTCTCATAACTAGAAGGAGTTCTTACTTATGCAGACTTCTTCCTTATCCCCAAATGCATGGTTTGGCAAAGTAATAACACTCTTTCAGGATGCGTACCTCTAGGACTATCTCTTAACATTTTCTCCCTTGAGAGTAGACAATTCTTGTTGCCCCATCTTCTTTGCTCACCACAAAAAAATTTTTCTAGTCTCATGGTGTCTGCCCTGATAATTATGGGCACAGAATCACTCAGCTATCTATCATATCTACTTCATGCAGATCCCTTTAAACTCATGACCCCATGGAAATACAAACAGCTTGAACTTCAAAAGGTTGTCTCTCAAAATCTGGGGTTTAGGTGTGTCTTCTTCAAACATAAGCAAGTCTGAGTAAATCAGAAAAACTGAAGTCCCAGAAGCTGATATTCCCCAAATCATTCATTCTCACAACGAGAATTTTTTTTTAAAGCTACAGACTTTCTGTCTGAGTCCAACACTGATCTTCCTATGCCAGCTACAACATGCTTTAATGAATGGCATTCAGTTAAATCAAGTAAAGTCTCCTTGCCATATTTATGAATGCTTTTTTCTCACTTAACCTCATAAGAAAAAAAATGTGGGGAAACAAATCTTTTAATCTGACAAGAATCTTTAGGCAATAAATAGAATGTCAGAGCAAAGTATTTGTTTCTCTTCAAGTTGAGCGCTCTTTACCAGAACAGCCTTTCAGCAAACATTTATTATGTGCCTGTGTGCAGACCACAGTTCTAGGTATGCTGAGATCTGCCCTTATGGGCCTTGTAGTCTAAAATGTAGCTAACATATAGACATGAAGTGATAACTTGTTAAGACAAAATAAGCCAGAAGTGCGTTAAAGAGTTGCAAATCAAAGTGTTACATGGACGGTAAAGGGGAAAATATTGTTACTGATTCTGCGCAGGAGATAGAGACAAGTAATAGCTTTAAGAAGACGGTATTTGATTTTGGTTTTTAAGGATGGGTAGGAATTAAGCAGATGAAAAGGAAGAAAGAAATTACAAGCATAAGGAACAATAAAGGAAGAGACAGAGCGGTCAACTGGAAACAAATTTTTCCCAACTCTAAGTCCAGCATTCTAACCACTATGGTATAACGCCTCTAACGCCTCTAGAAGTCTAAGAGTATTTTTTCAAAATTATGACAATTTTTATTTCTCATAAACTTTATTTTGATAATTAAATCCATCTTATATAGTACGTCTTTATCGGGTCTAAGCAGCTGTCAATATTGTTAATAGTTACATTCTCCATACAGATAGAACACATTTCTAATGCCTTCAGAAAATGCAATCAAAACATGTTATCCTCTAGATATCTCTATTGCTGCATTTTAAGAGTTCCTTACCTTAATTCCAAAGTTGTGCAATTGCCTAGCAGCTGCTAATCCGGATGGACCAGCCCCAACAATGATAACTGATTTCTTCAAAAAAAGGAAAAAGAAAAAATTTTAAAAAGTTGCACAATTATCGACTGAAAATACTGCTACATAGTTCGTTCACCTCCCTCTTCTGTAATCTCTCGTGAATTTATTTTCCTTTTGCAAATGCTATCTCAAACTTTTCTATTAACTACTCCTCCCCTATTCTCCCACTTATGATTTGGGGAAATGATGCTTGCCATTTCCTTCTCTGAAGGGATTACTCATTCCATGTTGTTCTTTGTAGTGGGCATACTTAACTTTTTTCCAAGATCCACGTGACCTATCAATGTTACTATTAGTAGTCGTACATTAGTAATATTTATCATTATTTGCATTATAAAAACAAACAAATAGTATTTTAAGGGTATTAAAGGTTTTTACAAAGATTCTCTCACTGGATCCTCCAAACCACCCAGTAAGGCAGTTGTTATAGTCACTATCATCCCCATTTTACAGATGAAGAAACTGAGTTTAGAACAGTTACGTGACTATTAGTAGTAGTGGTATCATTGTTATAAACTATAGTCACCTACATTGTGGTAGTCTTTTGGGAGAAGATGATGGTCAGGGCTCACAGACAAAACCCCAGTATTGATCAGACCCTTTCTTGTCATAAAATAAAGTATCCTCTCCGCTTCCTGAACACATCTAATGCGCACAAGGCCTCGGACGATAATGTGATGAGTGCATTTCTGAGGGGTAAGTGCTTCCTGTGTTTTGGAACAAAATAAAACTGTTAAAGCAATTAAATATTTCATGGTAGTGAATACCCATTAGTTACCAGCTATCCAGCAAAAATAAACAGAGAGATATAGAAGTCTGTATTTCATCACAAAAAGTTCCCGACCCTCATAATTCTTTTCCTCCAAAAAAAAAAATCACTGTGTAAGTGGTATAGGGTCTGATAGCATAATATGTCCCTGATTCCCTGAATTTTTAAATTTAGTTTTTAAAAAGTCACCACAGAAATTATTTGCTGCCCATCTGTAGAAGGAACATGTAAACTTGTGCCCATGTGACTGAGAAACAGAAAGCCATCTGTGAGGTACGGGATCTGCTCTTAGTGAAGGCTTAGTCAGAACTAACCAGCAACGTAAATCCAAAAGCATTTTTCAAAAGCAGAATGTGGAGATGATATATTTGGATACTGTCATCCTTCCTCCTACTTCACCATTTTGATAGACAGCATGATCCCCCCCCCGGTGGGTTAGGGGAGTGACCTGGGATTAAAGACCTACACAGGCTCAATTTCTGGCTGTAGTATGTATTACCTATGTGGCCTTGAGTTAGTCACAATCTCTGTCTCTAGGCAACTTCCTAGAACTTTCTCTTTCCTTTTTTCTTTATCACTCCTCCTCCTCCCAAATCCCCTCCAATGGCAGACCATGAGTAAGTACAAGAGGAAGGGTAGAAGTATGTTAACTGAATGGAAATATGTGGCCAAATAGGCCTGGCATTGGTTATGGAAGATCGGTGAAAGGTAAATTCACCTGAAAATTGTGTGGAGCAAATTTTTAAAATATTTAAAAGTCCTCAGTGTGTTTAGATCATCTTCATTATCACAGGACATTTCTAACATGTGCTACTAAGCAGGCACTGCAGAATTTGTTCAGTCAGTCTGAAAAGCTCAGAACACTTTCAAGCAATTTTTCTTTCATAATAAAATGTGAGGAAAACATCAATGTACTGAATCTAAATGCCCAAAAGCGAGGGAAAAAAAACAAGCAGGTCTTTTAATAGGTGATCAAATCACTACCTGAAAATATTCATTAAGGAATGAAAAATTTTAAAGAAGCAGGCTACCTCTGTTATACCTAATAAAAACATGTGCATGAATGAACATTTGGTGAAAGGACCAACACAGCAAATTTTAATGCTCAATTGGAGTTCTTTTCCTAGAAACTGCATAAATTCACTGTTAATTCTGACCACTCACATACTGGACAAGAATTATAGATAATTCTATGTTGTTTAAAGGGCCTAAAATTGGTGTACATTCAGTATAACAACCATAACTTAACTATTATTCTGATCATTTCTAAAGTCACTCGAGTGGTCAAAAGACATTCCAACAGGACCACTGGAGTGCTTATTTAATCAAGATTACGTTTAGGAGAAAAATCTGACAAAGTAAAGAATTTCAGCCCTTTTAAAATTTTATATTCCCTCCTATTTAGTTTCACAGCCTTCTTATGAGATTTTTTCAGTTTTACAGATCAACAAGCTGATGCCCCAAGAGATCAGGTTACTCACCCAAGGTCAAACAGAGCTATGATTAGACTCTTGATCTCCCATCTCCCATTCTTGGGCCCTTGCCACTACATAATGCTGCTTCCATCTTTCCTATTTCCAGTATACCTTGCAAAGCAGGACCCTACACCTTGTAGATGTCTCCCTTATTCAGTGACCAGTCAAGCTTTCCTCTTAAAGAATGCAAAGGTCCACGTGGAGATAGCATCAAATTTCCTTAGAGGTACACAACCCACACCACATAGACATAGAGATATATGGACACACATATAAACATAAATGTAATATGTACTTTCATATATGCATACATACAGATCTATGTATGCTTACATATACATGCACACACATGTATATGTATATATCTATGAATGGTATGCTTGTGTGCAGAAACACACACATATACACACTCTTATATCCATGTGTATATGTATTCTAATTACTGTGCAACAATGCCAATCTTGCTTACTTTGCAATTAGTATACCACAGAGCAAGGATGAGGTTTCTCAAAGCCAAATACATGGTGGGGTCCCGTGAATATTCTGGGAACTCATAGAGCTCATCCAGTTCCATCACATCTGGCCTCACACAAAGAGCTTTTCCACATTCATTGGGCTGGTAGAAGGGCTGGAAGTACTGGTTCATCCCAGGAACTAAGAGAAGACAAATGAAAAGTTTCACATCTCATTTACAATAGATAATTTTGATCAATCAACAAGCATTTATTAAACACTTATTATGTGCCCAGTACTGTGGTAGGCACCCAGGATACAGAAATAAAAGCAAATACAGTTCCACCCCTAAAGAAATTTATGTTTCGTTTTTTTTAGCTATTTTTTTTTTTTTTTAGATCTTGCTTTTTGGAGGGGGAAGGTAGGGCAATTGGGGTTAAGTGACTTGCCCAAGGTCACACGGCTAGTTTTGTGTTGTCTGAGGCTGAATTTGAACTCAGGTCCTCCTGACTCCAGGGCCAGTGCTCTATTCACTGAGCCACCTAGTCGCCCCAAGAAATTTACATTCTACCACAGGAGACAGTGTGTGTGTGTGTGTGTGTGTGTGTGCACGCACACGTAAAACAGATACAAGGCAATTTGATGGGAAAGGGTACTGGCATCTGGGGGAATCAGGAAAAACTTCATATAGAAGGTGGCACTCAAATTGAGTCTTTTTTCCCCCAATTCAATTAAAAAAATGTTAAGTGCCTACAACGAAGGAGTACCATGCCAGGCGCTATGGATACAAGAACAAGAGTCACAGACTTGAAGAGACTCAATTTCTATGAGCCAGTTAATTTCTTTGTCCTTCAGTTTAGGATTATAGATCTAGAAGAAAACTTGGGCCATCTCCAGCCCCCTCATTTTATAAACAAAGAAGCCAACATTGAGCTGAGTCTAGAAGGCAACTGGGAATTCTAAAGTGGGAAGGAAGGAGTGCACTGCAGGAATAGGGGATGGCTGGGTGTATAATTCTGAAAGCCTGAGTACTCAGACTTGACCCTGAAACCCTCTCATGCACTAAACTTGAAGGAAGGAGGCTCACTCCTAAATTTTATTTTATTTTAAAGGTGTTGTTTTTTTGTTTTGAATTTATAGTAAAGTCATTTTTCCTTAAGCCCTATTTCCAATGAACTATGAACCTACCTAACAAAAACTAACATTTTATCAAAACTGAATGACCAACTGACTGAGAAAATACATTTCACATCTGTAGTTCCTCCAACTCTCTACTCGGGAGAGGGAGGGTTATGTCATTATCAGTTCTTCAGGACTCCCATGCTTACATTTGTACCTCAGGGCCTCTGTGATTTGGGCAGCACCAACATTCTAGGAGGAAGTTAGGGTGCCTTGCATCAGTCATGTCAAACTCAAACAAACAGATTACTGAAGCCACATGGTGACTTAGAAAATCACAAATTTACATCATCTATGCTTTATTGTATTTTTTACTTATTTTATTAAATATTTCCCAATTACATTTTGATCTAGTTCAAGCTTTATATGGGAATGTTACAGAGGACTGTCTGACACCATTAACTCGGAGGCCACACAAAATCTATTTGTTTCATTAGCAAGAAAGCTGGCAGCTACACAGGACGCAGAAAGACAAGAGATTTTTTCCCTCTTTAATTCTATTCAACTGAAAACAATGTCTCCAAAAAAGACTTCTCCCAATGTCAATGTCTAAGAACATGGTCCCCAAAACTGCCCAGGCTTTTTTTCCCTCAAAAACTAAGATAGGCCATCATAAGAAAGCTACATTAAGTTCATAAGAGACATGACTGTCAAATCATGCATAATCAAATCCAAAAAGTTAGGTGCAACACATCTAGTTAAAAGGGAAATCTTTAAATGTTCATGATTCTCTTGTTTTCAAGAGAAAAGGGGAGGAAAGGAAGGTGGGCATGTTGGCCTAGGGGAACACTTCTTACCAAACACACCTGGAACAGCCTTGTACTGCTCTACCTTCTCAGGGCTGGCTTCACTGGGGTCTCGGTTGGTGCTGTTGCACGAGGGGCTCATGCCCACACAGTCAGGATAATAGGCAGATAGTAAAGGTGCAGCCACACTATCTTTCAGAAATGGAGGAAGAATAAGCATGGAATACCACCAGTGATTAGACACTTCCGCAACTCTCTGAGGAGGAGAGGATAGCAAGATGGGAAGGGAAAGAAGAGTTAGGAATATCAAGGAGACAGAAGAAAGAAAAGACAAAATATAAATAAATTCAATAAAGCTAAAATATTTTTCTTCATTTCACATCATCTTTCCCCTTCCTTTCTTATTCAGCATTTTCTCCACTCAGACTTTGGCAATATTACAGATGTGGAATCTGAAAGTATAGGATTTGTACCAAATATGGCTTCTCATACTTAAAAGATGAAGTTTTTCAACCAGAGTTCTTCCATACAGTTCAAAGGACAGCTCAAGAGCAGAAAGAGACCTCAGAGGCCATCTAGTCCAAACCTGCTCATTTTATAAATGAGGAAACTGAGTCACAGTGAGGTTTAGTGACTATTCAGGATCATAAAGGTAAGTAGGCATCAGAGGTGAGATTCGAAACCTGGTCGTCTGATTTCAGAGCTTTCTACTATACTTCCTGACGAAAGACTTGAGGAAATTTCCATTTTCTATAGCCAAAGTCACACTCAACAAACACTTATTAAGTATATATCATATGCCACGAATTGTGCTAAGTGATGGGCACATAAAGAAAAAACTGTCTTTGCCCTAAAGGTGCTTACATTCTGATGTAATCTGATGCACAATATAACTGAAACATCATCCATCCGTTAGGTAATTTAAAAAGGATTACTTTCCTTTCCACAAAGCCTACATTTAAACCTTTTATTTGAACATAAAAGCCACTTTGATTTTAAGATAAGAACTGAACACTAGATACTTGGCATTGGACACAACACGCCAAATAACATTCCAATCCATTTTTAATGCTTCTGGTCAAAGGTTAATGGAAAGCTTCAACCACAATAGTCTTCAGAATGAAATTTTAAAAATACAGACCAAACAAAATTAGTCAGTTCTCAGAACACATAACATTGTTCCATACTAGATTTCATCTATGGAAGTCAACACATAAGTGCTTTGTTGGACATATCATTTGCTAGGGATCTTAAAATAGCTAGCAAAAAACAAAAACAAAAAACTCTATGTCAAAAATAAGTCTGTATCAGAGAAACACACCTTTTTTGATACTGATCTTTAAATATGAGCAAGTCAGGGTAAACTCAAGAAATATCTGTTGTAGTTCTAGGATAAAATGAGCCAAATGGAAGAAGTAGTCACAACAGTCAGCAATCTGAAACACACCGCCACCAAGGCTTCTCAAAGTTTTAGAAAGGCAAGATTAAATAAGATGCTCTTTCATAGTCACTTCTGATAAGTCTATGTTGTGTTTTTCAGTTGTTTTCAGTTGTGTCCAAATCTTCTTGACCTTATTTGGGTTTTGGGGTTTTTTTTGGCAGATACTGGAGTGGTTTGCCATTTCCTACTCCAGTTTGTTTTATAGATGAGGATACTATGACAAACAGGGTTAAGTGGCTTGCCCAGGGTCCCACAGCTACTAAGTATTTGAGGTCACATTTGAACTCAGGAAGATGAGTCTTCCTAACTCCAGGCCAGGCACTCTATCTACTGCACCATCTAGCTGCCCAATAAGTCTATACCACCAAAAAAAAAAAAGATATATCATCATGGATGGAAGAGACCATTGGTTCTCAATTCAATAAGCATTTGTTATAAGTTCCTACTACGTGCTTGGTGATCAAGAGATAAGACCAAAAAATGAAGCAGCCCATGCCTTCAAGAAGCTTATGCTCCATATTGAAGGGAGAAACAATACACACCTAGAAATTGAAGTACAAAATATAAATCTATACAAAGTAATTTCCAATGGAAGAGAACAAGGGGAATCATTATAGACTTTCCATAGCACATGGCATCTGAGGTGAGCTTTGAAGAAAGATACGACTTGTGTAAAGCAGAGATGAGGAAGGAATAAATTCCCTGCCCGGCTGGCATAGCCTATACAAATGTATGAAGGATGGGATGGGCATGTGGTGCCCTGAGAAAAGCAAGGTAGCCAGTTTGTCTACAACATAAACTATGTGAAAGAGAGAAATGTATAATAAGCCTGAAAGGTATGCTAGAGTCAGAGGAGTTTGAATTTTATCTCACAGGGAAGGGGGAGCTACCAGAGTTACTTGGGTAAGAAAATGAAATGTTCAACCCTGTACTTCAGGAATATTACTTTGGTAATCATGTGGAAGACGGGTTGGAGTGGAAAGAGATTTGAGGTAGGGAAACAAATAATCAGGCTATTATAATGTCCCAGGCAAGAGGAGATGAGGGCATAAACTAGGTTTATGGCCATGTGAGTGGAAGACAGAGATGGGAGATGTGTTATGGGGGCAGACTTAGGAACTGATTGGACATGAAGAGGAAAGAGGAGTGAAGAAATAAGGCTGACTCCAAGGTTGCAACCGTGGGTTACTAGAAAAATGGTGGTACAATCAACACAAAGAAATTAGGGAGAGAAGGGAGTTTATGGGGAAGGGAGGATATTGAATTGTTTCAGATGTGCTGAGTTTGAAATGTCTATGGGACATTCAGTTGTAGATGTCCAATATGTAGTCCCAAAGTGATCTGAGACTAGAATTCAAGAGAAAGACTGATGCTGGATACAAAGACTCAGGAATCATCTGCATAGAGATGATATTCGAACCCATGGAAGTTGATGAGATCAGCAAAAAAAGAGAGAGAAGATGGACCTTTACAGAGATCTGGGTTACAGTCACGAAAAGGGGAAGGGACAATAATGATCTTGAAAAGGAGAATGAGAAAGAATGGCTGGATGGACAGAATTAGAAAAGAGTAGTGTTATGAAAACTCAAGGAAGAAAAGGCATCCAGAAAGTACATCAAATGCCACAGTGAGGTGTGGAAAGATAAGGACTGAGAAAGGGCCACTTTAAAGAGCACCTTCAGTTGAATGATAAGGCTACAGAATGGAGGAAATGGAGATAACTTTTTCTAATTTGGCAGTGAAAGGGAAGAGAGATAATAGAGATAGAAGCAGCAAGTGAAAGTCTTAAGAATAGGGTAAACACTGGCATATATGTGAGCAGGATGGAAGGAGCAGTGGGCAAAGAAACACTAAAAATTAAGGAGAAAGAGGGGATGACCAAAAGAGCAAACTCAAGAAGACAAAAGGAGGGGCACGGAGGACAGCAAGAGCACAAATAGAATGACTGGTGTCTGCAAGGCCTAGAATAAGAGTTTTTTAACCTTTCTTGGGTCATGGACCCCTATTGGGAATCTGGTGAAGCCTATGGACTCCTCCAAATGTCTGTTGTCTATATTCATAATTAAGTAAAATGCTAAATTTCAGTTAGAGGTTAGTATATACAAACACGAAATTTTTTTTCCCATTCAATTTAATAAGACCTTCTGAAAAGTATCCAAGAACCTCAGTGTAAGAATCTCTGTAAAAAAGCAAAGGAGAAGAGTGGGAGATGATGTTGAGGTAACTTAAAATACAGAATTGGGAAAAAAGAGGGTACTCATGATATATGGTCTCCTTTTTTTCACTATAGTATTTAGTGAGATCCTTCGCTGTGCCTGCTGCTAGGGAGGAGGAAGGATGTTATGGATAGCTTAAAGAGAGATAAGGTTAGAGCACTCACTTAGTGGAAAGGGATACAGTCATCCAGAGACAAGTAAAATGACTGCTGTATATAGCAGTAAGGATCCAACTGAGATTACATAACAAATTTGAGATTACTTAATAGTGGCTCCAGTAATCTTGGTTGTATGACTTCTTCTATCAACCAATAAAGAGAACAGCAGGCACAACACAGGGTTGGTGTTTAGAAAGGGAAAACTGGCAAGAAGACAAGAAAACAAGAGACTGAATGGCAGAGAATAGTGTAAGATTGAAATGGTTTAACTTCAAAGTCAAGATTTTTAAAGGAGAAAGTGGGTGCCGAGCAGAAGAGATAATATGAGAAAGCAAGAAGTGCAAAGGCCTAAAAATGGTGGTAAGGATGGAGAAGAGAGCAAAGGATAATGATTTAGGAGCAGTTGAAGTATAGGAAGTCATAGTCAGATAAGAGCTATCAGAATAATGAATAATGGAGGTGGAACATAGGAGTGGATGTTAAACTCAAAGATATGGCTTTCCCTTGGTTAGCTGAGGGGGAAGGGGAAAGACACAGATCAAGGGAATAGGGAAATTTGATGAATCACAAAACAAGGGCTTTTGAGGGGATATCAGCACATAAACTGAAGCCCTCAAATATAAAGGAAAGGATTAGGGCTCAGGGACTAAGCCAGCTGAGTATAAACTCCTGCAGGTCCTCTTACACTTTGAAAGCCTTTGACTCTATGCCCAAGGTGTGTCTGCATCCAAGAACCAGCCTAGCCAAATTTGAAGAAGCTAATTAACGTGGGACTGGACACTAGGCAATGCATTTTTGTTCAGGCATAGCAACAAAGGAAGGCCATCTACTAAAAAGGGTACAATAATGGGAAGCATCCACACAAATGAAATCACAGGTCCCTGCCAGCCAATCAAGAAATGTTTATCAAAAACTTCACCGTGAAGTTTAGCTCTTCAAAAGTGGTCACAGAATGCAAAGGAATTGAATGAGGTTAAAGGAGCCTAAAACACCTTAAAGCCCCATTCTTATGGTTCTGCACCTTGACAGAATATGACTGTGACTAGAAGTGAGGAAGACCAAATGTCTCATTAGGGCCACATCACAGACGTGAAGTCTAAGGTGCTGAAAAGTATTCAATTTCTGCTCAGTTTAAAACTTCTGGAGTTCTATCCCTGATTCTATAAAGCTCTTTTAAGAAAAAATTGTGTGGAATTTCTAATTCTAAATCACATACCTATTACTAGTTTCACAAAGAATTTAGATAGTAGTTTTGCTGTGGAAAAGATTTAGCAATAGAAAAAAGATGAAAGGCACCTCTTGAATAAAAGAATTTCAATATATCTCTGCTAAATACTTGCTTTTCCTAGTCCTCCAACCATCACCAGTTCAACCACTGACCTAATTAAATCTGGTACATGTACGGTGAAATAGCCATACAAATGATGTATCCTACTACTATACAAATCCCACTAGAGTTTGGGATTAACAGTAATGCTAAATTTCAAAAATCATTGAAATTTATGATTAAATTTTAAAAACCTCACATTTTTATTGAGGTAATCAGGCTGTATGGCACATGGGAGTTATGGTATGGTTCATCTACTTTGGGGATTCCTACAGACAGTCAAGTAAAGAAGTAAGATTTCACCAAAATGAACAGATATAACTGCAGTCTGCTAGATAGTTGTTACGACTGGGCAGAGAAAGAACCAAGGACTGAAGATGTCAGAAGTCAGAACACATGGAAGCATTAGTATTCTTGAGTCTTGGGCAAAGTGGTTAAAAAAAAAAAAAGAAAGCCATATGATCCTCTATATTTTTTTTCTCATGAAGGAAAAGGGTGGGGCTTAGCACAAGAGCTCATCCTCATACAACTGGGGCATCTGGCAAGACACTGGAAGGAATTTTTGAAAGAAATAATATAGCAAACTTCACAAGAAAGGGAGATGGTACTTTGATCAGCAGCCAAGTGGAGAGAAAACTCAGAAGAATGTCACTGTCATTCACAAACAGAGCTTAACAACAAAGGCGCCATGAGGGCAAATAAAAGAATCTGTAGATGGTAGTTTACTTACTAGATCCTCTGGTTGGGAGCACTGGTCTGAGCCCTCTGTCTACAAAAGAACACCAATATGTCACTGACTGTGTAAAAGCCCTTAATCCAAACACAATTTACACTCATTTAGCTGTGACATCTGTTTTTCATATCACTGTTTACAGATTGATCTTTTCATCGGAGTTTAGAAACTTAAAAGTTATCCCCTATGAAAGTGAACCCAGGTGTGATTTTTCAGAAAGCTCAGAGAGCCCGAGGCTTGACCTAAAAATCTAAAATTACTCTGCCGCTATTAATGTGGTAATTAGTTAAGGTAATTTAATACGGTAATTTAAAACTCAGGCTTTATGAAACTTTAATATGAATTTTAGATCCTACTTCAAAAACTTTTTGCATGTGAAATATATAAAGAAAAATTTTGCTTCTGGAATCACAGTGATCTTACTTTATACATGAAAAGTCAATTTAATTTTGAAGAATTTTTTTGAATTATATTAGAGAATCACTAAAGTCCTTCATGTGCATAACTACCCCTTAACTTTTTAAAACAGGAATTTTTTGAATGGCTAGTTCTGATTATTTCTAAAACATTGAAGAGTGTATCATTTATCTGTCTTCTAGTTTTGGAAGAAATATTAAAATGCTGACATAATGGGAAATCAATATGCTAAATGCAGTAAACAAGAGATAATTACTAGCTTTTCCCAGAAAGCTGGGTTATCAACAGAGTCAAGAGGAAAACCACGATAGGACACACCTTAACTGAGGTGTTTGGTTTAGTACCACAGCGATACGTCTGTGCCATTTGTGACGTAAGCTGAATTTCCTTTGTAAGCTGTCTCCATTTCCCACAGTCAGGTTTTGTGCACTGAACCTAGAGGACACATGAGAAATTAAAAAAAAAAAAGCAGTGGTGAGTAAGCAAATATTTACCTACTTGCTTCTATTCCCTACTCCTTAAAGCCTCCACCCTCAATTATTCATGTTGTCATCTTCTACACATGATATGACTAACCTTTCAGCAAGCCTGAGCGTTGTCTCCCCTCTACTCTTTGTACTACAACCCTTGATAATGCACTTTTACCCAACCAATTCATTTCTGATTCATCATCAAATTAGATCCCAACAAAATGGTCTTAAGGAGGTGGTCAGAAAATGTTTTCTAGCAATATAAGAGAAGAAGAACTTGGATCCATTCCATCATTTCTAAAACTTCAATTGCATTAAAAGGTACAAATAAAGCGGCATACTCCTTACCCAATATGGAAGCTGTTGATCAGCCATAAAAGCTTTGGGACTAGGCTCACATTTCCCATTACTAGTCCATATCCTTTTCCAAGCAGCGTATTTTTCATATCCATCTTTGTGACTAAAAAAAATTTTTTTAATCAGGTGATTAAAAATAACATTCAATTTTTAAAGTCCTTGTTGTTTAATCTTATATAAGCTACTTCTATCTACAAGACATAAATGGATGAGAAAAGAGTACTTTATTAAAACACCTACAATTCAGCATCTCTAAGTAGTATTTTTTTAAAGATGGCTACCCATACAGTGCTCTCTGTTGGCTGATATTCCCTTGAAGCACCAAAAGCAGAGAGAGCGTACTATTATCAATTCAGTGGACAATTTCTGTAACCTATATACTTTTTTTTTT
>CM053580.1:441673522-441700948 GCA_028627135.1 Pseudochirops cupreus | reverse complement strand
CCCAGATCAAGGAGAAAATATTACAAGCTGCCAAGAAGAAACAATTTGAATACCGTGGAAACAAAATCAGAATAACCCAGGATCTGGCAGCTTCTACATTAAGGGATCAAAGGGCCTGGAATATAATATTCCGGAGATCAAGGGAGCTAGGATTAAAACCAAGAATCACCTACCCAGGAAAACTGAGTATATTGTTCCGGGGGAAAATATGGTCATTCAATGAGGTGGAGGACTTTCAAACATTTTTGATGAAAAAACCAGAACTGAGAAGAAAATATCAGGAAGTGGAGAAGAGTATAATTACGGTTTGAGTATCTGACAGTTGGTAAGTATAGTGATTAGATTTACTCTCTTTAGCTCCAGAAGACAGAACTAGAGTAAATAGGGGCTACAGGAGAGGTAGATTTGTTTTCTATCAACTAATGATGCTGTGAAATGCTCTCTGAAAGTAGTACTCTCCTTGTCAACAGAAATTTACAAAAAGGAGCAAGATGACTTTACGTCTAATTTATTTTATAAGGCAAACTTTCACTGTGAAGGAAGTTGGCCTAGATGACCTTTACAGTGTTTTCTAACATTAAGATTCTATACAACTTCAAATCTGAGACATTTGTCGTGTTCTTCAAAAATCACAGCATAGCTATTTAATAAGTATTAGGTAGTAAGTTTGATGGTATATTGTACTACAGCCTAAAATACCATGTTTCCCCATCACACAGGGAGGCACCTTTATTTAGACAAGCGGTATGAGTAAAGTACAAGCTTTCTATGGCTGAACAACTTATATAAGAAAACTTTTAATTGTACCAAATGTCTCTGGTATTGATTAAGAAATAGAGTGTGGAGGGACACAATATATAGTAGTAAACGACCATATAATCTAGTGTTTGATAAGCCCAAAGACCTGAGCTTTTGGGGCAAGAACTCACTATGTGACAAAAATTACTATGAAAACTGTAAAGCAGTCTGGCAGAAACTGGTCACAGACCAACATCTCACACAGTATACCAAAACCAGGTCAAAAAGCAATTAAACCTATCAACCGTCACATGAAAAATACTCTAACTCATTACTGATCAGAGAAATACAAACTAAAACTCTGAGGTATCACCTCCCACCTAGAAGACTGGTTAACATGACAGAAAAGTAAAATGACAAATGCTGGAGGGGATGTGGAAAAGCAGGAACATGAATGAATTATTGGTGACATGAACTAGTCCAATCATTCTACAGAGCAATTTAGAACTATGCCCAAAGGCCTATAAAATTGCGTATACCCTTTAATCCAGCAATACCACTACTAGATCTGTATCACAAAAAGATCAAAGAAAAGGGAAAAAGAATCTATCTGTACAAAAATACTTATAGTAGCCCTTTTTGTGGTAAAAAAAATTGGAAGTTGAAGGGATGTCCATCAATTGGAAAATGGCTGAAAAAGTTGTGGTATATGATTGTGATGGAATCCTATTGTGCTATAAGAAATGACAATCAAGATGGTTTCAGAAAAACCTGGGAAAACTTACATGAAATGATGCAAAGTGAACTCAACTGAACCAGAATAACATTGTACAAAGTAATAGCAATCTTGTAATGATGACCAACTTTGGAAGCACTGGCTACTCTAATCAATACAATGATCCAAGACAATTCCAAAAGACTCATGATGAAAAATGTTATCCACCCTAGAGAAAGAATTGAGGCAAACTCTGAGGGAAGACTGAAGTGTTTTTTTTTCCATCTTCTTTATTGTTTTTGCATTTTGGGAGGAAGGAGCAGTTGGGCAACATAGCTAACATGGAAATGTTTGGCATGATTTCACATGTACAATAGGTATTATATTGCTTGCTTTCTCAACTGGTACAGGAGGGGTGAGAGGGAGGGAAATCTAGAACTCAAAACTTTTAAACCTGAATGTTAAAAATAAATGAATGAATAAATAAAAAATTACACAAAATTTCATCTGTGCTTAAGATTTCTATATAATTGCCCCAAATGGCATACCAGAATCTGAAAGTAACTTATTAAAAGAAAAAAGGACTTCAAGGAATTTATTAACTAAAATAGCAAATATTCAAAAATATGTACACATACCTCTTTGCAAATCTGTTTCATTGTGACTTCTTCCAAGTTGGCATTGGCCAGAAGTTTCTTTACAGTCTCTTTTAGTTCTTCATCTGTAGGTGGTTTCTTCAGTTTTTTAATTAAAGGTTCATCATCTGAACTATCTTCAGATTCACTTTCTAAATTTAGAAAACATTATAGAACTCAAAAGATTTTCTTAACTAGAAAGGCAATTATTTCTCAGAAGACAATCTATAAATAAGTATTGGGCTTGCACTATTTGCATACATACAATCTTTCATCAACTTCACTAATCACCATAAAATGGGAATGGTGAAACTATTTTATAAAATAAATTTGTTGTTTAAGCAATCTTTAGTAATCAGAAAATTGTCAAAAAGTGACTTTTCAGTATTCTTAGAAGTCCATCAAAACACAATTCAGTTTATTTTCTAGATTGCAATTCCCTCAGTCAGCACCTATTCTACTTTATCTCTTGGTAAAAACTAACATGCAGAAGAGAAGAAATAGGGAATGACATTAGTGATACATAATAACATCTTTCTATATTTTGTCAAACTTTCCTCCATAATAAATATAAATTTTACTACTGTATATTATAATAAGAAGAAAATGGTTGATTTTTGGTTTTTTTTTTTTTTACCTTTTTTGGAATTATTTTGATTTTTCTTAGTGGTACTGCTATCCGCCTTCTTGACATTGGCACTTTTTACAGATTTTTTGCTTTTAGAAGTAGTTTTTTGTTTAGGTTTTTCTTTTTTAGATGTTTTTTTAGGTGGCTATTAGAAAAATGAAGAGACATGCATGGATTAAATTCACAGGTTTTATTCCTTTTACCCAGTAATTAAAGAAATCTAAAGTTGTAAGTACCAATGACTTTTTGATAAAACACAAAGTAATATTCAATAATTATTCATTCCTCTGCAGCACATACACACACACAGGTCTGGTAAGCTATCTATAACGTCTACCACGATTTTACAAAACTTTTTATGTTCCCTTATCCCCAACCCTCACTCTCCCTCCAAAAAGATATTCTAATAGTTGATATGTAGACTATAAACCAAAAATAATGATCAGAATCTGGAATTAACTGGGCAAGGAATAAATTTTTTGTGCATGTTTGGGCTTCTTTATTAAATAAGCTGTCTAATTTTTTAGAAAATTAAAGCAAATTCAGCAGTACTTCATTTATTTGGCATAAGAAAGTATCATTCCACATAAAAGGCAGAACCCAAACTTTTTTACCAGAAGATTAAGAGACACATTTTGACACAACAGAGGTAGAAAGTTTTTAAACCTGAATGTTAAAAATAAATGAATGAATAAATAAAAAATTACACAAAATTAACAAAATGAATTTTCTAGGAAACTTCAAGTATATTCTTCAAAGGCCAAACCTTTTCTAAATCTTTTTGATAGACATCTTTATAAGATTAATCTCATTATTCCTTGCTTTCTTACGAGTATACAGAACACAGTTACTTTTAATGACCTAGCATCAATGATCATTCCTATCTGTCTCTGCTATGTCAGGCTGTTTACCCAGTACATTAAATAGGTCTAGGTTTTCATGCTTTTATAACTACTTTAATATTTTCCTTCATTTTCCATTACCATGACTGGTCATGGCCTATACTGTAAGTCTGCCTCTCTCTATATCTCTAATGCCTTCCCTTCTCCCAACTGCTATGGAGCAGGAAAAAATACAATCAAGCTTATTAGACTTAAGTCTACAGTAAGATGAAAAATTATGAATAAGGAGCTAGGTTACTGTTCTGTGAATAAAATATAAGGACTTTAGTATACAGACTGTGTTATTTATTTGATTCTTAATAAGCCTTTTCTGGGCTAGGTCCTGCTTCTTGATTACTTTCGGGGGTGGGGGGGCCGAGATTGCTTAATAAGCATTCTCAAGTGAGATTTCACTAAGGATATATTTTCTCTTCATGGTTTTTCAACCTGTATTTTCAAAATTAAGTATTAATGTTAGTATGTACCTAATATGTGGGTCGGCAGTGAATGGAATACAAAGGGAATACCAACTCCCTGCTCTGAAGTTCACACTGAAGGTGAGACAAAACACGCCGCCTCAGGCTCTGTAAGTCTACTGATCAAAGGAGAGCTACAGACTGGGCCTAACGGGCAGTCTGAATATCTACAGCTGTCTGACTCTGTAAATTTCACATGAAAGAAGGTATATTGGTTATGGATGGTAGCATTAGGAAAACTCATCTCCATAAATCTGACAACACTGAAAAATTTCATGGTCTTTCTAAAGAATTGTGAGATGAGAATATATTTCTATTAGATTACAATAATGACTAGAGAAACAGAGATTAGCTAACATAGATGAATATTATACAAATCATTTTCTTCAAAGTAAGTGTGAATTTATACAAGAACAGAGATGAGTCAATATTTCTTTTATTGATGGGATAGCAGCTAAGGTGGGAATGGTAGTGTTATGGAAGAATTTACTAAAATGCAACAAACAGTTCAAAAGACAATAGCATAAGGGCTTTTCAATCTTTAAAAAAATATGATTTGGGCACAGTTTTATCTTGTTCTGTTAACATAAACCTTTGAAAAAGTAGAATAGACTATTACCCATGAGTGGCATATGTGACAAAGGACAAGCTTTACAAAAACCCCTCACCCCTAAAATGCCTGAAATTCTAACTATTAAGAGATTTAGTTAGGGTAGAAACAACTTTTTTTTAAAAAAATGCTAATATCCAAGGAGGGTTGAAAGTCATGAATACCTCACTGTGAATGAATTTAGTGAATTCATTTGTTTGTGTTCCTACCTAACCCTTCCCTGGTTGGGATCAAAACTGGAGTTCTGACTAGTGACATAAAGGAGGAAGGGAAGGGACGGGAATTATGAAACAAATAACTTTGAAGGGTTAATCTGAGCATATTGTTATGAGAGTATCTTATTGTGGGGAGCTTCTGGGTACCTAGTGTGTATTGGCAAGTGACATGGTAAGGTACAAAGTTTCAAGAGGAGCAGAAGGAAGAAAATTTTTAGAAGTAGTGTAGTATAGTGTAGTATAGTGTAGAAGGCAGTATAGTGTAGAAAAGAACATTATTCATAGTCAGAAGTTCCGAGTTCAAATTCTGACTTTCTACTTATTACCTGTACGACAATGGACAAGTCACTTTACCTCTTTAGGTACTAGTTTCCTTCTTTCTAATTTGTTCAATATGGAAAGAATAAATATTTATTACGTACCTACCAGGCACTGTGCTAAATGCTTTACAAAGATTATCTCATTTGATCTTCAGAATGACTCTGGGAGGTAGGTGCTATTATTATCCACATTTTACATTTGAGGAAACTGAGGCAGACAGCAGTTAAGCAACCTGCCCTGGGGGACACGGCTAGTATCTTAGGTCAGATTTAAACTCAGTTCTTCCTGGCAGAATCAGAGCTCTATCCACTATACCACTAGCTGGGGAACTGGACTAGATCTTTAAGGTTCCTGCTAGCTAAATAGCCTGCATGGAAAAGGCTGGGGAGGAAAGTAAATGGTGATCCATAGCAACTCTTCTCCAAAGGAACTCTTAAAAGCAACATGCAAGTATGTGTGGTATGGCCTTTGTACAACTGAAAACAGACCTGAATGTCATGTTTTAAGTAGAACGTAGCTTGTTGTTGTATACTGCTGACTTCTGCAATTTAGATTCTGGAGAATGGCAATAAAACATGAAGATATTACATTGTATTTTATTATACAAAAGGGATTTTTACAATGTATTTATGATAAACACTCTTCAAGTACAACTTTTCTAATATAAATATTGCATCATTTGCTAAACTGAGTATTCTTTTACCAGGGGGGAATAATGTTTAGCAAAATGCTTGAATGTGTTTAGGGTTAAATAATAGTTAGATATATAAATCCTGTTAGGTACATCTATACTTAAATCTATCAGGAACATGAGAATAGTAGCTACATTAGGTTCCTCAAATTAAAATGAAAATGTGCTTAAGAGCTAGTTATATAACTTCTAAAAGTACATGTTTATTAGCAAAAGTATCATAAATTAAAGTGGAGTAGCTTAAGTAGCTGCGCTCTTTACTTGGAAAATCTCACAGGATCCGAGAAGGTCGCAGTAACCTGTCAAACTAGTCAGGTTACATAAATGCCAATTTAGAGTTTCCCCTAGTAATCCAACCAACCAGACAAAAAAATGGATATAGAAACAAAAAGCTACACAATAAAGATAGCCTTGGGAAAACTAGGAAATCAACACAAATTCAAAGACAGAGTCACCTCCATTACTTAAAAATCACAGTACACAGTAACATACAGATAGTAAGCCACTTTTTCATAAATGAAATAAAACCCCACATAATAATAATAATGTTAGATTAAAAAAAAACCCCAACACTTTTCTTCCCCATTTATTACTCTCAGGGTAAAGAGGAACAGATATATTTTTTAATATAGTCCTAATAAAAATCACATTAGCTTTTTCAACTTCAGCTTTTCTTTTTTTGAGAGTAGGAGGAATACTGGAAAGGTAAGGACAGAAGTTGAGAGGAAAGTTATGTTTCAACAGGTACTAGAGGTGAATTTAAAAGGGCAAATTTTAGTACCAATGGCCAACACTTAACAGTTTTTTAAAAAACTTAAAAAACCAAAATTTAAAAAGCCAAAATGATTATTTACATTTGTTTGCTCTGAGATAAAAATTATTTAAAAATTTAATTTTGTTCTCAGGTTAGTAGACAGGACAAAAAAATCAGAATAAGACTAGTTTTCCTTTATTCTCAAAGTGCCTTAACTTAGGAATAGGGGCGGCTAGGTGGCACAGTGAATAGAGTACTGGCCCTGGAATCAGGAGGACCTGAGTTCAAATTCAGCCTCAGACACTCAATACTTACTAGCTCTGTGACCTTGGGCAAGTCACTTCACCCCAATTGCCCTGCCCTCCAAAAAAGCAAAAAAAAAAGTGGGGGTGGGGAGAGAAGAAAAATCAAACCTTAGGAATAATTAAACTATGCATATACAAAGCAATGTGTACAACTTACATTTCTCAAAGATCTGGTCCCCATTCATGCAATAATAAACAAGTTTAAGCATTTAATCCACAACTGGAATTTATAGCATCCATTTGAAAATAAATGGAATTTACAGCATCCGTTTGAAAAAAATTTTTCTTAGAAACGTTTATTTAGTTTTAATAACATATTGTAGAGTTTTATCAAAAGAAAAACTGATATACAATTTACACAAGATATCAAAAGTAATCTGAACTCAAAAATAAATGTAATGCCTTCAGACTTCCCATTCAAGTACTTTAAGTAATTTGCTTCTCTATCATCTGCTAGGCTCCCAAATAAAGTCCAATTTCCCTGGCATAGACAGCCCTTTATTATCTGCCCTGAATGTCCCTTTCCAGACTTTCCCATTATTCTCATACCTAAATTCTACACAAGTAAAACTAAATAATTCCCAAAATGTATCTTGTACTTTTCTGTTGGTGCCTTTGCTTAATGCTCTTCCTTTTACTGGAATTCCTCTTCCATAAGAAATCAAGGCTCATCTTTTTAAAGACTACCTCTTCCACAAAGCTTTCCTTGATCATCCTAAAGAAAAGTGTTCTCTCCCTCCAAACAGAACTTTCCTTGTACCACACGTACCATCTCTTATATTTAATTGCTTATGATCTTCAAAATGCTATCCACACTATCATTAAATAATAGTATTCATTGAATGAGACTGGAATACTAAATTAAAAATGAAAAACTGGCTGCTTATTCTGGTTGGATGTCTTCTTAAGCTAAACTGGCTCTAATAACCCAAAGGAAAAATGTCAGAAAAACTTGTATAGCTCAGAACACCTCTGACCTTCAAACAAATATATAATGGAGTCTGAAGATGTTGCTAGCAAAATTCATGAACAGAAACAGATAAAACAGTAAGAAAAAATGTACAATTCTCATGAGGCAGGGGATGTAGATCTGCATTAAGCTGCTGGCTTGTTCTTTAAAAAAAAATGCTGCCAGTAGTTTCAACTAGCTTCTCTCAAAAATTAGAAATATTTTTTGGTGTGCCACAGGTGAACGGATTAGACTGCACAGGTAATACAATTCCAGACAGTCCAACATTCAAGACCAGCCACCAAATTATTAGAAAAAAAATTATATATATACATTCCATCTGTCTGATTCCTTGAAGGAACAGAAACAGAGGAATAAATCATTACTTTTTGAAGGAAGGCCAAAAAAATTTGGGGGAGCTTACCTATCTTTTATAGGCAGCAGGGCTCTTGAAGGAGGGTCTCCAAAAAAGACGCCTGTCACAGAGCCAGATTCCTGTCCTCACGGCAGAAAGGTTGTACTGGGTTGAACAGATGAATAAAATATAAATTAGCTCTCAACAGATTTACTTTTTAAAATACTTTGTCTTAGAAACCCAGAGGGGGTGTCTGAAAATTACATTAAATGAAAATCTATTAAAGGCCTGTTTAGTTTGAAGAAAACAGCAAGAACAAGGAATGTGCAAAATAGAAATTCGTTAAAAAAAAAAGACCTTAAGCAGGTCAAATTATCTAAGTAAATATAACAGTGACTTTCCAATTTTACCTTCCAACAAAGTTTTAATGGTCCAGAACTGTTCCATGATTCATAAAATATGGAAATCATGGGCTTTAGAAGCCAGAAACAACACTCATTTGATGGCAACTCTAAAATGCCTGTAAAATGAGAATGCTCCAATCTCAGTCTCAAAAAAAAAAAAGAAAGAAAGAGTGTGAGAGAGAAAACCCCTAGTGTGAGGGATGGTGTTTACTTCAATTTATAAAAAATTTCAGGATGACTTCATCTGGATGCAGTACCTCAAACTCAACACATCCTCCAATTACACTTCTCCCCAACCCAAACAGCTCTTCCCTTATTTCATTATTTCTATCTGAGATACAACTTGGTTTCTCAGGTTTATAAAACTGAGATTTTCTCTGTTACTATTAATAAAAATAGCTTACATTTATAGAGTGCTATAAGGTTTGCAAAGCTTACTTTACAAGCATTTAATAAGTCTAATTACAATCTTATGAAACAGATACTCCAGATATTAATATTCCCATTTTACAGAAGCGGAAACTGAGGCTCACTGACTTGCCCATGGTCACACAAATTATTAAGTGCAGAAGGCAGAATCTGAACCTAGGATTTTGTCTCCATAATTAGGGTTCTGATATACCATGATGCTTTTTTCTGAGTCTTCCTTTTCCTTCACCTCTCACATTCAACATTAAAACATCTCATCAACTTCAACTCTAACTCTGCATTTTCTAGCATCTGTCCTTTCTTCTCTATTCTCAGTGTCACTACTCTAAAATAAGTCCCTCATAACAATTTGGATTATTGTAATATTTCTTAAACATGTCTTTCCCCATTTCCCCTTCCTCCAGGTCACCCTTCCTATCACTGCCACAGTAAACCTTCTCATGAACAGAACACATTCTTCCTTTATTCATAAGCCCACTCGAAAGCTCCCAAGAGTCCAAGTTTAGATTCCACTAAATAGAGTATTCCAGGCTCCCTTTAAACTGTCTCCATCTTCCTTCCTGATCTTAACTCATGTCACTTCCCTTCATGTACTCCAGACAAACATTTTCTCTCTCAGTATCTCTATTCTTTCATTCAGGTGCCCTGAGACTGAAATGCCCTCCCTTCTATCTTTTTACCTGTTAAAATTCCTTTCCATCCTTTAAAAATTAGGCCAAATGTCACTTCTTCTATAAAGTTTTCCCTGATTCTTCTGGCTGGTATGACACACCCTTCTCAGACATCATATAGCATTTTGTATTTTTGTAATACTGCACTTATGTTCTATTGCATACTAGTTATCTATGTTGATATCTTATTCCTCTACTACACTGCAAGTTATCTAGCCTAGAACAGTGCCCTGTACAAAACAGGTACTTACTACTGTATAATTATATGCATTATAACATTTATAACTGTACAATATTGAAAATATTGTATATCATCTTAGAGGACTGATTCAAGATCTCCAAAGTTTGATATGAGTAGCATAAATCACTTCCAAGCCTCCTAGGACTCCTTATGCATAGATTTATTAATCCATGACAGTGGCAAACAACCTGTGGCAATAGCTGGTAATACTACTCTTTCTCACCAAATATGTCCCCTCCCATCCCCCCATTGTTTTTTAGGCTTACTAATGAATACTGTTTATCCTTAATGGTGGCAATGAAAACTAAAGAGATGTTGATCCTAACCTACTAGTATTAGAAAATCTGAGACAGACTCCAATCTTAATGGTTCCAGATCAATTCAATTATTCTAGTATACAAAATCTAACAGTGGTAGGTCCTACTTACTTGGTTATATGGTAACCTGACAGATTTCAGAATAGTTTCATGGAAAACTAAACACTACTTTTCCCACATGTTCCCATGACCTCTTAAGTCTCTTTCAAAAGTTTACATGTTATGTTTTAATTGATAAAGCATATGATGTGCTCTGGTGAACCTGAGAATATATCTTTTCCACAAAGTTCCATGACACCTGAGATGCTTTTGCTAACTGGTTACATAATCTTGTTTTCTGATATTCATACATACATCTGTGTGTATGTATGTGTACATATATACACATATAGCCGATTCCAGAGGACAGTTTAAACAGAGCATTTAACTGATTCCAGAGAACAAAGTGAGGAATTAAATACCACAAAAATGCATTTTACCTCTTCTTCACTTTCTTTATCTTCTTCCTCTGAAGAGTCTTTTTCTTTTTTTTCATCTTCACTACTAGATTCATCTGACAGAATTTCAGGGCATTTAGTACGCTTAGCCTTCCTTGACATTCCGGAGCTGCTGCGTTCCTTTTTACTACCTTTGCTTGGTGTTTTTTTTGATTTTGGCAAAGGCTGTGTAAAATAAGATGTGTCATGATAAAAAAAAATACCTCAATTCCAAAGTATTAAATGCTGTATTTGATAAAATTCAACTTTACTGATATTACTGACACTGGACCTGTGATTTCATTGGTAAAGGTAATTCCCTAGAGTCCTCTACCAATGCAGGCTGGCACCTTCCCTACAACTTATAGTCTTACTTAAGGAACGGAGATTATTTGCCCAACGCCCCATAGCTAGCGTATGTCAGTGACAGGCCATGAATCTGGCTCAAAGGCTAGTTCTCTATCCACTATGTATGTCATCGTCTCTTAATTTTATTATTGTTATCAAATTCAAAAAGTGGGTAGAAGGGAAAAGGTGGTCTCTCAGGAAAATCCTTTGCATCTTTGAACACAAAATATGTCTCTGTGTAGCAATTTGCAAAGATATAGTTTTGAATTTAAATTATACTTCTCTCAAATTCAGAAAACGATGCAATTTTACTCTTAATTTATTCCATCTAGGAGACCTGAAAAACCCTACTTATCTCAACTAACATCAACCCTTCACATTAGTGCTCCAAATAACTATCCTAATAAAGGAATGTTAGCTCAGACGCCATTTCATTACCCTGCCATTTGACCTTGTCATAAAACCGAAGGCCAGACTGTCATCGTAATTAGACTTAAGTAAGCCTGGTCATAACAACCAATAACAGGCTAGAGTTAAATCAACAACTAATTCCTTCTTCATTCATCAACACCAAAAGCAAATGTGACTAAATGAATTCTAATTTTCCTTCCAGCTCTAAAGCTATGATTTTCAGATAGCCACAGAAATAAAGATTTGTTTGAGAAGCACCAATTCTGATTTTAGGGGACTCTAGAATTCCATGTCAGCCACTTACTAGCTGTGTGATTTTTGAACAATTCACTTAACCCTATTTGTCTCAAATTTCCTCATCTGTAAAACAAGCTGGAGAAGGAAATGGCAAATCACTCCAGTATCTTTGCCAAGAAAACCCCAAAGGGGGTCATGAAAAGTCAGACATGACTGAAAACTACTCAAGAGAAATTCATCTAACATTTATTCACTCCATTTTATGCACTCTGTGAGTTCTAATTTGTATAAATTGTATATCATCACCAGGCTGTCCTTTAATAAATGCAAGAATTGTGGTCAATGTTTCTAAACTCCACAAAATTCTGAGAATGTTAAAAGTGATCAACGATCACAAATCTAGTTATTTCACCATGTCAATTCAATAACTAATTAAGACATATTTAATTTAGAAATGCCAAAGATTCCAATCAGAACTGTTTAAAAAAAATCATAATTTTATTACTTTACGCAGTTGATTGATTCTAAATTCTATTTTAGTAGTGTTTTTCTCATTTTGAATTTTAAAACTCTTATATGCTAATTTTTAGGATCAAGTTCTGAGATAATTTTCTTCAATCCTTCCCTTGGACCATATCCATGATTTCATCAGTGTATGGAAGTTCAGGAGTAGAAATTCCCACCAAGGATATGGATTAGCAATTCATTTGTAAATTAGTCTTTGAGAGATTAAGATACTTGTCCCTGATTACACAACTAGTTAATGAACCTAGATCTTCCTGACTTCAAGGTCAGACCTCTATTTGTTTATATTATATTTCCTCTCCTGATAACATCATGCTTTGTTGGATTCAGAGCCATTATAGGTTCTATGATTTCCTAGTCTGTCCACTTAGAAACACTACCTCTTTCTCTTTCCCTCTCCCCCAATGCTTGTTGGGATCCTGTCTTCAAATTTATGATTTTAGCAGTTATTCTGCATAAATATTATTTTCTAAATCTGACCCAAACACAGTACAGTCACTACCGAATCACACCTCCTTGAGACAGGTTAGGGTGCCAACCACCCCATTTCTGTCACATTTTGAAATTATCAAACTTTACCAGCCAATGAGCCCAACCAAGAGACCTTCCCCAAAGACTTCCTTGTACACTATTCCTCGACGGTGAAAATAGATGAAAGGACTCTGCAAATTTACACAGAAAAAAGGCAGAATCTGAGAGGCAAGCAAAATATGCAAATTCCTCCTAGGAAGGAGGAAAAATTCAGGAACTGACTGTGCAAGAGTTTTAGGTCAATTTTAAAAAATGAGATGAAGAGCACATTGCAAAGTCCAGTCTATATATTTTCTTAAACATTAGTTCGTGATAGCATAGTATTTTGCCTGGTATCAACAAGAGTAAATAATTGTTGAATGGAATAGGAAAAGAAAACAAAAAGAATGCCAATGTTAACACAATTAGATGAGAAATGACCATAAACATAAATCTCTTATAATGATGAATTTCAAAATGTTGGTAGACTAGTAATCAACTTTAGTACATGAAATCCAGGTATAGACATATCAAAAGATTGGAATGGCACAATAATAGTTGACCTATGGACTACATAAGCTAGCTCTCTTCTACAATGGAGAGTCAAGTTAAATAAAATCTCCACACATCATTCTCTTAAACAGCTGTGCAACATAAATATCTCTCTGGAGAAAGAAATCATTTCTATTTGCTCTCAACTTCTGCTTAGCTTGAAGGGCCAAGCCTGGGCTAAGTTAGGAAGTCTCAGATTGTTTTCAATTCAGTTTTCTCCATATTCAATCCCTATTAAAGTGCTCTAAAACTTGAATCAGGCAATGTTATATTGGATTCTCTTTATCCCAATTAAGAAGTAAAAGGTTTTTTTGCCTTTTTACAGGAATTTCAGGCTTTAGTAAGTATATGGACCTATTTTGGGGGGGGGGTAGGGGTAGAGCTAACTCAGAAATCACATAAGGCTTATTAAAGCAGTGGTTCTCAACCTTCCTAATGCTGTGGCCCTTTAATATTCGCATGTGGGCATATCTGCATGTGGGCGTACCCACCTGGAGATGGATAAGAGGAGCGGTGTCTCAGTTCCTAAGACCATTGGAAATGTGTTTTCTGATGGTTGTAGGCGACCCCTGTGAAAGGGTTGTTTGACCCCCAAAGGGGTCGCGACCCACAGGTTGAGGACCGCTGTATTAAAGGAAATTTATTTTAGTTTTTCAGTGTTTTTCTTTTTTAGTTGATGAGAATAGGGAGTAAAAAGGAATGATCCATGACTTTTTCTCTACAAAGGGGTGTCCTTTCCCTTGAGAAGGCAGGTAGAAAAAGGCACAAGGCTTACATCTTTGTGGCTGCCAGGAAGTAAACTATGTGGGACCTTCTTCACTGACTCCTTTGAGAACTCAAAGGCCATTCATATGACCTGTGACTCAAATTCTTCCCTAACAGCACACATCAGGCTACTTCCCTGAACCCAGCCCAAATCCTTCCCCACTCTACCACTAAATTTTTATATATTCTATATTTTCTGGCATATGACATTATTTTAGTTAACATTAAAAAAATTTTAAAATCACCCACATACTTTCTGTGTTTAGGTGAAAACAAGTTCTTCATAATAGAGATATTACTCTACCGGTGCCAATGTTGATTTAATTAAAGATTATAGAAAAGCAATCTACTAAAAAGTGTATTTTCACTACTGAAAGTTTTGAAAAACTGAGAAAGAAAAAAATCTCACCTTGCCAGAAGGCTTTGGATGCATTAAGAAATTCAAGATCCTAGTCACCAACTCACTATTTATGCCTGATCTCTCCAAATCAAGAACTTCACAGATGCTTTTTAACATAGCATTCCTAAATCTAAAAGGAAAAAGATGTAACAGACTGTGAATATATAAAAAAATCGTAACAATGAGTATATTAAAATGTTCCTACCAAAGACATAAATGAACAAAATAGTAAAATAGAAGTTTCCCTACAATTTTTTTTTGAGGGAGGTAATATTTAAAGTTAAGATCCAAAGAGATGATACTGAGGCAGGAAAAAAAGTTGCATACTTATAGGTATATAAAACTTCTATATGCTCAGAGACTTTATGAAAGTCATTAAAATAAAAATTAAAGATTAACTAGAAGTCCGAGTCAAAATTAGCATTTGCTGCTTTAAAACAAACTTTTATTACAATTTAAAGATAGGTTAATTTTTCTCCAAGTGCTTGTGTGTGTATTCCATGAAGTTTGACTCCACTGTCTCATAAATAGCATAATGGCCCTGGCAAGTATGTTAAACTACAATGGTTTCTGGTTCAAGCGCATACTAACATACTCTCTTGTTTGTACTCACTAAGCATACCATGATAAATTTAATATTATTAAAAATCACCAAAAAAACAAAAACTAAAATATACCGGGAGGCAAAATAGTTCAGTATTAAGAGCATTGAATTTGGGAGTCAGAAGAGACATTGTTTCATATCTAATACTTATTAGCTAATGTGACCATACGTAAGCCATCATACCTTTATAAACAGATGGCAGTAAGATGAACTACCTCTCTCACAAGTTCTCCTGAGTAAAGTATTTTGAACCCTGGAGTAGTATATAATATGTGAGCTATTAACAATTTAGGAAGGTTACTTCACCAATAGAATGGTTTTGGATCTTCTTTTCTGCTTCAGCTTATTGAAACGACTATTATAGAAGACACTGTAAACTAACAATTGTACAATCAAGTCACACCTTTGTATTTAGGGGCAAAAAATTACCTTTTAGTTATGAGCACAAATTTTTTTGAAGCTAAAGGCACAGTGATCAAGACATATTATGCATTTACCAACACAATATATTTATAAATATAACTTACTTTTTCAACATTTCTTCCTTTTTCTTATATTGGTCACTTCCTTTTTCAAATGGAAAGCCACTGAATTGACCCACATTCTTCTTCAGAGAAGCTACCTAAAAATGTTTCACTCATTAATTTATATTGTAACTTCCCAAGCAGACTTTTGGTAAGCAGGGGAGAGAAATTGTTAATACTTAAAAATACCTTTTATTTATATATGCCTTCAGGTGTTCACTCAGAACTTTGTTACTAATATGTGAACACTTGCAAATGACTCATCATTTTGAATAAAAAACTATACAATGTCAAGTTGCTGCCCAAGTACTTAGAAAAATCAAAACTTTTATTTTAGTTACCCTCTCCTTTCTCTCCCAATCAAATGTTCTCAAGCACATTTCAACCAATTACATTATAACATTACAAGATCCCTTCTTCCTCATGGGTACAATATAACACATAACTCAGAATAAAGACATCACCTGAAGATAAATGGGGGAGGGGAGGAATCAGGACTGTTTATTCAAGATGTATTCCATTTTAAAAAACGGATAAGAGTTCTGAAATTGTGCACAAAACAAGTATTAACTGCATGAAGTTTATTTAAAAGAATCCCAGAGAAAATTCTTTTGTAAAGTTAACAGTCATCATTTAATTTACTTTTAAAAAGCAAAATCTCATGTAAAATACAGCAGTACTGATGTAAAAAAAACACCATGACTTGCCAAAAGGCATAACAAAATTCTAACAATAAAATCTTAGTATCATTAATCAAACAAACTTTCAATTTTGCCTTAAGCTACAGAACATACAGTTAGTTTTGGCTTATTATTAGCCAATGCCCACAAAAAGTCAAGCTATAACCTTACATCTGAGCTAAATAGAGGTAGAATGGTGCAAAAGAAATAACAGTGAATCAGGAGTCACAAGAGATGGATGTTTTGCTTTTCTATTAGCTGTGTTAACCAGATAAAACTCAGTGAATTTCAATGGGCTTCATCATATGTAAAATGAGGGAGTAAGACTAGATGATCTCACAGGTCTCCTCCAGTTTTAAAAATCTGTAATCCAAATCAGCAAATATTTCTTTAACATTAACATCTACAGTACTGTGTTCAGTTTTGAGGTTATAATTTTAGGAAGGACCTTTGACAAACTAGAGCACATCCTGGGGACAAGATGGTAAGAAGACTAGAGAGACATCATGGACTGAGTAAAGGAACTGAGAATGTTTAGTCCAAAGAAGAAGAAAATTCAGAGGGCACATCATAGCTATATTCAAATATTTAAGGAGCTATCGTGGAAGAATTAAGACTTATTTGGCTTAATTCCAGAGGGCTGAAATAGAAGCAGTGGTAGAAGTCGAAAAATGGTAGACTTAGGATTGATATAGTGAAAAACTTAACAATTAGAGAAACCCAAAGGAAAATGGACTGCCTTAGTTTATGCCCTAATGAAGGTCTTTAAGAAAAGGCTGAGGATGCTGTAGAGGGGATTACAAATTAGATTAGATAATCTTTAAAGTCCTTTCCACTGTAAAGATTCTGTCATGCTGCCTACCAAGTATAAAGCACTGAGCTAAGCATCAGCTATCTTTGAAGTATCTTTGAAATACTTCAATAAACATGCTAAATATCAGAAGTCTAAAATAATCCTTACTGTGCCTGGCCTGTTGTAAAGTAGTTTATGAAGATTTCTAAGTTCATCAGTTTTCTTCTTACTTAGAAAGAAGTGTATTCTTTCAATTTCACAAAGTTTCTGTCCCTTTCCTGTAAAAAGAATAAGGTTAAATGGTTAGACACCTTACTTCCATTATAAATTTAGCTGAAAAATTATATAGTACTCTATTTTATATAACACTTCAAACAAGTTTTTAAATAAACTGTCCAGTTCACATAGACAATTTAAATAGTTTCCGCCTTCATCTAATTTATAGGAAAGAATGAGGAGACAAATTTCAGAAATTATATAAATAATATTAATTATAAATTATATGTATGCACTGCGCAAAAAGTAAAAAAGTAACAATACTGCATAACTTATAAACTGGATTAAGCATGTAAACTATGCAAAGACATTTTAAAAGATGTTTGTTCATGTAGATTTACTTTTCAGCAAGTAGTTTAATGAGAATATCAGCTTTAGTTGTTGATGGTGGGTTGTAATACTTTCTTCTTGATACGTCCTAAGGAGTTTTCCTTCATTGTTGGCTTACAAGGCCATTATTTTTGTTAAATTGCTTAGACTCTTCATTTAGGTTTAAGTATGTAGTTTTCAAATAATCCTGCTATGGTTACTAAATGCAAAATTATATTCTCTAAAAATAAAACACGATTTGGCCACCATTTCGATAGAGTATTTCACTACAATATGCAAGTAGGAAAAGAGGCTGGCTTTTGAGTCCAGAAGACATGGGTTTAAGTCCTAAATATAACGCTACAAATATGCGCTAGGGGCAAATCATTCAAACAACTAAAGTCCCAAGCAACTCTTGTTGCTAATCTGTATCATTTGAAGTTTCTATAGCATGCAAGCCCAGTAGTCTAGACTGAAAAAGAAATACATACTCGCCTTGGGCAATTGTAAATGGTTCCCTTTGGAGGGAAGATACTTGCATTGTCAACCTCTCTACTTTTTTCTTCTCTCTCTTGCCTTCTACGATGAGACTCTTTTCTGAAAGATAAACAATTTTATTTTCTTAAATAGCAAAAAGCTTTAGGAATGATCTTTACCAGGCTTTCTTCCTGATAACTAAAGAGGATCAAACCTGAACTCTCCAACCACTTCTAACATAATGGCCCTGAAGTGGTTGTAATACACAGCTTATTTCTGGGCTCAAACCTAGGCCCCTATATATATAAAGCCTTGTGAAAACACCAGGTAAATATTAGTGGTGAAGAAAAAGACCCTAAAATATTCCACTACACTAATACGGATTAGCCCATGTTATTCCAACCCACTATTAGCCATCCTTATTTCCTAATGCTTTCTTTTTGTTTAGTTTTCAGTCATGTCCAACTCTTCATGACCTGACGCCCTATGACTAATGAGAGAATACACCCAACTGTCTCTAGCAAACAGAATACTATGAAAACAAAACAGAAGCATGTCAGGATACCTCCATTTTGGGGGGGATTAGTATTTGATTTGCACTAGATGCACTGTTCTATTTCTTAAGACTTTAGTAGCATATGCTTATTTTTACAGTTATCTAAAATGAACTATTCAATAAATTTTAACCCCTAAAAAGAAAAGATTTTAACTAAAACATTGTTTCCAGGTTCTAAAATCTTCTCATTTAAAGAAATAAACAGTAAAAATGAATGGTTCTTTCAATCAACATAAATATCAATAGTAACACTGTTTTGGTCTCTTTGTAGTATTATTTACAATACAATTTTGTCTACAGAGTATCTTATTGGTATCTTAATTCACCAAATATTGAGAACCTACTATGTGCACAGCTAACAGCTGCATTCATCATTCAACACTTTAAAAGGGTTTGAACAGGATTCTGCTTTGCAAAAGTGGTCAACAAATCTTTGAGAACTGCTGATAGATGAGAAATATTCTGAATGCATGTTAATAAATATGGAATTGCCTACTGAAAGACATGAAAAGACTATATTCTTAGGTGTGGAAACAACCTAGGGTTTCTAGCACATGGCAGGAGCTTAAAAATCGTTTTTGATAAATTTTAGCTAGACAGTATGAAGTAGGGGTTCTTAAATCTCATGGACCTCTGTCAGTCTAGTGAAACCTAAGGATCCCTTCTCAGAATTAAATACAAAGAATAACAAAATAAACCACCAAGATTGAAAGTTACCAGAATATTCACAATGATAGGGGTTAGGTCTACATCTAGGGTTAGGAATGCCAGGTATAGTCATGTTTATAAAATGAATTGCAAACAACCCTCATCCAACACCACAAGCCTACCACCAACCAGTAATTTATATTTAGCTATAGATCAAGATTTCTCCTCCTGAGATCCCTGAATTTCAATGCTTGATTAGGTTACTTTTTGTATCACTAGTGTAAGAGTAACAAAATTTTAAAGTTCTAAATTTCAGTATGACTGTCTTCAAATCTTTCTAATACCGTTGATTACTCTAAATGTAGGAAAGAAAATTTCTAAGCTGGACAGTGGCTGCAAGCCTTAGTTTGAATTCATTCTCTCTCTGGGTAATATTGCAGGTCAATGTAAATATAACCCAGAAGAATATAAATTCTGGGGATATTCTATGGCTGTCCAATATATATGAAGCCCCCAAAGACTTAAGCATAAGCACAGTAATAGAGCTTGAACAGCAATAATCAATCAAAATTGAAAAGCATAGTGGTATGAGTTAAATAGAATTGGACACTGTCCCTATGCTGAAAGTACATCATCACCTGCTATCCATCCAATATCTATGGGTGAATAACCACTCTGAGTCTAGTCTGATAGTAAAAGTTATACCAACAAAAAACTGCTCAAGTGAACAGGCATTATTGTTGAGCAGGATCCTGACAGCTTTTAGCAGCTTCGCACAACTTCTGATAATGACAAGCACTGGCTGAATGAAATCCTTATGCTACCTCTCTTCTGAGGGGTTGCCTTTTGCAGTTGCAGTTGGATATAGCAAAGGGACATGGAATTCCCTCAGAGCTCAAGAACAGGTTTACTATAATACCCACAGCCTAGATTGATAAAAACATGGAATAGTTAAGAGTATTAGATTTGGAGTCAAAAAACAATGTCTGCTACATGTGTAACTTTGAACTCATTTACCTTTCTAGCTTTAAGTTTACTTTATCTGCATAAAAAAAATGAATTAGACTAGTTGATCTAACATTCTTTACAGCTCTTAAAAAAAATCACCTTTTATTTTGTTTTTCTGACTCTCTCTCTCTCTGCTGCTGTGATCTCCCCCTTCTTTGTTTTCTTTTAACTGGCTATAACACAGAATTGAAATAAATAGAAGCAGTTAAGTGGCACTGTAGATAAAGCCCTGAGCCTACAGTCAAGACCCCAGGTTCAATCCAATCTGAGATACAAGTTATATGAACTTGGGCAAATGCCTTAACATGACTACCTCAGTTTCCTCAAATGTAAAACAGGGATTATGGATAATAATAGCATCTACCTCTCAAGTAGGATAATTTGTAAAGATCATGCAATGTAATATGCAGAAAGTACTTGGCACATGCCTGGCAGACAGCAGACACAATATAAATAATAGCTATTATTATTGTATTTTTAAGCATGTAATATTTACTATATTGTTCTTTTGTCAGACATTTGTTTCAATGCCTTTTTCTCAAATCCACCAAGACAAATTTAAGTCTCTTTTTTTACTTTTGTATGGCCTTCAGATTTGAGGCCCAGAGACAATTACCACATTTAAAAAAAAAGTTGCCACAGTATTGTTTTCAGTTTTGTGTAATTTTTTACTTTTACAAAAGACCTGTTGTGCCTTGAAAGTAACCTGGCAATAAATGTTTGTAACAAAAACAAAATGTCAATGAAACTTTTTAAAGCCAAAAAAAAGTGTCAGATCATATTTGGGGCCAAAAAAATGCTACAAGTCTTTCTCTAGTACTAGTATCATATTTATTCATGTCAAGAGAGGACAGTTTTGGTCAGGCTATACTATACTACGTTCAAGTGGTTCTGGTACTTAAAATATGAATGTGTTCATATCCTGGGAACACAGAAATCTCCAAAAAGGAAAAGTCTTACTGTATGGACTGAACTTAGGCAAATATAAAAGCCGTCTATTTGTTAGTCATCAGAACGCTTCTCAGATAGATATAAATGCCACTTAATGTGAAATGTTTCCTAGTTCACTTTAAGAAAGTAATTTAAACATTCAGGCTTAAAATTCAGTGGCTGAAACAGTATAAGAAAGCTCAAATCTCTTCCTAGCTCCTGTTGGAATACAGGTGCATGCTAAGTAAGACAATATGGTAGTAATGACAATGACAAAGTTCTTTAGAATAAGTCTGGTGAATCTGCAAGCAAATTGTCCTGGGTAGCCAAATCAAAGTTTTATATTACCATCACTCTATAGCCTGCTTCTTCCATCTGTTCCACCAGGCAAAACTTTATAGGTGGAAGAGATCATGGAAGCAATCTTAGTCTCTTGCTTCATATATGGGGAAATAGACCGAAGGACTTGGCCCAAGTCACACAGGAAGTAAACAGCAGAGCTGGGACTGGAACTATGTCTTCTGACTTCAAATCAATTGCTCCCTAACTCATCCGGCATCATTAAAGCCTTTGTGCCAGATCTGTGGCCATCCACAGCTTTTATAAGAATGGATGCTTTGAATGGCTAATAGTACCATATATTACTAATATTCCATTAAAAGATTAACTTGACCAAGAAACCTAAAATACAGACTTAAGTTAGAGATCTAAGGGCAGGTACAGGGTGTAGGGCAGTGATTCCTCTTAATTTCCACTGCTTCCCTCTGTCAATTATTTCCTATTCATCCTGTATATAGCTTGCTTTTTATGTATTTGTTTGTATGCTGTCTTCTCCCCTTAGAATGCAATCTCCTTGAGGCTGTAAACTTTTTTTTTAACCTCTTTGTATCTTAAGTACCTGGCACATAGTAGGCTGCCAATAAGTGTTTACAGATTAATCCATAAAGGACCCGTTCAGGAAAAGATAAATCAAATTATACAATAATCACCCAATTCAAATGTGAATTCCTAAAGCTTCAAGCCTGTGCCTGAGAAGAATAAAAACAGGTAGGTAAGCAACACTCATATGGGTAAGGGAACCCTACTTAAGTTCAGCAGGTATGAAATCTCATATCCAATGCAGCAACTACAGAAAAGAATTTTCCTACATATTCTTTTTTCCAGATACTAAGGTACTACCAAAACCCAAGCAGTTCTCCTTTCCTAAGCTTCTAGAGAAACCAGGCTGCCTCCTGCTTTACTAAGTGTGGATGAGGAATGAATCTTCCATTCTACCATTTAAAAAACCCTAACGTGTCATTTTTAACCACCCACAACAATCCCAAATGGCAAAAAGCCTTCAGAAAAATTCAGACCAAATTAAAACAAGTTTTAGGAAGTTCATGGATATATACACTAAGTTGAGAAACACAATTGAGAAGTAAATTGATAATAATAACTCAATGCATGTTTCCTTTTATTAAATTAAAACAAGTTTTAGGCAGTCCATGGATACATACACTAATTCCAGAAACAAAAGAAAATTGATAATTCAATGCATGTTTCCTTTTATTAAATTAAATTAAAACAAGTTTTAGAAAGTCCATGGACATATAAAGTTGAGAAAGGGAACTGGGTGGGGAATCTATAACTGGATGCATTTTTCCTTTTATTAAATTAAATTACAATGCTGGCAGAGCCACCTGCTACCAGAAATCAATTATAAGGCTCTTCTATTCATCCAAGAGGGATGGAAGCCGCCTTAACACCACTAATTCTGGACTGCAGCCTAAAGTGGATAGTAACTTCCATATCTCATCTTCGCCTCAAGTTCTTTAATGGTCTCAGTGCCTAGATGGCACAGTGACCATATGAGATTTCTAAAGGGAGCTGGCCATTGGCAATAAATCTTCTCCCACCTTTTTCTTCCTCCTCATCCTCTTCATCTTCATCCTCCTCCTCCTCTTCCTCTTCGCTCTCTTCCTTGTCGGCCAGCTCGGGGTCTCTCTTAGGTGCGGGCTGGGAAGGAAGATTCTCCCCCTCTGGGGCGGGAGCAGATGAAGACATGCCAACAACCTGCGGAGGAGGAGGGAGGGGGTCGGGAGAGAAAGAGACCTCTGGCCATCATCAAGGAATCCGCTTCTCGCCTCTGCCAAGGAGCGAAGGCCTAGGCCTCCCTCCGCAGGATCGCAAGGACGCCCGCGCCCCGTGGCTTCCCAAACGCCCCTTGCCCCCCAGGTCTCCAGAGATCGCGGGGCCAGGAGATGCCCCTCCCCCCTGGGGGGCAGTCACCGAAGCCTTGGGTTTTTTTCTCCCTCAGAGGCGGGAAAGGAGGGGATCCATGGGACCCGCAGGCGATCGCCCGCCCCCTAGCGGGAGGAGGCGCCGCTGGGCCGGGCCGGGCCCCTGCAACCCGCGCAGATCGGCCCTCGAGCGGCGGTGAGCCGCGCCAAGGGCCACCGTGCGGCGGAGCCTGGGGGGGGGGCCCGGCAGCTCGGGGATGCCTCCGCCTCCGCAGGCCTCCGGGGTCTGGCGGCGTCAGCGGCGGTTTCACTTTCATGGCGGCGTCTCCTCGTCCCGCAGTCCTAACAGCCGCCAACCCTCCCCCTTTCCCGACTGGGCACGGCACCGCCTTCGAGACGTCCAGCCCTCCCTTCCCGCCGCCCGCGCGCCCCCTCACCGGTAGGTCCGGGATGCCTGGAGCCTGTCTGGCTCGTGAGACGAGAGGAAGGTTCCTGAGGTTGGCGGGTGAGGGAACGGCAGAGGACCCTTTTTGCCTTTCTCCGCGCGTGACGCTTCTGCACAGCGTCCCTCCCGAGAAGCCACCAGATTTTCAAAATGGCGGTTCGGGAAGCAAGCGGGAATGCGACGGCCAATCAGAAGCCCGCTGTGGAAGGTGGCAGGGCGAGGGGTGGGTCTACGCTGTCTGGGCAGGGAGGGGCTGAGGGCGGAGCGGGTCTCTGGTCTTCGCGGCAAGAAG
Source organism: Pseudochirops cupreus (assembly GCA_028627135.1). Classification (NCBI taxonomy): domain Eukaryota; kingdom Metazoa; phylum Chordata; class Mammalia; order Diprotodontia; family Pseudocheiridae; genus Pseudochirops; species Pseudochirops cupreus. Next base: position 441,676,625 of record CM053580.1, on the reverse strand, counting down.
TGGGGAGCGCGCGAGGCTGCTCTGGGCTAGCGAGATTCAGGCGGGAGGGTGGGGTGGGGGTGCGGGTGAAATTGTAGGTCCCGAGTGTGGACCCGAGCCGCCGCGCGCGCCATAAAGGCGGGTATGGGAGTAGACCGCAGCGGCGCGTGCGCGCGTCTGGGCAGAATTCGTGCCATCCTCTCCCTGGTAGGTCGTGCCGCGGGTGCGTCTACAGAAAGACCTGGTTGGACTGTTCCCGGTACGGGTGAAGCGAGCACGCCTTGACCCTAAAGCTTGTCTGGCAGCGGATGGATCAGAGAACCAAGACTCTGCATTGGTTTTTTCCCTAATACATCTTTCCCTCGAAGATGATGTGCTTTTTTTTTCTCCAGAAGAGAAATATTATATTACCTGTGAATGTGCTTGTATGTTTAAGGGGGTGGTGGGAAGGGAATGTTGTTTTTAACCTCTGTTGGAGAGGTTTCACTTCTTTCCATCCCAAAAAGGGTCCTGGTGTCTTAACCACTATCTTTAACACTAGAAGAATGGAAGAACCATTACAAAAGCTTCGCGTGTCACTAATGAACACGGGTGCAAAAATTGCAAATGAAATTCCAGCGAAGAGATGAAAACAATATGTTCAGTACTCAAATTCACCGAGTTGTTTATAGACGGGATGCAAAAAGTTCAACATTAGGAAAGCAGTCGATTTAATCGTAAAAACATTAACTTTTTTGTGGACATATGCTTTTGAAGGGACAGGGAGCTTCAAGCGAGATCATCCTAAATAATAATAATTTGCACATCTTAGAAACTTAGATGATGAAGAGGCTAGAGCACTGGTTGCAAAGTCAGGAAGACCTCAGTTCAAATGGGACCTTAGACACTAACTGTGTGACTCGGGGCAAGTCACTTTAACTGCTGTTTGCCTCAGTTTCTCCATCTGTAAAATGGAGATAATAATAGTACCTACTTCCCAAGGTTGTCTCCAGGATAAAATGAGATAATGATTATAAAATGCTTGGCAGATAATAATTATGTGAGTTATCTATTGTTCTTATCTCAGCCTCACAGCAATCCAGAGAGAATGTAGGTTTTACTGTTATCCCCATTCTTACAGATGAAGAAACAGTCACACAGTATCTGAGTTGAGATTGAAATTGAAGTCTTTCTAACTCCATTTAACCAGTGCTTTATCCCATAAGGTACAAGTGCAGATCTGTAACTGCTCCTGGGACATTGCTAAGTTAAGGATTATACTGGCCATATGTCTCAGATGTGAGAGTTGAACTTGGGTATTCCAGTCACCAAAGCTAACTTTCTATCTACCATTCCAACTCTGTGCTGCTTCACAGTCATTTCAATAGGTACAGAAAAATCCTTTGAAAAAAAAGAGTGTTCATTTCTGGAGGGTAAAGTTTGTCTTAAACTTAAATACAAAATGAGAAAAGAAAAAAAAATATTGCCATGTAAGCTGCAGACCCCAAGACAGGATTTGTGATAAAACAATAAATTTCCGTTTCAAGAAAACCTATGTAACATACTACACCGTGTTTTCAAAGCTGCCCAGCTTTTCTTTCCTTCCTTGTTGGTTTTCTTTTGATTTCTGCCCTGCACTTTCTACTTTATTTTGCCCCCTCCCTGCACTTACCACCTGCACTTACCATCACCCTAAAGAATGCTACAATTAAGCATTATTAAGTATATATGTATAATGTATAAGTACATATTATAAGTATATATACACATATATAGAGATGGATATCTATAAACATACACATGTACACATGCATGTTCATACACACATATGTAAGACCATACTAAGCTTATTTCCTCCTATCATGTTTTTCTTTTTTTGGTTTGTTTTTTTAAATTGATTTGTTTATTTGCTTTTAGTTTACAAGATTCAGTTCCACAATCCCTTGAGTTTCAAATTTTCTCCCCTCCCTCCCTCTCTCCTATGGTGGCAGGCAATCAAGTATTGGATCTGCAAATTTTCACACTGGACATTAGTCTGGTTGTACAGAAGGGTTGTAACTGATTGATTGAACAATGGGAAAAAAGGAATAAAACCAAACATGGAAAAGAACGATAGCATGTAGATTGCTTAAGTCTCCATTTAAATTCTGTTCTTTCTAGATCTTTCTGTGAATGTAGACATCTCCTTCCATCCTGAGTCTTTTAGAGTTGTCTTATAACCTTTGTTGCTGAGAAGAGTCCAGTTTATCAAAGTTGGTTGTCACACATAGGTTGTGTCTGTGATTGTGTACAAATTTCTCCTGGCTCTGCTCTTCTCACTTAGCTTCAGTTTGTATAAGCCTCTCCAGGTAAATATGAAGTCCATCTGCTTCTCATTTCTTATAGCACAATAGTATTCCATTACATTCATATACCATAACTTGTTTAGCCATTCCTCAATTGATGGGCATCCATCCCCTTAATTTACAATTTTTTGCCACCACAAAGAGCTGCAATAAATATTTTTGTACATATGGGTCTTCCACTTCTATATCATCTGTTTTTCTTAAGGTGGATAGCAGCTTCCTTCATAATTTCAAACCTTTGTATGTTTTTCTAAATCAACCAGCTTATCATTTCTTACACCACAGCAATATTCCAACCCAATTACATCCTGAGAGATTGTCTATGAAAATTTTTCCCCCAATTTTCTACATTCCTTCTATTCTTGACTACATAGGTTTTATTTATACAAGAAAATTTTAATATAAAGTAATAGAAATTATTCTTTTTATATATCAACAGTGCTCTCACCTCAAAATATGGTTTAAGGGTTGATACTGCTGAATCTACTTCCTTTACATCTTTTTTTTACCTAGTTTCTTTGAAGTTCCTGACTTTTTGGTCTTCTGAATGAACTTATTATTTTTCTAACTCGGTAAAATAATTTTTTAATAATTTAATTGGACCAATCAATCTACCCAAAAATTATTTTATAGAACTAGAAAAAATAGTAACAAAATTCATTTGGAAGAACAAAAAGTCCAGAATATCAAGGCAATTAATGAAAAGAAATGCTATGGAAGGTGGCCTAGCCTTACCAGATTTTAATCTGTATTACAAAGCAGCAGTCATCAAAACTGCTTGGTACTGGCTAAGGGATAGA
>CM053580.1:441660759-441673022 GCA_028627135.1 Pseudochirops cupreus | reverse complement strand
GGGAGGGGAGAAAATCTGAAACTCAAGTGATTGTGGAACAGAATCTTGTAAATTAAAAGTAAATGAGTAAATAAAAAAAATTAAAAAAAATTAATTTAATTGGGATCACATTGAATAAAGAGATTAGTTAAGTAAAATTGTCATTTTGAAAAGTATATTTTTATATAAACAATAAATATTACTTCAGTTATTTAGATCTTAATTTATTTGTATAAAAAGTGTTTTATGTTTATGTTCACATAGTTCCTGTGTCTGTTTTGGCAGGTATATGCTCAGGTATTTTATACTGTCTAGGTATTTTAAGTGGTTTAAAACAGTATTGAATAATACTGCTGACACAGTGTAATTTCTCTATTTTTCACTTTTTGTTAAATCTAGTTTAACTTTAACTTTGTCTGAGATCATGATTACTATACTTACTTTTTTTTTACACACTAAATTCTATCCTGCCCTTTATTCTATCTTTATGTGTATCTCTCATTTTTATAATGTTTCCTGAAGGCAACAAACTGTTTAATTCAAATTTTTAATCTGCTTCCCATTTCTGTTTTGTGGGTAAATTCACCCCATTCACATTCTAAGCTACAATTACTTGCATATTTTCCTCCTTCCTGTTTTAACTCACTATCTTCTCACCCTATTTACTTTATCCCTCCTTACTCTTCTAGTTTATTTCTACCCACTACCTTACCTCCTTAATTCCTTAACCTACTCAGCTTTCTCTGTAAGAGTCCCTGCCTGTTCCTCTCCCCCCACCCTATCTCCTTGGTTCCAGCAATACCTGCCCTCCCCTCTATGAACTTCTTCTGTATCAATTTTTCCTTTTATACCTCATTTGTATGAGATAATTACTCCTTTTTATCTCTTCCTACACAGTTTTATTTTTTTAGAATCACCCCCATCATACTCAACTCAGCCCACACCTTTCTTTCAAACTACCCAAATAATGATGACACTCGTAAGAGTACTGCTATTATTTTCACATATACAAAGTAAACAATTAGACCTTATTGAGTCCTTTATAATTGGTTTACCTTATATTTCTTCAGGATCTCACATGTCTAATGTTCTATTAAGTTCTGCTCACCTGAAAGTCCTTCTGTTTGTTAAATGTCGATTTTTCTTTTCTGTTCAGGATTATACTTAACTTTGCTGAGTAAGTTAACCTTGGTTGTAACCCCAGCTTTTTTGCTCTACAATATTGGTCTTCTGATATAGTATTCCAAGACCTATAGTCCTTCAAGGTAGTAGTTACTAGCTAGGTCTTTTGTAATCCTTACTGTAATTCCATGATATTTAAATTGTTTTTATCTTGTTGCTTCCAATATTTTCTCCTTAACCTGGAAGCTTTGGAACTTGGTGATAATATTTCTGTAAGTTTTCCTCCTGGGATCTCATTCAGGTGATCAGTGGATTTTTTCTATTTCTACTTTGCCTTCTTGTTCTAGAACTTCAGGGCAATTTTCCTTGGTAATTTCTTATAATATTTTATCAAGATTCTTTTTTTATTGTTGTTTTCTGTTTTGGCAGGTATATGCCATGACTATTCTTATATTATTTCTCCTCTATCTGTTCTCCAGATTGGTTGCTTTTTTGCTAAGATATTTTACTTTCTCTTATATTTTTTCATTCTTTTGATTTTGTTTTATGATTTCTTGGTGTCTTAGAACATCACTAGCTTCCCCTTGCCCAATTCTAGTTTTCAAGGAATTATTTTTTTCCTTAAGTTTTTGATTCTCTATTTTCAGTTGGTTGACTTTCTTCTCATAATTTTCTTGATTGTCATGGATTGTTGTTTTTTTTAATTTTTTTCTCAACTTCTCTTACTTGATTTTTAAAGTCCTTTTTAAGTTCTTCCAAGAACTGTTTGGGCTTGGGACCATTTGACATTTCTCACTGAAAAGGAGTGGCTTTTTTAGCTCCATTATTTTCCTCTGAATATGTACTCAGATCTTCTTTATCTCCATAATAACCATCCATGGTTGGGTTCTTTTTCCTTTGCCTACTCATTTTATTTATTTATTTTTTGTTTTGTTTTGTTTTTAGCAAATTATTAGTGTAATAAAGTTGTAGTCCCATGGTATGGGGAATGATTCCACAAGCCTCAGGTTCTTCTTACTGTTAGGGCTAGGCTCTCTGCTTCTAAGCCACAGCTAGGACATCTAGTCATACTGCCCCATAAATGATCTTGCTCCCTGTAGCCCCTCACCTGACTGCAAACTATAGTGGTCCTCCCTGCCCCAGAACTGAAACCAGAGACTCTGCTCTTCCACAAGTGCCCACAGCTAATATAGTCCCTGTCCCTCACTACTGTGCTCATCAGGTGTGTGCTAGGTCCTTCTCCCAGCAAGCCACAGCCCAGAATGCCATCTGGTCACAAGGACAGCTGTGTTTGCCCACCTTAACAATGGAAAGTCTTTCAGTCTTCTACTCTGTGTAGCACCAATGAAATATTCACATTGCCAACAGTCAGAGTGCTTGATTATGAAATACATAACAGATTCTCCATATAGAAGACAGAAGCAAAACATTTATTCAGACTCCAGAAAACCAAATCCCCAAACCAGTAAGTTGATTCCATCATAGTAGGAAAAAAGTTAATAAGCCGTAACAGCAGAGAGAGCCACAGCATCCTTTAGCCTTCCCACAAACAAACACAAGCCTAGCTATCACAGTAGGTGGCAAACACCAACTTTTACTCACAAGCCTACCTGTCTCCCTCAGATGCATCCTTTCCTCCCAAGCCTATCTAGCTGCTCTGACTCCCAGCTTCCTGTGGGCTCTGCTCTACCCTTCAGCAAACTCCTCCCACCACAGGTTGTAAATGATTACATTCAGCCTGTTAGGTGGCAGAGTATATTTTCAAAGCAGGGGAAGTTTTCAAATTCCCTTAGGCTTATTAAGGTGCAGGGAAGATCTTCAAATTACCATTACCATTACACTCAGCTGTCATTCTGCAACACTGTCTTCAAGATGAAAGTTTCTAAGACTGAGGTTCCCTCTCAACCCAGCTGCCCCACCACCACCCTTGTTGTTTGTTGATTCTGCAGAGTTGGCCTGGAAATGTTTGTACTTCAGCCAGGCCAAACCTTGAAGTTGGGTCTTTCCTGGAGTCTTCTCAAATTGCCTTACACTGTGTTCGTTTCTGTTACTCTGAGGTGATGTTATGACTTTTTTTGTAGAGGAAATTTGGAGAGCTGAAAATTTTCTGACCTACTCTGCCATCTTCCCAGAATCCTCTCCCAGTATTTACATATATATATATTTTAAAAAACCAACCCGTATACTTTATTATGATGAAAAAAGCATGTGCCTTCATATTTACCTGGAGAGGCTTATACCAACGGATACTAAGTGAGAAGAGCGGAACCAGGAGAAATTTGTACATATTGACAGACAACATACGTGTGACAACCAACTTTGATAAACTGGACACTTCTCAGCAACACAAGGTTACAAGACAACTCTAAAAGTCTCAGGATGGAAGGAGATGTCTACATTCAGCGAAAGATCCAGAAAGAACAGAATTTAAATGGAGACTGAAGCAAACTACACGCTCTCTTTCTTTTCCATGTTTGGTTGTGTTTCCTCTTTCCCATTGTTCAGTCCATCAGTTACAACCCTTCTATACAACCAGACTAATGTCCATTGTGAAAATATTTGTAGATCCTATACTTGATTACATGCTGCCATGGGAGAGAGGGAGGGAGGGGAGAAAATTTGAAGCTTAAGGGATTGTGGAACTGAATCTTGTAAACTAAAAGTAAATAAACAAATCAATTTAAAAAATTAAAAAAGAAAAGAAAAAAGCATATGCCTAAAACTAAGAACTAGCCTCATTTACAACTGATAAACACTGAAAGCTTTCCCAATGAATTTTGGGGCAAAACCAAAGCTTACCATACTCTTCACTATTTTTGAGAGTATAAAACCCACTAGCTTTAGCAATAAGAAAGAAACTAAGACCAAACTTTGACCAAAAGGAGGCAGAATTATTCCTACCTCAGAAGATATGAAAGTTTACTTAGACAAGTCTGGATAATCATTGAAGAAATTGATATACGTCAAGTAGAAGTTTCTGTGGCTCCCCATTGCCTTTAATATAATATTCATACTCTAGTTTTGCATCTCCCTTCACAGTCAGACTCTGGCTTCACTTTCTATGCTATACGTGTCACTTCCTCAGGTAGTCTATTCTCTAGCTTAACTGGCCTACTTTCTGTCCCAGGTCCTCCTATCCCTGTGTTTTATACAAACTGCTCCCGTGTCTGCAATGCTTTCCCTCTTCAACTCTAATTCTTCCAACAGCAACCTCTCTTTAAGGCTCAACTCAGTCTTTCAAGAGGTTATTCCCAATTTCCCCAGGTACTCTGCATTCCATTCCCATTCTGCATTTATTTTGTATTTATATTTTATTTTCTTATATGCTAGTCTGTTTTATCTTCCAGTAGAAGTGACTATCATGTATTTTTATGCCCATCATCTCATGAAGTGCCTTGCTAACAATAGGCACTTAATAAATGCTTAGCAATTGAGGTGTAGATTACTAACAAAAATGAGAAGGAAACAATAGCTAACATTTATACTCAACAGTAGCCAATGGATTGGAAAAAATGAGTTTACATCCCAGTCTTAAAGAAGGGCAATGCCAAAGAGTACTGTACTCATCTCACATTTCAGGAAAGTTATGCTTAAGATTCTATAAGCTAGGTTTACAGGTGAACCAAGAATTACCAGAAGAGCAAACTCGTTTTCAAAGAGGCAGAGGATCCAGAGACCAAATTGTCAACATTCACTGGATTATGGAGAGAGCAGAGGAGTTCCAGAAAAACATCTACTTTTATTTTACTGATTACACCAAAGCCTTTGTGTGGAACACAACAAAATGTGGTAAGGCTTTAAAAAGATGGAAGTACCAGACCATCTTGTCTCCTGAGCCAAGAAGTAACAGTTAGAATTGAATAGGGAACAATTAATTAGTTTAAGACTGGGAAAGGAGTACAAGGCAGTATATTGTCACATTATTTACTTAACTTTATATGCAGAGTACATCAAGAGAAATGCCAGGCTGGATGAATCAAAAGCCAGAATTAAAATTGCCAGGATAAATATCAGCAATCTTAGATATGCAGATGATACCACTCTGATGGCAGAAATTAAAGAAGAATTAAGAAGCCTCTTGATGAGGTAAAAGAAAAGAATGTAAAAGTTGACTTGAAGTTTAACGTTAAAAAAAAAACAACACCAAGATTATGGCAACTAGTCCCATCACTTCCTGGCAAATAGAGGGAGAAGAAATGGAGACAGTGTCAGATTTTATATTCTTGAACCCAAAGATCACCACAGATGGCAACTGCAGCTATGAAATTAAAAGATTTGCTCCTTTGAAGGAAAGCTGTGGCAAATCTGGACAGCATACTAAAAAGCAGAAACATCACCTTGCAGACAAAGGTCCATGTAGTTAAAGTTATAGTTTTTCCAATAGCAATGTATGGCTGTGAGAGCTGGAATATAAGGAAAGCTGAGCATCACAGAATAGACCCTTTCAAATTATGGTGCTGGAGAAGACTTTTGAGAGTCCAGGATCAACTCAGTCAATTCTTAAAGAAATTTATTCAGACTGTTCATTGGAAGGACAAATACTGAGGCTAAAGCTTAAATACTTAGGATAAATAATGAGAAGATGAGACTCATGGAAAAGACTGATGTTAGGAAAGATTGAAGGCAAAAAGAGAATGGAATAGCAGAGGATGACATAAATAGATAGTGTCACGGGAGCAGCAAACATGAGCTTGAAAAGACTTTGGGAGATAGTGGGGGACAGAAAACCCTGCAAGGGTCCCTGGGGTCCCAAAGAGTCAGACACAATTGAACTAATGAACAAACGTATTTATACAGCAATGTAGGATTTCCAAAGCATTTTACAAATATTATCTTTTATCTTCACAACAACATTTGCAGGTAGATGCCATTATTATAGATGAGTAAAGATGAAGCCGAGGTTTAGTGATTTGGCCAGGGTCACACAGCTAGTAAATGTTTGAGGTTGGAATTAAACTAAAAATATCTCCTGACTTCAGGCCAGTGTTCTATCCATTATCTTCCTAGCTGCTCTAGGAAATGATAGAGGAAATTGTATACAAAATAATTATAAAATACATAAGATACCTGAGTTTTACAAACCAAGATACACACGTGAATCCTATATAAATACAACCACAAAATATTGTTTACAGAAATAAAGGAAGACACAAATTATTGCAGCAGACTTTAATTGTTATTGTGTATATGTATTGTTCTTGTTCTACTTAGAGATCTTCTCACGTTTCTTTGAATTCCTCATATTGGTTGTCTCTTAATGTGTAATAGTACTGAACAATTTTACTGTGCCATTAAATAAAATTAATAATAATAATAAAAATGACAATTCCATCTAAATTAATATATAAACCTAGTGCTTTACCACTCAAACTATCGATGAGTTACTTTGTGGAATTAAATAATTGAAATTAATTTGAAGGAATGAAAGGTCAAGAATTCTATGGGAAATAATTTTTTAAAAATGGAAACAAGGAATAAGCTTTACAATATCTCTATATTACACAGGAATAATTAGCAAGACTCTTTGGTACAGCAGATTAGGTAAGCAAGATTTAGAAATAAATAAACATAGCTCAGTGTTCCATAAATCTAAGAAGGGAGAGAAGAAGAGACTATTTATGAAGCACCTTCTCCATATCAGGTGCTTTACAAATATCTCATTTGATCCTCACAACAACCCTTCAAGGTAGGTGCTATTTATAATTTTACAGATGAGGAAACTGAGGCAAAAATAGGTTAAATGACTTGCCCAGGATCACACAGCTAGTACTCATCTAAATGGGACTTCATGACTTCAGGTCCAGCACGCTATCCACCATGCTACCTAACTGCTAGGAAAACTGTGGACAGTAGTTTATAAAGCCAAGCACAAGCAGCTTTCCAGAGGACTGCCACTGTGAACAGCTTCAAGGTTCTAATTACATAGTATACTAAACTCTCCATTTATTCAGTAATAAACTAAGACAAAACATTGACAGAAGTCAAAGTACAGCATTCACAATGTTATAGTTTAACCACTTATCACTAAAATGGCCATATAGTTTTCACCAAAGTGTTCACATAGTTTTAAGGAAAAGATATCATTCCATAAGCACTTAATTCAATCATCCTAAAGGAGCAGGCCTCCTTAATGGACACATAGTACAAAGGTCAGAGTTCTCCACCCCTAGGTCACATTGTCTTAATCTCTCAGTCAAAAAGTCTTCTTTCTTCTTAATTGGAGATTAGTTTCCAATCATCCTTAATTCAATCATCCTGAAGAGGTACAGGATACAGAGTACAAAGTTCTCCTACCCCTAGGCCACAGTAAATCATGATCTTCTCAGTCTGCTCCTTGTCCAGTTCCTTACCCAGGTCCTTGCCTAGTTCCTCATCCAGTTTCTTGTCTAGTTCCCATTCCACACTGAAGTTCAGTGTCTAGTCCACCTAAAGTCCTTCACAGTTTCTGTTCCTGGGACGACAAAGCTTAACAAAGCCTCAATAACATTCATAAACATTGCCGGCACCATCACCAATTCACTTTCTGCCTGTGAAATCAACATAGACCCAAAAACAAGGTCTGAGAAATCAACACAAATCATGAGTATAGACCCAGGACCTCTGAAAATATCAGTAAGACCCTCCTCCAGGATTTCTGTAAACATACAACAAGAAAATCCTCTTTCAGGGCTTCTGAACCAGCAGTAAGGTCCCAGGGCTTCTGTAACAACAGCAATGTCCTCTATCAGCAGATACATCTGACAAAGTAACATCAAAACAGACAGACAAAATACCGGCACCACAGCCATGCTTCCTCCCAGTTCTCCTCTCTTCTCAATTCTGCTCTCTCCAGCCTGTGCCTCTTCTTATATATGGTCATTAAGCTCCTCCCTGTTTTCCCCCTTGCTGTTGCATCAGCAACAGGGGTTCACAAATTCTGTTTCTTAACAAAAGACTTGATATAATCATGGGCAAGAAACTTGAACTGAAATAAGGTGCTAAATAATTAAATAGCTGAAACAAGGCGTTTACTTCTTTGCTTGCCATTATATAGTTTGGCATACAATTAATCTAGAACATTATCTTATACTATATATCACAGTAAGCTCCAAATAGATATGCAATCAAAATATTTAAAAATAAAGTCATAAGAAAAATTGGAAGAATGGAAAAACATGCTTTTCACAACTAAGATCTGATCAGAAAAGGGATAGAGGTAAGTATAAGAGACAAATTTAAGTCTTTCCATGAACAAATTTGGAGCCAGATTTATGAATTGGAGAAAAGGATATTTTGATATAATGGTAAAATTACAACAATATAAATATAAATAGTTTTAGTTATAATATTAAAATTATTATATTAAGTATAAATATATTTATAATGATATAAATTATATAACCAGTTTTCAGAGGGGGACAAATGCAAACTACTGACAGCTATATGAAAAAAAATGCTGAGAAACATCCTGACATAACTGATTAGGCCAGCCGTGGAATCAGGAAGACCTGGGATCAGGTTAGATATTGTGCACATCTTGGCTACATGACCTTGGATAATTCACCTGTTCAGTGTCCAGACAACTCTTAGACACTAAATTCCAGAACAAGTGCCAACATGAATTGCTAAATTGGAAATTCCCTACATTAGTAAAACTATAGTTTCAATTTAAAAATTCTTTCAAATCACTAAGACAAAGAATTGTAAATCAAAAACAACAACTCTGATGTAAAATCTCCCTTGTTAATTGACAAAGATGATAAATAATGCAAATAGTCCGTTTTGGAGGTGCTGAGGGAAGAAAGGAACACCAATACCTTGTTGGTAGAGCCTTGAACTGATGCCATTGTTCAGGAAAACAATTTAGAACTATACTAGTAAAGTTACTAAACTGTTCATAACCTTTGACCCATTATTTCTATTATTAGGCATATACTATTAAGTAGATAAAAGATGGAAAGAAAAATCATAGATATGCATGCACATGCAGATATATACATATATACACATACATACATGTGTACATGTACAGATAATGGGCTTCCATCTTGTTTCTAGTTTTTTGCTGAAAAATTAACATATACCCCGTGTGTGTATATATGTATACACACACATATACACATATATAATGAAAAAATTAGAAACAAAATGGGTACCCACTGATTATTAGTTATTTTTCAGTCATGTCCAATTTCTTGTGACCCCATTTGGGATTTTCTTGGCAAAGAGACCAGAGTGGTTTTCCATTTCCTTCTCCAGCTTACTTTGCAGATGAGAAAACTGAGGCAAATGACTTGCCCAGAGTCACACAGTGACTAAGTGTCTGAGACCAGAACTGAAAACAAGTCTTCCTGACTCTATATCTGGTGCTCTATCCATTTAGCCACCCAGCTGCCCCCTACACTGATTAGGACTAGCTAAACAAATCTCATTATATAAATGTAATTCAATACTACTACACATAAAGAAACAACCAATAGGAGGAATTCAGAGAAACATAAGAAGATCTCTGAGTAGACCCAGAACAATACATATACACAATAAAGACAATAATGTGAATAAAAACAAGAAAAGGCAGCCAGACTGTTTTTTTAAAACTTTTTTGATTCTGCACTTAAGACACCAAAAAAGCCCGTAGCAGAACACAAAAAGAGAGTTCTACAGGCTCCGAGTCTCCATCTTATACTGATTGGGGTTTTCTTTTTTTAAGCATGAAATGAATTCTACATGGTATTTTTTTTTAATTAATTAATTTATTTTTCTACATGGTATTTTTAAAATTACCCTGCTTTGTGCTGTCTTCTAACTGACCTTTTCTGGACATTTAAAAAGATGTTACAAGGCCTTTTTGTTTTTGGCATCACTACTGGTAACTTCTTTCTTTAAATCTTCCTCTCTCCCTCATTAAAAACTGAAGGAAAAAGATAAAAAAAAAACCCTCATAATTCAGTCTTTTACCCCATGGCTGAAGTGACTCAAAGCTGAGTCAGAGAGAATTTGTCATTAATTCAGGAGGAGTGGCCCACTCAGGACCTTCAAGAGAATGGCTGCCCTCTGGGCTCTCTCTCTTTCTCACCTCTTTTCTCTCCTCCCCCTCCTCCTCCCCCTCCCCATTGCCTCATCCTTTTGGCCTCACCAGCTCCTGAATGGTACACTCACCATCTGTTTTTTCAGTGTTTCTTTTCTTTTCTTTTCCTTTCCTCCCTCCCTTCCTTCCTTCCTTCCATCCATGGAAGGGAATGGGGAAGCAGATGGGGTGTTTCTTAGGAAATGATTGTGATCTAAAATCCAAAGTGTGTCAATCAAACACTAACACTTCCCGCCCCCCTTAGCCTCTCAATTAATTTTACTAAATTAGCTGTCTCTTACCCTCTGCACACCCCTCACCCCCACCCCATGATGTTTTCTTTGTTTAGTTCAATAAACTATCATTTAGTTCCTTTATTCCCATACCCACGTTTTCATCTTGGAGCTCTGTAGTCAAAAAGCTTCTCTGCCTGTTGAAATCCTACCCAACCTTCAAGGACGTTTTCCCCTTCTCACCCCAACCAGGAATTCATTCTTTTATGTCTGTACTCCCAAAGCATTTTGCTTCCTTTCATTGCTTTGGGTTTTACTGGGAAAAAGCTTCGTATTATTCCTGGGCATCTATGAATACATGCCTTTTAAAGAACCTTGGGGTCAAGAGGGAATCCTTTTGTTTAAATTTGGCACCTATCATCTTCCATGACAACAGTGAACACCTCAGATTAATGGTCTTCCTGTTTTATAACTGGCTAGATGTCAGTACTCAGATGTTAAACCATTATCTTTGACATTCCATCTGCCATAGAGCCTTCTGTAATTTTTATGTGTCTGTGAGATGTTTCATCTGAAGAGAACTTTCAAGGCTGCATTTCATTCAGATGCTTTTTAGAAAATCAATAAACAATGAATGAATAAATAAACTATGGGATCTTAAATTCTGTACATCCTTTAATCAAGTCAACCTAAGAAATAAAGAAAAACATCCTTACCCTTTGTTAATTGAAAAATAAGGTGATTTGCAGTGGAAAGGGGTTGTCTTCTTAGGCCTCTGTGCTATTCAGGAGTGACTTAGATAATGCATAAAGCACAGCTTCAGAAAAAGAAAATGCTTCCACATTTTAGGTAATTAGCTACATATTTCTGTCACTGAAATGTAATGTTATGTGACAAAAGGTGTTTCCAACTCCAAACTATCCCCTAAAATTTTCATTATAAATTGATTGAAATAGCCCAAAATAAAGTTTCCAAAATAAACTATTACTAGACACCTCCTTCCAACATTTTTCATTAAAAATTTTATTATGCACTTAGTAACTACCATAAAGACAATTGAACTAATATCTAAAATAGAAAATTTAATCTTACAAAAGCCCTTTGCATTTAACAAAGTCAGATAAAAAAAAACAAACATACAACCAAGAAATGGTTTGCTTTGTCTGCCCTTCCAAATCTCTCTGAAGTTTTGCTTCTCTTGGCTTTCTTTTAACTTATATATAGGTATCATCAATATGTATGACATGATTTTGTTCTTCCAGTAATATAGACCCTCACTGGTCACTGGGCAAAGATCTTGCATTTGGAGTACTGATACTTTATTTAAAGTTTATAAACAGTCTAATAACTGATTCTTAGTGACTGGGATCTTCTGTCTCTTTTGCTGTTATTCTGCCCTCACCACTGAGAAAGTAAAAGGGAGCCTCAGAAGTCTGAGGACCATTTCGTATTTTTCTTTGTTTCTTGGGTTGCCATGGCCAAAGAATTCATCTCTAAGTGACCAGCCTATTGTTGGTGAACATCTTTGTACTTAGCTAGTTGGAGCCTTAGAAAGGAGTTTATTGCTGGGAACATACTCACAATCAATTGTCAAGAACATAGTGGAAGCCTTTCCATTATGGTAGAACCTTCCGATGCTTATTAGCATAGACTTTGAGATCCCAGGATTGTTTCTATGTCACAATAAAACAAAAATTAGGACTTCGTATATATGTGTATAATAGCACTTGTTTTTGCTGATCTCACATTATGTTACTTCATATGGGTTTTTTCCATATTTGTGATATTAATATTTCTTATTTTATATAATGTAATGTTCTATTACATTCATATACTATAATGTACTCAGTCATTCTTTAATAACTGTACATCTAGATTCTCCC
>CM053580.1:441626304-441650887 GCA_028627135.1 Pseudochirops cupreus | reverse complement strand
GGGAGAAGAAGAGGAATCAGCCATCGCGTATCCAACTACTGTAAAGGTAATAATCCGAGGAGGACGAGAACGCTAACAATATGGGGGGGGGGGCGGGGAATCAGGGTATTGGAGCTACCAACCTAACAAGAGCTAATTATGCCCGAAGCCGGGAAGAATGATCATATTCATTAATTAGGATCCTGTTTATACTGCTGTTATTGTGTAATGACCATCACTGGATACAAGAAGGCACTGTATCAGTTAAGTCCAGCTGTTGTCCTTCTCAGTCAGGCTCTCGGGACAGCAAGTTGCCAATCACGCCTTAGACCCACCTTCTGGGTGAGTGATGCCGAGTTCTGTCCTCTAGCGAGGGGGTGTTTGTGTCTCCACCAATCAGATCCTTCGCTCCCCCTTAGCCACGCCTTTTCCTTCGTGCCCCTTAAATGTGCTTGGTAAAATCACCTCTATCAATGTCATTATTATAGAAAAAGCACTTGATTAAAGTGGTAAAATTAAACATGCATTTGGTATAGAAACAGTAGCCACATTTGTCACAAACGACAGTTTTTTATCCCATCCTCTCCCCAACTGCCCAGGAGAAAAAATAAAGGCTGTTCCAGTTGGGGTTCATGTCCCCACTTTCTGTGCCAAGGTCTGGGTTACAGGACCTAGGAAGAGTATCTGATCACAAATGTCCTGGCTCTCAGCACAAGGAAAGAGAAGTGTTAGTCACTCCCACACTGAAGACTTCATATCCCCAGGGCCTAGCACAGCAAGTGAATTTCTGTTAGTATTGTATGTTTGCAATTCTTCATCTTAACGTTTTTAGATATATTTTTACACACTAATGTTTGTTGAGTGTGGTCTTTGAGAATCAACATAGCACTATAGATAGCTGCTAAACACAGGCTAATCCTAATAATCAAAGTATTCATTTTCTAATTCTTTGTTAGCTCTTGTTGACATAGAATGTTGGCGATAATACTTCTGCCTGATACATAAAGTTGGGGTGATGCTGAAATAAAATGGAGAGGTACCTTGTAAACTATAAAATGCTGTGCAAGTACATTATTATTGTTATGAAATCACAGAAATTTAGAGTTTAAGGGATCCTTAGAACTCATCTAATGTACTCCCTTCTCCTGGATTTGAAGATGAAGAAATTGAGATATGTATAGTTTAAGTAGAATCATGGATTTTAGACCTACTGAGATCTTTGAGGCAATGAAGTACAACCCCTCTCATTTTAAAGATGAGCAGACTGAGGGACAGGAATATCCGGTGACTTGTCCAGGATCAGGCATCTATTAAGAGTCTGAGAAAGGAATTTTATTCAGATCTTCCAGAATATAGTCAGCTAGGTGGTGTAGTGGATAGAATTCCCATGCTGGAGTCATGAAGACCTGAGTTCAAATTCCAACTCATATACTTAGTAGCTATTGTGACCCTGGAAAAGGCAGTTAATCTGTCTTAGCCACAATTGGAACTGTAAAATGTGAGTTAATAATGAAATAATGGCATCTACTTCCCAGGTAGATTAAAGAGATTATATTTGATAATATTTGTAAAACAGTTTGTGGCACATCAGTACTTAAATAAACGATTGTTTCCTTCCTTCCTGATTCTAAGTCTAGTGCATTAACCATTTTTCTATGCTCCCTCTCAAATTGTCCAAGGTCTTATAGATAATAAAACAAAACTGGAGCTGCTACCAGCCTTGTTCATGTTTCACCACGCAAGGTGCCTCTAATTTACACATGCATAAAATTAAAATCTGTAAACATGTATATATCTTATTATCTGGGATTTTAGGAGTCAATTGAAAATGTTTGTGAAGTTTTGAATTTCCTGGAAAAAAGTTTTACATAAATAATTTTTGTACTAATTTGATTGTGGTTCTGGTTGAGTTTTTCTTTGTAAAACTAACATTCCCTCAAAGAAAAATGGTATAGACATAACATGTTTAAGATGACCAAATCCGGAAAATATGTTCAAACAACAAAAAAAGTAACCTTAACTTATTCCACTACATGGAAATTATACTCCATTTATACTCTACAAAATTTATGAAATGGTTTGCTGACCCTTGGAAAATTTTGACTTAGTGAATTGAATCAAGGACCAGGTTATAGTATTATTTTCTGATTTTGTTAGTTCAGAAAAGAGTATTACCCTTATTTTCCTGAGGTTTGTGTGTGGCCATTGGTATGTGTGTGCAAATTGAGTCTGGGACTTATATAATTATGTGTATACTTATAACACATGTTTTTAATAGGAATAAAACCCCATAATATTGTTATGTGTGACTCAAAGCAATAAGCATTAGGTTTTGATTATGTTTTTCAGTGGAAATTTTAATAAAACAAAACTAAAAAACTTAAGGGAAATAGGGTCACAGAGATGTATTTTGAGCTAGAAGAACTTTTAACAAGAGATGTGAAAACTAGAAACCTTAGTTCATATGTATAATTCAAGACCAGTCTTCTCAAAGAAAGGAAAATAACAGATGCCAGTCTTGTAGCCACATAGAGGCAATGATTAGACATTCCCACAGCTCTGCAAACCTTTAATTTGGGCTTCAATGCAATGTTTCATTGACACTGTGCTCTCTCTGCCAGGCTTCCAAAGGAAATGTTGGCCTTCTTGATTTAGATCAGGGGTTCTTAACCTGGGATCTATAAACTTGTTTAAAAAAATTTTTTTTTTGATAAATGTAGTTCAATAAAGTTGGTTTCTTTGTTGTCCCATGAATTTTATTTTAGGCATTTAAAAGCATGATTCTAGGCTGGTTAGGTGGTGCAGTGAATAGAGCACCTGTCCTGGAGTCAGGAGGACCTGAGTTCAAATATGACCTCAGACACTTAGACTTGCTAGCTGTGTGACCTTGGGCAAGTCACTTAACCCCAATTGCTCTACCTTCCCCCCTGCCAAAAAAAAAAAAAAGCAAAAACAAAAAGATAATTCTGAGAAAGAATCCATAGACTTCCCCAGACTGACAGAGGAATCCCGAACACAAAAAAGACCCTGATTTAGATACTTTTACTTTTTTTCTTAATTAGAACATCTTTGGATAGGTAGCCAGATTTAGCTGAATTATCACGAAATACCTCTAGCCACAGGTAATATTTCCTTGCTATGTTCCAGTATATACTGTCTTTTGTCTTTTCTTTTGTCCCAAGTGATATCCTGATTCTCTAAAACTAAATAAACATAAGAAAATCATGACAGTCTCATGGTTGTGCCCAAACTTTGGATATAGCTATTAACAGTTTTACTATTTCCAGGTTTTCTTTTTAAATGGCAGAGAAATATAATGATTAGTAATAATAATAAATGTCTAAGAGGGGCCTTTTTAAAATGCTTTGTAATTTCTTTTCCATTTTAGCCCTCCTCCAATGCCTCATTTTCTTGTGGAAGTAACTCTGGATTCTCTAAGGTTACACCAGCAGAGCATTAATTCTGGTAGGTCTTACCAAGCTGGAAAGACTTTGAAGAATGAGCCCAGCTACGGACTCTTGTACATCTGTCATCTGAGAACCATATTAGCAACATTTGGAGATGCTTACCATTAGGCTGGCCATAGGTGGATACATTTCCCGTTTACCATAGCTCCTGAAGATCATGGACTGTTTCAGGGACATGGCATTCTGTGTCATAGGAGGAAAGAGTCATAGATAAAGAGCTAGAAGGGACCCTAGACATCATCTAGTCTAATCTCACGTTATAGATGAGGAAACTGAGGACTAGAGAGGTTTGGTGATTTATCCAAGGTCACAAAGTCATATTAGAGGCAGGATTCACCATGATTTCACTTGAGGATGCCAGTACATTCACTGGCAAAATCATTAATCCTTTAAGTATTTCTTACCTCTATTGAGTTTTCATAAAAATATTTGTTGGTGGACTTTGGCTAGAAACAAGAACAATAGAAAAGAGTTAGCATTGATTAAGCAGAGCTGTTAAAAATGTACGTATTTGCTAGAAGGCTGGAATGAATATGGGTTCAAATTCTGGTTCTGACACTTGTTAGCCATGTAACCTTTGGGCAATTCTCTTAATATATCTGAGTATCCATTTCTACATCTAAAAATGAGGGAATTGGACTACTTATATATATATATTTTTGGATACACTTGTGGTCTCATTGGTGTACTTCCACCAGTGGTACAGATTGTACCCTATCTGTGCCTTCTCATTCTGTGTGGTGTTTGTCTGGGTCCTCCCACATATCTTTCCATAGGAATTCTGATGTAATTGGGGGCCATGCCCTTGACATTTGCATGGTTACCAGTGGACCATACCAACTGTCTGTTGGTTATCCTTTACTCTTGTTATGTGGTTAACTCCCCACATTTTATAGTCATGCTATCTCATCATAAATGCTGCTTTTCTTGAACATTTATTTCTTCTTTGGTAATATGTTGCAATCTATTCACATTTACCATGTACCTCTTTATTGCTCTTTGGGTGACCCACAATTTTAATCCTTCAAAGACTGCAGTATTCTATAACTCATAACCATATAGCATCATCTGAATGATACTGATTTTTAAAAATTAGGTTTTGTTTGAATGAGAAGCTTGAGATGTCATTAGAAATACTGTGTAATTTCCCAAATGCAATCCAGCCTACTCGGGCTAGTTCATTGTTCATCCATAGTTTCTATGCAAAATATATGTACTGATATACCAACTCTATGAACTTTACATGTAACTGCATATCATAGTCTGAGGAACATGCATTCTCTATTCACTTGGTTTTTTGTGTATGGATAATTATGGTGAGGCAGCCAGGTGGTACAGGGGTGGAGTACCAGGCCTGGAGTCAGGAGGACCTGAGTTCAAATGTGGCCTCAGACACTCACTAGCTATGTGACCCTGGGTAAATCACTTAACCCTCTGCCTCAATTTCCTTATCTATAAAATGAACTAGAGAAGGAAATAGCAAATCACTCCAGCATCTTTGTCAATAAAAGCCCAAATGGGGTCGTGAGGAATCATATCTCATTTAGGAGGTTTTTTTCTAATGTACTCTAGAGCTGGATGCATAGGCTGCAGTTATTTTCGTGGCAGTCTTCTTACAAAGGCTTGTCACGAGCCCTGCAGTATAAATAGACTAAATATCACATGAAATATTTCTTGTTGCTTTTGGACATATGTTGGGAAAGCAGTGAATTTGCTATGGATAGGCAGGCAGGACAAAAGGCACTATGCCTGTTCTGGCCCTCTGATTTTACTGAGGCTCTCAGGCTGGTAATTTGCATGAACCACAATTGACATCATTGGAGTAGAAAGGAGTTGTCACTCTAAGTCAAACAAGGGACCAACATCTCAGAATAGCAATTCAGAATTATGACAGATTTAACCTAAGCTCTAGCCTTCTTTTGGCTGGCCAGCTGACTTTGAATTTGGGGTTAAATTGCAAAAGAGCGATTGATGTTATGTGTGAAAAGAACTGAAAACCTTTCCCTTAAAGGAATGGGGAAAATGATATAGCAGTGGCAATCCAGTGGAATAATAGCTAATAATTAGCTAACATTTTTAGAGCACTTTGAGGTATTCAAAGCATGTTGCATCCATTATCTCATTTAATCCTCAAAACCACTCTGTGAGGTAGGTGCTATTTTTATCATCCCTGTTTTACAGACAAGGAAACTGAGGTAGAGAGTTTACATAACTTACCCAGGGCCACACAGCTTTTGCCTGAGGCAGGTTTGTATTGAGCAATGTAATACAGAAAGACTCAGCTCAGTAACATCACTGGACCATCAGGATAACCTTAATATCTTAGCCAGGAGAGCAACTGACCACATCATTGCAGGCACAGGTGGAGATGCTAACCTAAGAACAGAAATTGCTTGGGCTATTATGTGTCTTTGTGGGTGTGCCTTCTCTCACACTTGTCTGTGTGAGTCTGGCCACTTGTGTTCCTTCTCCTATCACAGTTTGGTGATCTATGTGAGAATGTAAGGGCAATCGGAAATTCCTTTGTCACCTATTTTGCCTTACTGTTTAATTAAATGACTTTTTTGTTTTGAAATAATGTAGCTTTGAGTTGACTTAGTAAAAGGAAAACCAGTGGGAGCTTTAGAGCCCTGGTTTTTTGAGTGGATGCTCAAGTAAAGTATGTCTTGAACCTGTGATAGGTTTCTTGGGATATATGATTAAGAAGGCTCTAAGCTTCATACATGATAAAACCACTCTACCAGCTCCTTTGTTTTCATCCCCAGGAGAACCAATGAGTCATTTTCCATTTATCCCAACATTTTTTTTTTCTGATTTCATTCATAATGATAATGTCAAGATTGATATGATTGAATTCTAGTGAACTATTTAGTAGTACATTCATTTATTGGTCACTAGATAAGGACCTCACATTTAGAGTAGTAGCAATATGTACATTAATGTTCATAGTTTAAAAATTGTATGGTACTCAATATTCTCTTGTTTCCTTTTCTTGCTGTAGAAATGGAAGTGGGTCGCCCAGAAGTGAAAATTATTTTGTTTCTATGGCCATAGATTTCATCACCAAGTGGCCAGCCTACTGTGATGAGGCTTTCTATACTTAGCTAGGCTGCTCCTTGACAAGAGACATGGGTTGTTGCTGGGATCACGTTTCAACCCTTTCTAGCATTTTAGATCCTGGCATAGCTTGAGCTCCACTGGCATAGCTTTCAAGAACCCACAGTCACCTCGACACCATGAATTTGATCTTTGTGGAAGTATGGACACGTATGAGAATGTTTAACCCCCTGATTAGGAAGATACACGCAAAAAGTCCGTCTGCATTTTCTGGAGGGAATAGACACACCAAATGAAATCATTGTCTTTGAAGTATTGAAGGATTTACAGTATATAAATTATTTTTTTCAAGAGTCAATGTGTTATAGGGAATAGAGAATTGTGTTTAAAGTCAGGAAGACCTGAGTCTTGCCTTGGACACAAAGTGGCTGTGTAACCCTGAGCAAATCACTTAATCTCTCAGTTCCCCAGATGACTTTCTAAGACTAAATTGCATTACAGGTACTGACCTGCATTGGTAGGGGGAGTTTCCTCAGGGTGAGTTCCCTACATCATTGAAAGTATAGGCTGGAAAAACTAAAACGAAACAACCCAGAAATCACTTGATTTTCACACCTTTGTGAGATGCCTCCTGTAAAGTAACATTATCTCCAGGATTATGAGGCTGAGTTCTGAGGCTGAACCTCTAAATGATAACCAATAATAGCTAGTATTTACGATTTGCAAAGTACTTTAATTTAAATTATCTCATTTAATAAATGACTTACTCCTTGACCTTACTATACTAAGTGACATAGCTAAGATTCACCTCATATCTCCTAACTCCAGTATATCCCAGGTCATCATAATTACAGCATGTATTTATATACGTTGTTTTTTTTTTTTGCAAAGTATAAACTTACAAAATCACTTTCATTATAACAGCCCTGTGAGTATTATCCCCATTTTACAGATGAGAAAGTTGAAGGCTGGAAAGGCTAAGTGATTTGGTTATAGGGTCACCCAACTATTAAGCGTTTATACTTTAACCTAACCCTTGGACCTCAGGTCCAGTGCTCTTTTCTTTACCATGGCTGCTTTAACTACTCTAAAGAGGAAAGAAAATAAACCTCAAGACATGACTATAATGTAGGTGGGATGAAGTGGTGAATCAAGGAGGACGAGCATGATTCTCCCCCAAGGTCACAATCATTCATTTATCTAAAGCACTTTGGGTTGCAGGTTAGCATTTTGTACCAAGCAGGTTTATATTTTACCTTAAAGGGCAAACTCTACCTTTTGGAAACCCTTGATGCTTTTGTCTTTTAGAAGTTTCCAAGACCTAGTTGTTTTCTCCATGCCAGAGACCCTCCCATCAAGCATGAAAGCATTTCCCTTAGGATACAGTGAGTAAGTCAGTCTAGAGAAGTGAAGGTGATACAAGATACAGATAATGCTGGGCATGGGCTTTTGAGATTGAGAAGATGAATGATGGGAAAATTGGAGTTGCCTGGAAGTTTTACTTCTAGTGTCAGCATCTGTGGCCTCCTGAACCTGATAAGTTTCCAAAAACTTCATTTATTTCAGTTTGAATATTCCTGTGCTGGAGTCAAAACAACTCTTCCCATTCAGAGGGTATGTAGCTTAGCTACGGGAGCATCTTTTTAATTGCTGCTTTAAAATGGAGTCTATCCTTAAATCTGTGAATCGCAGAGTATCAGGGTTGGAAGGGTTTATTTAGTCCAATGCATATGTGAAGAAAATAATCCCTTTACAATATCCTGGTCATCTAGGCTTTGCCAGAAACTTCCATTGCAGGAGTACCCACTACTTCCTGAGGTAGATCTCAGTTCCACTTTTGGATAATGCTAAGTGTTAAGAAGTTTTTCCTGACATTAAACCTAACTTCTCTTTCTAATTCCAACCTCTTGGTCCTAGTTCTGTCCTTGGAGTGGGGGCAGGGGACAAGCAGAAGAAATCTGATCCTTTTAGTTTAGTTCAACTGAACTAAAACAAAAATTGTTTATTAAGCATTTACTCTGTACAAGGCAATCATGTAAGGTGCTGAGAACACAAAGACAAAACTAAAAACAGTTTTCCCTGCCTGCATTTCCCTGTTTACATCCTATATTTAAAAATGTTTGTTGAGAATAGACATCCATTGACTGAAGAATGGTCAGACAACTTGCCATGTTGTAAATGAATGTAAGAGAATATTGCTGTACTGTAAGAAATGTTGATGTGAATTGTTGCAAAGGGAAGTAAGAAGAACCAGAAAAACAGTATGTGTAACGACTACAACAGTGTAAGTGGAAAGAACAACACCAAGCATAAAACAGTTGAAACCGAGTGCTATGAAGTTATAATGATCAAACATGACTCTAGGGAAGGAATGAAAGACTTCACCTCCTTCCCTTCTTGGCAGAAGTGGGGGCCTATGGCCGTGGAACACTACATATAGTGTTAGACTTGGTGTATTGGTTATTTTCTGAACTTTTTTTCTTTGTATTCTTGTAAAAAAATAAATATTGGTTTTCTGGGAGAGGGAGGAGGGGTATATTGGGAAGGGTAACACGTAAAAACAAAAGAAATGGACAAAATTTTTTAAAACTATTAAGGTCCTTGAGAGGGTAGTTGCTTGAATTTTCTTTGTTCTATGCAAGGATTGTTCACATTGGTCCTGAGCTATGAGATTGAGTATTATTTAAAATTAGACTCTCCTGAAGTTTAGATGTTGGGCATTTTTGCTGGGCAGCTAGATGGCCCAGGAGGTCCAATATTGAATTTGAAATCAGGAAGACCTGAGTTTAAATCTGGCCTTAATCACTTAGTAGCTGTATGACTCTGGGCAAGTCTCTCTGTCCTAGTTTCCTCATGTATAAAATGGGAATAATACCATCTACTTCACAGGATTGTTGTATCAATTGAGATAAAGTATACAAAATATTTCCCAAACCCTAAAGGTATATAAATGCCAGCCATAATTATTTTTTCTTTTTTAAAAAAAAATCAAGTAATTAATTAATTTTTAGTTTTCAACATTTGCTTTTATAAGATTTTGAGTTCTAAATCTTTTTCCTCCTCTTTCACTCCTCCTTCCCCAAGATGGCACGCAACCTGAGATAGGCTATAGATGTACAATCTTTTTTTTTTTTACATGTACAATCCTATTAAACATATTTCTATATTAGTCATATTGTGAAAGAAAAATCAAAACAAAAGGGAAAAACCATGAGAAAGAAAAAAAATCAAAAAGAAAATAGTATGCTTCGATCTGCATTCAGACTCCATAGTTCTTTCTTTGGATGTGGATAGCATTTTGCATCATGAGTCTTTTGCAATTGTCTTAGATCATTGCATTGCTCAGAAGAGGTAAGTCTAACAAAGTCAGTCATCACACAGTGTTGCTGCTACTGTGTACAGTGTTCTCCTGGTTCTGCTCACTTCATTCAGCATTAGTTCATGCAAGTCATTCCAGGTTTTTCTGAAGTCTGCCTGCTCACCATTTCTTACAGCATGGTAGTATTCCATTCAGTTCATATACTGCAACTTCCCTCTTTATAGCCAACACTGCCAAGTCTTTTGCCTTAGCATAATTTCTTGGATGTACCCTTTGTATTCCTCCAACATTGCCATCACCCTGGGGGCAGGCCTTTATCCCTCTATGCCTGGAATGTTGCAAGAGTTTTGGAGTTGATTTTCCACCTTGAGTGTCTTTCACTCCAGTCCATCCTCCATTCAGCTGTTAAATTGATCTTTCTCAAGTACATTTCACCTCCCACTCCCCAGTTATGTACCATAACCCCCGTTCAGTGAACTTCAGCGCCTCCCTATTACTTCCAGGATCAAATATAAAATCCTCTCTTTTTAAAGCACTTGGTAGCCTTCCTCCTTCTTCTTTTTCAACTTTCATATGCCTTGTTTCCCTCCATATACTCGGAAACCCAGTAACTTTGGCCTTCTTGATGCTCCTCCCACTGGTAAAACTATCTCCCAACACCATGCATTTTAATAGCCAATAGTAATCACTAACATTTATGTAGCACATTTGGGTTTGTGAAGTGCATTATTTATGTTGTTTCATTTGTTTCACTGGCTGTCCCCCATCCCTGGAAGAGTTTCCCTCATTTCCTCTTCCTGACTTCTTTGACTCCCTTTAAACCTCAGCTAAAGTCCTACCTTCCACAAGAAACCTTTCCTAGTCTCTTTAATTTTAGTTCTATTTAAGGCTACCTCCAGTTGATGCCCATCAGTTAGGGAACGACTGAACAAATTGTGGTATATGAATGTATTGGAATACTATTGTGTTATAAGCAGGCAGATTTAAAACACCTATAAAGACTTAGGCAGTGTGATGCAAACTGATGCAAAGTGAAATGAGCAGAACCAGGAGAACTTTGTACTCAGTAACAGCAGCATTGTATTATGATTAACTATGAATGACTTGGCTATTCCAGCCACATAATGACCCAAGACAATTCCAAATGACTTAACAGGAAAAATTCCATCGACATCCAGAAAAAGAATTGATGGGGTCTGAAGGCAGTTTGAAGCATGCTGTTTTCACTTTTTTATTTCTTGTATTTTTTTCTTTTGGTCTATTTCTTCTTTTACAGAGCGATCAGTATGGAAATGTTTTACATGATTGTACATATATAACTTAGAACAAATTGGTAACTGTCTTAGGGAGGGGAAAGTTGAAGGAGGAAGTAAGAAAATTCAGAACTCAAAATTTTTCTAAAAGGTTAAAATTTGTTTTTACATGTAAATGGAGGAAAAATAAAATACCATAAAAAGACTACTCCCAATTTATCATATCTATATATCTGTATCTTTCTTATACTAAGTTGATTGCATTTTGTCTCCCGTATTAGACTGTGTGCTCCTTGACAGCAAGGACTGTTTCTTCCCCTTTCTTTGTATATGTAGCATTTAGCATGGTTCCTGGAACCCAGTAGGCACTTATTAAATGTTAATTGATTATGTGTCAACTGTGTGTCAAGCACTGTGCTAAGGACTGGGGCTACAAAAACAGAAGCAAAGACTTTTGCCTTTAATCAACAAGGTGGTTGGCAAGGCAGTAAAAGAGTATTGACTAGAGTATGAGGACTGAAGCTAAACATGGTGATGGGCTTTTTTGAAATAGTGGGCAGCGTGAGGAAGTAAACAATGGGAAGGGAGGTGTCGTTGTGTGGGATCCTGGAGTGAAAATTTCTTCATAACAGCAAAACAATTGACCTTTATGTTTTAATTTTTTTCCTATTAGTTTATTCATTCCTTCCCCCTTCCCATTTATTTCCCTTGAGATTCTAGAACTTTTCTTATTCCAAATGAATGTTAGTATTTTGTTTAGTCCTTTGAAATTTCCCCTGGTAGTTTGATTGGTCTAGCACTGTCTATAAATTAATTTAGTTAGCATCGTTATTTGTATCATATTATCAAAGCCCAACCACAGCAATGAATATCCCTCTAATTATTTAACTGCTCATTATTTCTTTAAAGAATGTTTTATAATTGTATTCATATGAGGCTTAAATGTGTCTATAGATTAACTCCCGGATGTTTTATGCATTTTTAAATTGAGCTTTCCTTTTTGTTATTTCCTCTTAAAATTTATTATTTTCATATAGAAATGCTGTTGAATTTGTTTTTAACTCTTCTGCTTTTGCTGCAGCCATTCTCTGTCTCAATTAGTTTTCCCCAACCTCAGTTGATAATGAATTCTTGGCTACCTATGAATAACCACCCCTTTGCCCTGTTTTCTCATGCCCAATCTACCTCAACCCTGCCTCTCTGGGGTCCCATTCCAGATCTGTTCACCCGTTCAGTTGTGCTCTTTGGGACTCTAGTCTAGAACAATTAACAAACTTTCCTTCCTTTTAGACCTCTTCATCCCAAGTCTTTTTTGGAACACACAGAGACTGTCTTAGCCCACCCTTCTCCCTCACTTCCTTACACTGAATGTTCAGCCATCTTTTCTAGTAAATCACATTTCCTCATTTCTCCCTTCCACACCTTCTGTCTACTCTCCTATATCCACTGGCCATGGAAGGGGGTTTTGTTGTTTTTGCTTTTGCCATTGCTATTTCCAGACTCTCTCTCTCTCTTTCTCTCTCTCTCCTATCATCACAAAATAGTTTCTCATCCTTTGAGGTTTACTGTATTCAGATTTGTCATCCAATCCAGATTCTGGTAGATATTATCTGTTGACTGTAGGATATTCTTCCTCCTTTCTCAGTAAAGTAGATGCTTGGTTCATGGTCTTCTACCCCCATTCTAACTCTTACCCTTAAACTCGGGAATTTCAATATATGTGTTCCTTCAAACACCCCAACACCCAGCTGGTCAATCTCCTCACCTATGACCTGCTTGTCTCTCTAGTTATACACAAGGGTGGTCATAACTTTCACAAGTATTCCGTGATCGAGAACTCTAAAATTCCTTTATCTGATCACCATCTCCTACAAGTCTCTCTCTGTGGGTACCTTACATCCCTTATTAATCTTTCCTAGAACCTCTAAACCTTCTTAGCAAAGGTTGTTTGTTAACCTCTTTGTTGTTGTTCAGTCTCTTTGTGATCAAATATGGGGTTTTCTTGACAAAGATATTGGAGTGGTTTGCCATTCCCTTCTCCAGCTCATTTTACAGATGAGGAACTGAGGCAAGCAGAGTTAAGTGACTTGCCCAAGGTCATACAGTTAGTATTTAAGGCCAGATTTGATCTCAGGAAGATGAATCTTCCTGATTCCAGGCCTGGCACTTTTATCCACTGAGCCATCTAGCTGCTTCAATCACTCTACCTCTCATCAATTTCTCAGGCTATTGCCTCTGCTCCCTTCATTGCTTGCCCTCTCCTACCTTCTCAGCCTCAACCCTTTAATTAGCCGTTTAGCTCTCCCCTGTCTTTGACTTCTCATTCTCACTCACCTCGCCTTTCCACCCAGATGATGCATCTTGTTGCTTCTTTCTTCATTTCATCTCTCACATGTGCATCCTCCTCTTTACTCACACAGCCCAATCAAGACCCTCATTAATCTTAGTCTCTGTCTTGTTTCTCTACACTTTACTGTATCCTCTACAAGACTACCAAAGTGTTTTCCTAAATCAGAGGTCTGAAAATATTATCTCATTTCTCAATAAGCTCTTTTGCCTCCTATGATAAAATATAAACTCCCTGATATTTAAAGCCCTTTACAATTGACCCCAAACTACTTTTCCTGTATTATTACACATTACTCTCCTTCATGCATTCAAACATATTGTCTATTCAAATTATCGTTCTTGCTGTAGCTCCCACTGGACTCCTGTCTTTCCACACTCTATCTCTCATCTCCATGCCTTTGTACTAACTGTTGCCCATGCCTAGAATGTACTCTCTCCCCTTCTTTGCTTCTTTGAATCCTTGAATTCCTTCTCTAGCTTACCTTAAGCACCATTTTCTGTACTAGGCCTTTTCTGGTCCTGCCTTGCTGCCCCACCAGGTCCAAGGTTACCTTATAACTGTTTTATATATACTTATAATATATAAGGTAGTTGAGTGGATAGTGTGCTGGGTTTGAAGTCAGGAAGACTCGTTTTCACAAGTTCAAATCCAGTCTCAGAGACTTACTAGCTGGGTGACCCTGGGTAAATCACTTAACACTGACTGCCTCATCTGTAAAAATGAGCTGGAGAAGGAAACTGCAAATC
Source organism: Pseudochirops cupreus (assembly GCA_028627135.1). Classification (NCBI taxonomy): domain Eukaryota; kingdom Metazoa; phylum Chordata; class Mammalia; order Diprotodontia; family Pseudocheiridae; genus Pseudochirops; species Pseudochirops cupreus. Next base: position 441,636,716 of record CM053580.1, on the reverse strand, counting down.
ACTCCAGTATCTTTGCCAAGAAAACCTCAAATGGGATCATAAAGAGTCTGACATGACTGAAACAACTGAACGACAAATTTTGTTTATAAATATCATATATATCACACACACACACACACACACACACACACACACACACACACACACCCCTACATATATGCCTGCTTGTCTCTTCTGTTAGACTGTAAGTTTCTTCAGGGCAAAGACCTATTTGCTTTTGTCTTTGTATCCCTACCACTACATATAGTAGGCGTTTAATAAATTGATTGGCTTATTTCTTTGGATTTTCCGAGTAAGGGTAATTTTGCCTTTGCTTATATCCTAAATTTCTTTTTTTATTACCTCCAATCTAATCTTTATATATGTTGTATATACATAGTTATTGATATGTCTCATCTGTTAAAATGTGAGCTCCTTGAAGGCAAGGGTTCTCGTTGCATCTCTTTGTGTCCCTGGGGGGTGTGAGTAGAAAGCACTTAAGACATTAGTTCTTAACTTGTGGTTGCGACCCCTTTGGAAGTTGAACAACCCTTTCACAGGGGTTACAGGGGTCGCCTAAGACCATTGGAAAACACGTATTACCGATGGTCTTAGGAACTGAGACATGGCTTCTCTATCCATCTCCAGGCAGGTCCGCCCACATGCAGATACGCCCACATACGAGTATTAAAGTGTCGGGGCATTGGGAAGGTTGAGAACCACTGACTTAAGAGATACTTGTATTATCTTAAACATCTCTTGAACTGTGTGCTGCAGCCTTGTGGAAAGGGTTCTTTTACTGAAGACTGGTTGAAAAAAATTTGTAATCTCTATCCAGCATACTCAGTTTCTGTTCCTAAATATTTTCTAAATCATTTTATCTGAAGAAGAGTAAAAGTATTGCCATATCATGTGTGGACTTGTTTATACATCTATTTAGGTGTATAAATAGGATTACCGAAAAGACCAATGGGCGTGTTAGAGTATCTGTTTTTATGACTATCATTATTTTAATGAGTACAATTTTAATATAGTTTTAATGACAATCTTCAAGACAATTTCCGTGGAGATGTTTATGACAGTTTAAATTCACAAAGGACTTTTATTCTTAAATAAATTCTTATTTTTTATCTTTTAAATTCAGAATCAGATGACTCTACTCTCACATCTTTATGCTCTCACATCTTTAAAGAGCTAAATTCATTTAGAACAAAGAAACCTAGTATAACCCCTTATACGCATAGAGTAAGATTCTGCTGAGGTAGATGATTGCAGGATAGGACAAAAATCATTAGCGTATTATGATCCAAGGATGGTTAGGAACTGTGATTGCGCAGAAGAAAGTCCATCTGTGTCTGAAAAAGGGGAGAACTAATCTTGAGATTTGAGAAGTGTGCAAGAGTTCTGAGGAGTGCCTGACAGTGCCTTGGTACTGCTTTAATGATGAAGAGACATTCTAGCCGAGATTTAGGAGAACTGGGAAAGACTTCTTGCAGAAGGTGGGATTTTAGCTAAGATTTGATGGAAGTGTCCACCTTTTAAAAGTTTGGTTAAAGAGACAAATATTAATAAAATTACAGAATTTATTCCTTATTATTCTCTTAAGGCTAGCATTACTTGCTCAAAGAGTGCAGGACTAAAGTCCTGACTGATGAACAGAGGAATTAAAAGACTCTTTATACATTTTTAGAACCATCCCAGTTCAGGATGACTATGTCACAAAACTTTATGACTTCCATTTGTTACCATCTGTATGTGATACAGAGTTCCTTGGTTGTTAATGAAAATTGACAATGACCAGACCAGGGTCTATTTACATTTTATGGTCTCAGGATGTCTGTTTTGCTCTCATATGGAGTAAGTCCCAAGATAAGGGGAGTCTCACTTCTCTGGTCTTTGAAATTGCAGACCCAGGGAGAGGCATTTTAAAATCAATCAGAGTAGTTTGTTTGATTAAATCAGACTTAAGCTAAAACATATTAAATGATTATAATTTCCCCACTTTTGGTCAAGAACAAATCTATTAAGATTTAGTTCTAAGACCAAAGAAGGTATGAAAAAAAATCTCTCTTCTTAGCTTTTCCAATATCCTTATCTAGGTGAACTCAGGTTTTTCCCAATCACTTCCTGAAATGGGGGACACTAAGGATAATAGTTAAACAGTTGGATATCCCCAGATATGTAAGTCAATTGCAATACAAGCAAAAGGAGAAGACTGCCAGGGGGAGCAAGATAGCACAATGAGAATACAGAACAATAAGCTAAAGCTGTAGCAGTTCCTGTGCAGGCCTGGTCCGGAGTCTTGGGAAAGCTGTCTACGTATGATGTCTTTTTCAGGTTCTGTGGCTCAGATGTTCACTCAGGGGCAGGGGTATTCACAGACAGGCCTGACAGTGGCCTCCAGAAACATGTGATTTTACACCAAAGGCACATAGAAATGGTTCAGTTTACCAGCCATGCAAGGCTAGGCTCAAATAGTATCAGAAATAGTTCAGTTTCCCAGCCATACAGGGTTAGGCTCAAACAATACAATCAAATTTTCCTCACCAGTTACAAAGTTGCATAATTACATTAAGTCAGGTACAGATTAAACTACTTAGGTGGCTCACAGTAGACTAGTTTTGGGAGATTACATGTCACTAAGAAAACTTACGCATGCACCATACAAGTTAACAAAATCATTATTACCAGGGTTAATTAACATTAATTCCTTATATTTCAGTGACCAATATCCATTTAAACAACACTTTTTGAATTCTAGATGCCTCATGTAGTTATACAATTCAAAAAGGGAATACTGTTTTTCTGGTTCAGATCTAGAGGTTCCCAGATAATTCTGCCTTAATACAAATTAGTACAATCACTTAAAATTGGTTCCACATTTTTGGAACTTCAGAGAATTTTCCGTTTATTTATTTGCTATTTCCATCCTTACCTAAATCCTTTTCTCGGTATAGGAATTCTTTACATGTGAAGATCTATCCCAAATGAGTTCATCTGCCTTTTAAAATTATCAGACAGATACTGTAATAAAGAAGAAATAACTTCACGTTTTCTGCCATCTTATACAATTTTTTGTGCAAAATATCCAAACTTTTGATATCATTACCAAACATGCTCAAAGTTTGAGTTTCCATGGTAGAAAAAAATTTTTGGAAGCCAATATTATTATGGCTTATTATTTGGAAGCCAATATTATATACCTATATGTAGTTCTTAGAAGAATCAATCTGATCCTGTTGCTTTCCTCAAAGTTTGCTATTCCTTTTACTTAGTTGAATCCTTTCCTCCTTTGGAGGATATTATCTCTATATTTATTTATTTATTTGGCCATAAATATAAGTTCTTGATAAATTTGCTATGAAAGAATAAGAGAGGGAATGTCATAAATCTTACCAGAAGGAAAACTTCCTTAGCTCTGTTTGATTCCAGACATGAGTCATTTCTAACAGGCAATCAGGTAGTTATTAGGTGCTAAAAGCAGGGCTTAGGCATAAATAGGTGGGGGAATTTCCTTTTCAGAAAGAAAACGCACAATTGGAAAATAGAGTCAGAGAGATCCCACCTGGGCAGTGTCCAAGGTTGTCTTCCAACTTTTCCCAGGCACAGACATCCACCTTTAACAGTTTTCAGCCTGCAGCCCATGCCATTCCATTATTAGCCTTTATGACAACTATTCCTATAATCAAGGCTTAAAATAATAGTAACTTTTGCAGTCCTCAAAATTTTTAAATAGCAAATTAATATAGACTGGTATCCTTTAGATAAGGCCGTCTAAAATTTGATTGGGCTATTAATTATAAAATCAAGTTACAAATCTTTCTGCCTTCCTAAATACTTCCTCACACTCATCTCAACATACTTAAACCCTTTAAAATGGATGCAAAGGTATCCAGACCACTATCTAGAGACAGGAGGGGGCTTGGATAAACCCCATTTGTCCCCAAACCTTCTTATCTGCCTTCTATATTTCTAATAAAACCTTTATCTATCTTTCCAAATCTCTCAAATCCATTATCCAGATTATTCAGCCTTCTGTTCCATTTTTAACCATAAAACAAGATAGCTCATAAGTTATTATTCTTTTCCTAACATAACTATGTACTGGAATTCTAGCTTAACAAAGCAGAGAAGTCACTGGCTACACCCCACAGACTGAAGGATTTATGTCCTTGCAGTTTTGTTTATTGTTCTCTAATTATACTCAGTCTGGAAGAGTGAGATACTTCAGGAATCTAAAATGTTCATTTGTGTGTTCAAATACAAATGTTAACTTGCTTATGCCATGCAATAATAACCACAAATTTAGATTAAAACAGCAAGATCTCTTCTGCTTTACAATTTATTGCTTTAGTTTAATAATAATTCAATTGAAAATTTTGTAGACCTTCAGAAATTATCACACAAGACCTTTCAAAACATTTTTTCTAAAAGTATTTCCTTTCTTTAAAAACAGTTTGAATATATCCTAGTATTAAGAGGAATAATCACTTAACCTTTATGAAAGAAAAATTAATTGGAAAGTTTTAAATGATACCTTTTTTTTCCTTAAAGCAACAATAAACCTTTAAAAATTGGAATTCATTAAACTAAGTTAGTGTCCTTGAGTAACATAAATTCCCAAAGTATTATTACAGATTAAATTCCTAGATACTTGCAGAATTCCTAGATATCACAAAGTTTAGTTTTAAGAAGTTGCATAACTTCCTGACTAGTTTTAATTCTAGATGAAAAAATAATAGGTTTCCCAGTAAGCTAACAAGAAAGAGCTCATATCTTTTACTGACTACTTGCTCTGATCATAGAAAATTTGCAATAGAAAGCTTAACCTTAAATTGGCTGGATGTGTTTTTCCAGTTGTTATACACAAAATGAAACTGATTTAGTGCCACACAGCCAATCAGCTTATCACTAGAAATCATTTACATTCTGGAAACCTTAAAATTAACACAAATATATCCTTAAATGGAGGAGGATTGAAATCTACATCCCTCTATATATTTTTTTCTCAAGGATTCTCATTTGCTCAATAAGAATTCTACAAAACACATTTCCAATTCACTTTGCGCAGAGAATCATTCATCTCATCACTAATAATGTGGAAATTATAACTTTAAGTCACTGTATACTTCCATAATAGCCAAAATTTTAAATGAACAATCATAGTAAATATCAGCAGTATTATTACCTGTTTGTAACCCAGTATAATAGCTTTAGATTATCAAATTTTATAACATAAAAACCCAATTTGCATGCACCACAATCCAGAGTAAAAAACTGCTGTAATATCATTCCTACTTCAAAAATGGTTTTTTTTCAAATTTCACTAGCTAAACAGACTTTTAGAAACACAATACAAATTTAGAAAGATAGCAACAACGATGAATTTCAAGTGACATCATATGACTTATAGAATAATTGATTTTATTACTCCTGGTATTCAAAAACCACTTACAGTTTCTCCAGCAATCCCAATATAATCAATTTCCAACTCCTTAATGCAGCAGTTCTCAACCTGTAAGTTATGTTCAATTTGTAACAATGAAAATACATCCTGTATATCAGATATTTACATTACGATTCATAACGGTAGCAAAATTACAGTTATGAAGTAGCAACGAAAATAATTTTATGGTTGGGAGTCACCACAACATGAGGAACGGTATGAAAGGGTCGTGGCATTAGGAAGATTGAGGACCACTGTCTTAATGATTAATTCTCAGAATCTGCTAAGATGTTTTTAGCTACATCTAACTTTTCATTGTAATTCTAGGTTGGCCAGACCAGAAACCACAAGGAAAAAGCAGCCTTTAGAAATGTTTTTTGACTGCCAGTTAGATCTAACAAGATAACAAACTCATTCACAGAACACACAATACAGACACAGAGACATTGACAGACAACTGACAAAATACAAAGACAAAGTCCACATTTAACTACCAAAAAGAAGAGGGTGAATTGGCTATCATTATTGAAGGATTCAAGATCTGGCAGGGTAGGAGTGGATGGGGTTAAATCCTGCAAATTTCTGCTTGAGCACCTCTATGGTCATTGGGGGGTGGTCTCGGTGCCCTTTGTTTTTCCAGTATTCTAGAACCCTAAGCTGTGTCCTACATTCTGCCTTCCAATGTCCTGGTTTTTTGCAATAGTGGCAAATACTAGGCTTGTAGCCCTTAGCCTTGTCAGGAGTAGGGTGTGGGCTTGGAATAGGAGTTGTTTGAAGCTCCCCTTTTGCTTCAAGGTCCTCCTCAGCCTTTGTTGCTAGTGTTTGCTTTGGCAAACTGGGAGGTAAGCTCAGCTATTGTCTGCAGGAAATTTTTAAGGGAAAGGTTTTTGTTTTTTTTAGCAGGTACTGGGGAAGGGGAGGCTGATGTTGAGGCAACTTTGCAAGTTGTAAAGGAAGAGGCTGCTGGCTTTTGCTCTTGCTGAGCCATCTCATTGAGTTAACTGAGCGCTAGTACTGGCAATAATTTTCATAAGACAGATCTCCAGAGAGGATCTAATTAATAGAGATCCAGGTCACCAGAGGGGATCTAGTTAATACAGAGAGATCTCAGATCACCAGGGAGGATCTAGATAATACAGAGAGATCCCAGAATTTCTTTCCAGAGATGATCTAGTTAATACAGAAAGATCCCAGAATTTCTTTATCTGCAGAGGGAATGTGGTTAATACAGGGAGATCCCAGCTAGCTTTATCTACAGAGGGGATCTAGTTAATACGGGGAGATCCCAGGGCTAGCTTTAAGGGAATTTTGGACTTCAACCAAACTAGTGGGAAGTTCCTTGGAAGCTGGGAATAGAAGAATTTACCAACCTCATCAAGGTCACGATTCCAGGAAGAATGAATCCTGAGGTGCCTGAATCATTAACTTTGATGAAGTGAGGTACTGCTCAGCTATTCTGCAGTTCCAATCCGAGTCACGGCACCATTAACTGTCAACCTTATAAAAGTTTGGTTAAAGAGACAAATATTAATAAAATTACAGAATTTATTCCTTATTATTCTCTTAAGGCTAGCATTACTTGGTCAAGGAGTGCAGGACTAAAGTCCTGACTGATGAACAGAGGAATCAAAAGACTCTTTACACATTTTTAGAACCATCCCAGTTCAGGATGACTATGTCACAAAGCTTTATGACTTCCATTTGTTACCATCTATGTGTGATACAGAGTTCCTTGGTTGTTTGTGCAAATTGACAATGACCAGAGCAGGGTCTATTTACATTTTATGGTCTCAGGATGTCTGTTTTGCTCTCATGTGGAGTAAGTCCCAAGATGAGAGGGATCTCACCTCTTTGGTCCTTGAGACCAGGGAGAGGCATTTTTAAATCAATCAGAGAAGTGTGTTTGATTGTAGGACTGGGATGATGGTCTTGTCTTCTACGGTAATAGGGAAGTAAGGTAAGAGATTGGAAGGGGAGAGTTTAAGGGGAAAGAAAGATAATGAGTACCGTTTTGGACACACTCAGTTTAAGATGTCTATTAGACATCCATTTTGAGATGTTTGAAAGGCAGTTGGAGATGCAAAATAATTTTGTTTTTCTTTACAATGAAGCTATTAGGCAGGGTTTATTATTATCCTCATTTCACAGAAGAGGAAATAATGCTTCAAGTGGTTAAATGACTTGCTCCAGGTCACACAAATAAGTGACAAAAGCTGACTGTTTGATCCAGATTGGAATCAAGGTTGAGTGTTATACCTCCCTGTAACAGAGCCTCTGGCTTTCCCCTATTGAGCAGGAAACATCAACTTTCATTGACTTTTTTGCCTTGGTGAATGAACCATTTTATTTTCTTTCTTAACTGTTAAAGATTTTGTGACAAACCTAGCTTTATATAAATGTACATTATTTTGAACCTATTAAAATGGAAAAAATAGAATAATTCCCATTTCTCTAGGCTATTAAAATTTACAAAGGCCATTCTTCCTCATAACAACACTATGTTAGATTAGGTAGAGCAAGTATTAGTATCTTCATTTTACTTCATAAGACTGATAAAAGTCAGAGCTGGGATTTCAATCTTTATCTTTTGACTCATATCACTGTTAGAATCATCTCAGGGAAAAAAATCCCTTTGTCCATTTTAAGTAGTTAAGAAGGGTAGAGAAAAGGACTATAGGGGCTAGGGGAACATAAAGAAGTATCCCAAGGTCATAGATCTCAGAAGCCATCTCACATAACCCCTCCCTTTCCATTCTTTTTTCACTTCTTTTTTTTGGAGGGGGGAAGGCAGGGCAATTGGGGTTAAGTGGCTTCTCCAAGGTCACATGGCTAATAAGTGTTTAGTGTCTGAGGTTGGATTTGAACTCAGGTCATCTTGACTTCAGGGCCAGTGCTCTACTCACTCACTAGCCGCTCCTTCCTTTTCCATTTTAAAGATGAGGAATTTGTGCACAGGGGAATGAAGTTGCTTGCTTAAGGTCACCTAAATGCTAAGTAGCAGGGACAGGATTTGAATCCAGGTCCTCTGACCCCAGAGCACTCTACTTCTCTTTGATAATATGTTCTTTTATGCTTTATATTGACAAAGACATACATTTATATGATTTAAAAACATAATAACTTCATAGACACAATACACATTTTCTTTGATGAATTAGACCTTACTTTTAGTTAATCACAAAACCACTCAATTTTGGGGCAATATGAAATATCGTCAAGGAGTAATTTATGCCTCCGATCATATTGCTATCCTTGAAAACTTTCAGTAATAACAATACTGTGATACCTCACAGACCTCATTTATGTGGAGATTGCCTGTGATAATTCTATATCACAACCCTCTTCATACCTTAGCAGAGTTTCTGTGTCCTGAAATATTCATCTCTTCATGTCCAGCTCTCATGCTGCATCTTGAGTCCGTCACTTTTCTTTCAGAATGTGGGTAGCATTCTTCATTATCAGTCTTCTGGGATCATGGTTGATCATTCTATTATTTAGTATTAAGTCTTTCATAGTTGTTTGTCTGTACAATGTTGTTAATGTATAAATTGTATTCCTGGTTCTCCTCATTTTATTCTGCATCAGTTTATGTACATTTTCTCAAGATTTTCTGAAACCATTCCTTTCATCATTTCTTATGTGATTTTCTGTCTCATTTATATAAAATAATTTGTTCAGTCATTATCCAGTTGTTAGGTACTCTCTTAGTTTCTAGTTATTTGCTACCCTTAAAAAGAGCCACAAAAAGTATTTTTGTACACATTTCCTCTTTCTTTGGAGTGTAGACCTAGTAGTCTAATTTTTGAGTCAAAGTGTAGTTCCAAATTGCTCTCCAAAATGACTGAACCAATTCACAATTCTATCAAAAGAGCATTTATGTACCTGTTTTCCTACTGCCCCTCTAAACATTTTAAATTTTTCTCTTGTTATCATCTTCTCTAGTCTGATGGGTTTGTTGCTTTAATTTGCATTTCTCTAATTATTGGTATTTTGGAATATTTTTTTCTTATGGCTCGTTGATGGCTTGGATTTCTTCCTTCAAAAGCTGCCTGTCATTTGGCTCCCACTCTCACAGATGTTTTAGTCCGTTGAGCTCCAGAGATAACCTAATCCATACACACCTCCAAAAGTCCACCCCCCTTCCAAATCCCAATACATACATCTCTCTAAAAAGTCCCTCTCTCACCCTGTTGCCCAGTTTTCTCACCTCTCTACATGTTCAAAAAACTCCTATATCCTTCTAGATGTATGTGTTGTTTCCTCTTCAACCCAGGATGAGTAAGGTTCCAACATTACCAGCCCTCCACCCTAACCTGCTTCCTCTGGATTAGTTCATCCTTACATGCTCCATTTTAATTTAATTTAATTTTTTGCTTTTTGGAGGGGGAAGGCAGGGCAATTGGGGTTAAGTTACTTGCCCAAGGTCACACGAGAAATTTATGTGATAACTTTGTTGTATATTTCGAGGGAATAGCAAATTGTACATGGTAGATTTTCAGTTTCATGTGCAATCATCTTTTTTGTTGTACTGTGTTATAGAAATGCTCATTTTGTTCCTTGAATTGAAAATGCAATAAAATTTTAAGAAAGAGAGAGATAGCCCAAGGGCAGGTAAGAGCCAGTTGGACACAAGACAGCTTTAAGATGTACTAAAGAAAAAGTAATAAAAAATGGACCAAAGTGACCTTAAGAGACTGAGAAGTAAAATGTCTTCATATGCCAAGAGGTCATAAGAAAAAGCAGCACTCAGATACTTCAGTGAACTCAGAAATTTCTTTTTTTTTTCCTTTTTTTTTCTTTTTGTATTTTTTCTTTTTTTTTCTTTTTTTCTTTTTAAATTTTATTTTAGTTTGCATCATTCATTTCCACAAGATTTTGAGTTACATATTTTCTCCCCCTCTTTCCCCCACCCACCGCCCCAATACAGGCATCCCAGTGTGTCCTCCCTCCCCCAGTCTATTCTCTCCTATGTCACTTTTTGGTAGGG
>CM053580.1:441609106-441625804 GCA_028627135.1 Pseudochirops cupreus | reverse complement strand
TATTCACCACACCACCTAGCTGACCCATATTCTAGTACCTTTGCCAAGAAAATCCTAAATAGGGTCACGAAGAGCCAGACAAGACTGAATAACAACAAGTATCCCACTCTCCACAGTGGCTCTTCCAAACCTTTTTATTCCCTGCCCCCACACTCTCAGTTGAGAACTTTGCCTCATCTTTTACTGAAAAAATTTCTGCCTTAGAGCGCTTTCTTTTCCCCTGTTCCTTATCTCATATAACTTAGATGCCTTCTGCCTGTATCTTCTTCACTCCTGCCTTACATGAAAAAGTAGCTCTTCTTGTCTAGGGAAAAAAAAATCCCTCTACACTAACAGGTGATCCTGTGGCCTCTAGCAGATTGCTGCCTTCCAACTCTCACTATCTTCCATCTCTCACCATCTATTGGCTACTTCCCTACTGCCTATAAACATGCCTATGTTTCTCTCCCACCCCCAAAGTACCCTTATTTGATCTGGCCATTTCTGCTAATTATCATCCCATATCTCTCCTGCTTTTTGTGACTAAATTCCTTTGGAAGCTTGACTATAATAGTTAACTTCAACTTACTTTCTTCTCACTCTCTTACTCCTCTATAATTTGGCTTCTGAGCTATCATTCACCTACACTGCTCTTTCCAAAGTTACCAGTGCTCTCCTAAATGCCAAATCCGATGGCCTTTTCTCATTCTTTATTATTCTTGACTCTAGCTTTTGACACTCAGTCACCTTCTCCTCATTACTTTATTCTTTCTAGGTTTTTGGAACATTACTCTCTCCTGGTTCTCTTCCTACCTATCTGACTATTTCTTCTCAGTGTCTTGCTGGATCTTCATCCAAGTCATGCCCTCCACCTATGGGTGTCTATCCCAGAGGGCTCTTCTGTTCTCCCTCTATACTGTTTTACTTGATGGTATGATCAGCTCCCATGGATTAAGTTATCCTACCTATGCTGATAAGTCAAATCTACTTCACTACCCAACCTCTCCACTGACCTCCAGTCTTACATCTCTAACTGCTTGTTAGACCTCCAATTGGATGTCCTGTAGACCAGTGGTGTGAGACTCAAATTGAAATGGATCCCTGCAAGCTATACATTGACTTAAGAAACCACACATTAACATTATCTAGGTTGTATTGTATTTTAATTTATTTTAAAAAAAATATTTCTCGATAACATTTCAATGTGTTTCTGGCCACACTGGGGAGTTTTTGTGGGCAGCTCACTGCAGCTGGTCATGAATTTGATACCTCTGCTGTAAGCATCTTAAAGTCTATATGTCTACTCATACTGGGCAGGGCAGAAGTGATAATTTACCTCTGAGAAGTAAGTAGTAGTCAGAAATGTAAGAAGAGAATCAAGAGACAGTGTCTCAGAAGCCTAGAGAGGAGAGAGTATCTAAGAGAAGTGGATGGTTAATGTTAAAACCTACAGAAATATTAGGTAGAATGTGGATTCAGAAAAGTTCAATAGTCAATTAGTTGATAAGAATTTATTAAGGATCCACTATGTTCCAGTTACTATGCTAATTAAGCACTGAAAGAAAGGGAAGAGATAGCTTTCAAGGAGTTCACAATCTAATAGGAGAGACAATATATAAACAACCACGTACAAACAAACTATGAAAGATAAATAGGAAATAATAAACAGAGAGAAGGCATTGGGAGAATTGGGAAAGACTTCCTTTCATTAGATTTGGTGGTTAAAAGATTATTGGTAACCTTGGATACAAGAGTTTTAAGTTAGTGGTGGATTTAGAAGCCAGATTGCAAGAGAAGTGAGTGGGGTATGAAGAAATGGGCACAACATATTTAGGTGACTTTTTCTCAGTATTTTACATATTGAATGATAACGTGGTCAATTTATATAGCAGAGGCAAGTGAAATTTTTTTTTTTTGGAAGGGGCAAGGCAAGGCATTTGGGGGTTAAGTGACTTGTCCAAGGTCACAGAGCTAGTCAGTTCAAGTGAAAATTTTTTAAGAATTAAGAAAATATGGGCATGTTTTTAGGCAGCAGGAAGGATCCAGTGAATAAGGAGAAACTGAAGATCCTTCTAAAGATGATGGAAAGAATAAAATCAAAAGCACAACCAGAAGGGTCAGCCTCTGCAAGGAGATAGGCTACCTTTTTCTCAGGGAATTTAGGAGTATGATTAAAGAAGTCAGAGGAGGAGAGAATGAGTGATGTTATATAGGGAATTTGAAGTGTGCAGTAGGGGAGAAGAAGAAGCTCAAGGTATATGGACTCTTTTTTTCTTAGAATAGAAAGCAGAGTTTTCTGCTGAGAGGGAAGGAGAGAATAATATTGGGGGCTTGAAAAGAGAAGAAAAAAATTTGTAATATTTTCTGTAGAGTGATAGAGAGCCAATTAAGGCAGAATAAAAGGATTGCTATGCAACAGTGAGGGCTTAGTTGAATGGAATTAAACAATCAAAATTTGTAGTAGGCTCAGTCTTCTAAAGTGGCATTCAGTAGCGTGGAAGTAGGGATGGGGAAGGCAAAAAAAGGTAGGGGTAATCTAGGGTTGGGGTTTGGCAAGATATGAATGGTGACAGGACAATGGGATATTGAATACAAAGCTAAATGATAGTGCACGATCAACCTGGTAAACCACAGGGTCAAGCATATGAAGGGAAAAATGTGAAACTAGAACAAATGTTATGTGCCAGGAGAACTAGACAGGGTGGAGGTCAGAGGAAGGAAAAAGAATAATTTTAGAAGTAAGGCAGAGGCAGAGGCTAAAAGGTTATAATCAGAGAAAGGAATTTCAGAATTAAAGGTCATAGAGATAGCATGTTATGTCTTAATTCCAGTACCTTCCCTCTGTCTGTTAATTCTTTCCTGCTTATCCTATATATAGAGCTCGCTTTGTATATATTTCTTTACATGTCTCCCCCATTAGACCATAAGCTCCTTTTGCCTCTTTTTGTATCCTCAGTATTCAGCACCATTTCTGGCACACGGGAGGCACTTAATAAATGTTGATTGATTGATTTCAGGGGGTGCCTGAAGTGGGAGTGAATATGGGGGTAAAGGTCATGGGAGCTGAAGCTGATTAACTGAGAAACTGGGGATTTGAGAAAGTCTCAATTGACATATTGAAGTTCTATAGAATGAGGCCCATTTTGAGGGTGGAATTAAAGAGGTACTCCTTGAAAATGGAGGCGAATGCCCTAAAGACTGATAGATAGCTGTGACATTTAGGCTAGGTAATGTAGGTAAATGGAATGAACCTCAAAGAAGGAGAGGTTTCTGAGTGGCAAAGGGAAGGTCTAGAAGTGGTAGTGGGGAGCAAAGAAAAGAGTCTGCTTGCTGCTTAGGCTTCATTATTAGAGGCAGAGCTGGGCAGTAGGAAAAAAATAGAAAAAACTAGCTTTGCAGTCAGAGGTCCTGGGTTCAGATCCCTACCCTGTTATTTACTGCCTTTGTGATCAAGCTACTTAACCCTCTGGATCTCAGTTTCCTCATCTGTAAAATGTGGGAGTTGAAACGGTTGACATTTAAAGTCTGTTCTCGTTCTAGATCAGAGATTCTTTTTTTTAAAAAGAATGGTTTTTTAAATATTTTTTCTCAATTACAAATCAAAACAATCTTTCACATTCTTTTTAAAAATAATTTTTGATTTTCAAATTCCTTTTGCTCCCACCTCCTTGAGAAGGCAGGCACTTTGATATAGATTATACATGTGTAGTCATGCAAACATTTTCATATTAGCCATGTTACAAAAGAGAACACAGACAAAATAAACCCAAGAAAAATAAAGTAAAAAAATATGCTTCTGCTGGCATTCAAATTCCATCAATTCTTTCTCTAGAGAGCATTTTTCATTATAACTCCTTTGGAATTGTTTTGTATCATTGTATTGCTGAGAATAGCTAAGCCATTCACAGTTGATTATCATAACAATCTTGCTGTTACTGTACAGTAATCTGGCTCTGCTCACTTCACTTTGCATATAAGTTCACAGACCCACAATGTTTGAGAAATGCAAAGTATCACAAACACAGATCAATACAGACTGAACAGACAAACAGAGCACTGGCCACCACAAGTGTTCTCTTCAGTTCTGCTCAGTCCCAGCTTGTGCACCTTCTTTTGTATCATCAGTTCCTTCCTGTTCCACCTGCCTCTTTTGTCCTTCTTGTTCCTGTCTTTGGCAAGTCCCTCCCACTGTGGGACTCATAGGTCCTGTTTCTTAACAAAGACTTGATATAATCATGGCCAGCCACAAAGAAACTTGAACTGAAACAAGGTGCTAAGTATTCATTTGCTTGCTATTACAATGATCTCTTTGGGATATAGCCCTAGAAGTGGTATAGCTGAGTCAAAGGGTATGCACAATTTTATAGCCCTTTGGGAATAGTTGCAAATTGCTCTCCAGAATTAGATCAGGGATTCTTAACCTTTTTTGTGTTCTGGATCTCTTTAGCAGCCTGGTGAAGTCTGTGGACTCCTTCAGAGAATAATGATTTTAAATGCATAAAATAAAATATACATTATTACAAAGGAAACAACTTATATTGACATCTAGTTATCAAAATATTAGAGGATAATTTTCGGGATTCCCAGCTTAAGGACCCCTTCTCTAGATCTATGATCCTATAGTAAAGATGAAAAGAACTAAAGTGGTAGAAGTATGAATGGAGAGGTTTGGTACTGATATAAGAGATAACAGCTGAGGTTGAATCCATAGGACTTGGCATTTGATTGAATGTGGTAGATGAGGGAGGAAAAGAAGCAAAGATAACTGGAGTTCTGAAGATGAGTAATGGGGGAAATTCCATCAGCAGAAACTGTGAGAAGAGGCAGGTTTTAGGAGAAAATTGTAGGGTTAATTTTTTTGCACATGTCGAGGTGTCAGTAGTACGTCCATGTGGATGTATTCAGTAGGAAACTGGAAATAAGAGACTGGAACTCTGGGAATAGCTTGGGGTAGGAATATCAGCTTAAGAATCATCAGCATTGAGGTGATCATTGAAGCCATGGGAATAGGAATAGAGAAAGATAAGAAAGAGGGTCGTGGACAGAGACTTAGGGGACACATATATTTAGGGGATAGGACATAGATGATGATCCAACAAAAGAGACAGAAAAGGATGAGTCAACAGGTAGGAAGATAAATTTAGAGAGAGCGATGTCATGGAAAGTAAGGGAGGAAGGCATTTCAAGAGACTGGGGGTAGTTGACTCTCAAATACTTCAGAAAGATTAAGAAGGATGAGGTCTGGAAAAAAATCCATTGGATCTGACAATTGAGAATTCACTGATGGCTTTGGAGTATTGATGGGAGTAGAAACCACATTACAAGAGATTGAAGAGTGAGTGGGTGGTGAGAACTTGGAGGTAGCACGTATAGATGGTAATTACATGTAGGTCCCAAAATCATTTGACTCAAATTCACTTTTCATTTTAAAATTCCTCATTGAACAATGTTTATGCATAACTTTTCACAAAATATACTAAGCTTGATTTGTGCTGGCCTATTATTTTGAAACATCAATATGTTGCATGTTTATCTTGTGGGTGAGGAAAGAGAATATATATATGTGTGTGTGTATGTGTATACACATGTGTGTATATATATATAAGTTATGGTAATCAGGATTTTAGGAGAGGAAAAAAATCAATGTATTATTGTTTCTGGAATCCATCACTGTATATTCATACTCTCCTCCTAGTCAGGTATTGGAAAGAGAATTATGTCTATGTCACAAAGATATGGCAGCTAAGTGTCACAATAGGTAGAACTGTAGGCCTAGAGTCAGGAAGACCTAAGTTCAAATGCTCACTAGTTATAAAACCTTAGGCAAGTCACTTAACCTCTGTTTGCCTCAGTTTCCTCATCTGTAAAATGGGGCTAATAATAGCACTTACCTCCCGAGGTTGTTGTGAGGATCAAATGACATAATAATTGTAAAGCACTTAGCACAGTGCCAAGCACATAGTAGGTGCTATATACGTGTTAGCTAGAATAATGATGATGATGATATTTCACTATGATGGTAACAAAGATGCGCTTCCCAGAGTTTGTGAAATTTACAATCAGAACGGCATCTTTCATACTCTTCCCTCTCAAAGGGGGATTGTGGCTTGTAGGTCCTGACTTGACTGGTAGGCAGGAGTGTCTATGTTAAAATGTAAATAAAGAGTTTTATACTTTGATGATTGGATGGATTTAGCATTCAATTAACAGATTTTTTTTTATTAACAATCTACTGTGTCATTGTGCCAGACACTAGGAATAAAAATAAAAAATTTCTACTCTTAAAGGAGCACATACTCTAATGGGGATCCATAATCTCCTCCATGTAAATATTCCCTCCATTGATACATTCTGTAACTTTTCCTTGGTTTCTCTTCTTTACCTATATAATGCCCTTCCATAAATTCTTCCTATAAGAGCTCAATGCACTAGAGACCTTTCTCCAGTTCTTTTCATATCCCCTGTAATCAATACTTCAGCTGTGCACTTGCTGTCTTCCAATTTTTCTGCAAAGACCAGCTGTGGTGAGTCAGGGTTAGTGACCTGGGATATAAGTAGTTATTAGTCTCTAAGGCTAATCTCATACTACTCAGATTTCTGTGACCCTACCAGAAAAGTGAAAAAAAAAATCACTCTATTTACAGCTTACTGAGTTTTATCCAAGGATATAGACAATTTTATTCCAAGAGTAATTTAGGGTGCAAGATGGAAGCTGGTTCAGTCTTCCACAGGGCTGCATGGGGGCCTGCATGCATGGTCTGTCCAAACCTGTGAAGTGTTACTCACAGGCTGCTCTGATATTACATACCAGCATTTTCCACAGGGTGGCAGACTACACAGATTTAATTATCCATTTCTGATATTCCATACTTCCTTATGGACTATTAAGTCTGACTCTTTCACTTTGAGTTTTCTGGAGTTTTAACTAATAAGGAAAACAACTGTTCTCTTATTACTAGCTTCTTGCTTTGTCTTTAAATCTGTGCATTGGGGTCTTCAGGTATTACAGTTGGTGAGGGGACTAACGAGTAAGAAGGATCCACCTCCCTGCTCTGTGGCTGGCCTTGCAATTTCATCATACGGCATACATAAATGGCTCCCATTTTGCTTGCATGGCATCACAGATGGTCATTTATCTAACTAATACTGATAGTAGCTAATATCTATATAGCTCTTTAAGGTTTGCAAAACACTTTACAAATATAATTTGATTTGACGCCCACAATGGCCTTATAAAGGAGATGCTATTATCTCCACTGTACCACCTAGTGCCTATTGTGTACAGATTGTATTAGATTCTAGAAAAGATACAAGAAGTTTAGATAAGACATGGTTCCTGGCCTCAATGAACTTATAGTCTAGATGCAATGTTAAATATAGTACTTATACAAATGCACAAACTGTGCATTTGAATATTACAAAGCAAAGTACCATGTGTCATTGTCCAAGACTTTGTAGTCACAGCATAGCGGCCCATTAAGGAAGTGTAGGCTTGAGATTTCTAGTCTCCCTTCTTTTATTTGCTACTCACAGGCAGCCTCAGAATAGGAGAAAGAATGAATTCAATTTCCCAGCTGGTAACACTCTGTCTTTCCCTTTCCCTGCTCCTCTTCATGCTCTGATCAATCTATACCCTGGGTGTCACCCACTCACATCTAGCCTCTCTGATGGCTCTTTCTTTCATCCCCAGTCTAATTTTAAAGGTAATTCTTTTTTGATTATCAGTTGGGGAATGAATTGTATTCTTACAGATTTAGCAAGGTTCTTTATATATTTTTGATATGAAACCTTTATCTGATAAACTATCTATAAAAAAATTTCCTCAGTTTTCTGCTTTCCTTTTGATCTTGGCTACATTTGTTTTATTTGTATAAAACCTTTTAAATTTAATGTAATCAAAATTATCCATTTTATAACTAACTTTGCTTTCCATCTCTTGTTTATTTGTAAATTGGCTGCCTCGGGGGCTCACTTTGAGAAGAGTTGTGTGATTTGGCCAGACGAGACTCTGGGCAGCCTTGAGCCCCCCGGCTGTGAAAAACCCAGATGTTGGTGCTTCCCTCTCTGGTAACTGAATAGGTAACTGATGTAATGGTCAGACGCTGGAAGCCGTCTGCTGATCTGTTTTTCTGTTTGTTTGTAACTTCTGTTTGTATTCTCTGAAGTTCAGGGTGCCGACTTTTCCCCTGAACTAGGTAAATGATATTTGATTGATTAAAGTAAGATTGTTAACCCACAAAAAAAAAATAAATTGGCTGCCTCTCCATAAGTCTGATAAGTAATATGTTCCATGTTCTTCTAGTTTTCTTGTAATATTTCTTTTTATATTTAGGTCATGTATCCATTTTGACCTTATTTTAGTAAATGGTATAAGATATTGGACTTTTGCCACATCTTTTAAAACACAAGTGCATACCAACAAGGAGAGAGAGAGAGAGAGAGAGAGAAAGAGAGAGAGAGAGAGGAGGTATGAGTAGGTTACCATAAATTACTAGATAATTAGAGCGGACATTTATATTGCACTTCAAGAGTGGCAAAGTATTGGGGCAGCTAGGTGGTGTAGTGAATAGCGTGCTGGCCTTGAAGTCAGGAGTTCAAATCCAGCCTGAGACACTTGACACTGAATTAGCTGTGTGACCTTGGGGCAAGTCACTTAACCCCAATTGCTTTGCCTTGCCTCCAGGAAAGAAAAAAGACTGGCAAAGTACTTTACGTATGCTATATGAGGGTCTAGCAATCAGGTCACCAGACTAGGCACCACTATATACCCCTATCCTTATTCCCCATGACAGACTAACTATGCAGGAGAAATGGCTCCATCCCTAATGTTAATTATCACCCCATGTAAAGTATAGTCAGTTGCTCCCCTTTCTGGTCTCCCTCATAACTGTAAAAGGGGAGAACCTATCTTCTCCTGAAAGCAGCAACCTTTGCATCTGTCTTCTCTCATCTAAGGAGCTTCCCAGTCTCCTGATTGAAAGCATAACTCAACAGGTCAGGACAAAGTGGAAAACTCCATGGATAAAAGTGGAGTCATGACAGGCTCTATGTGGAAGGAACCAGTTAGTACTTTAATCCTAGATCGCCACCTGCAATAGTATGGTGTTAGTCAATACTTTCATCCTGTGCAGTCAACAAAGTAACTTGAGATATGCCTTTAAACTATCACAGTGCTGCTTTATTTTAGTCTCACATTGCTTCACTTGGGAGGAAAGGTAACTGGGTACCTGAAATATATGCTGGACATCAGTAGAGTATATGGGGGAAAGAACCATTGCTAGAAAAAAGGGGAAGGTCAAGGTACCCACATACCATGGTAGAGAAAGAAGGTTGGGATATAGGCCTTTGTCCTTTTGATGGAACAACCCCTTTCTTTCATATTTCTGGGAGTGGCAGTGAAGAGGGAACCCTAGATCACTTAACAAATGATTACGGCCACATGTGGTGGCCTGAGCCTGTAATCCCAGCTACCATGGAGCCTGAGGTTAGCAGATCTCCTAAGCTTGCAAATTCTGAGCTTCAGGGAACTGTTCTCATCAGTAGTGCACATTCAGTTTATTAATACAGTGTGCCCTCAGGAGCAGGTGACTACCAACTTACATGAGAAGATTCAGCCAACCCAGATCTGAAATAGATAGGTCAAAGCTCCTAGTGGGTGGGAGTGGGTCTTACATTTGCAGCCTTCAAGAGATGGGGAGACCCAGTCTTCAAAAAAAAATTAAAACAGATGATCAGACATGGGATACTGTGCCCTGTTTTGCTGTGTTTAAATTCTTTAATTTTTAATTAATTAATTAAATTAATGAATTAAATTGTTTAAATTCTAACATTCATTCATTCAACAAACATTTCTTTAGTTTTTTCTGTGTGCAGAATACTGTGTTAGGTTATAAGAAAGATACAAAAATTAAATAAGACATAATCCTTGCCCTCATGGGATTATCTACATAGGTTGCTAACATATAAGAAAAAAATAACAAATTCACATTTATATGACATTTTCCTGTTTTCAAGATGTTTTTTCTTATAACCTGATGATGTAGGTAGTATATTATTATCCCCACTTTGCAGATGTGAGAAACAGTGTAATATATTGGATAGAATGTCAGTCCTGGGATCAGACAGGCCTGGATTTAAGCCTGCCTCTTACACTCATTACCTGTGTGACCTTGGACAAGTTACCTAACCTCTGTGTATATCAGGCCTTATCCACTGTGTACCCTGTGGTTTATCTAGTAAGTAATAAGCAATTTACCATCTGTATTGGGGGAAGGAGTTCCCCAGACTAACTGAAATCAGTTCTAATAATTGTTTACAGATAAGGAAATTGAGCCTCAGAAAGGTTAAATAATTTGTCTGTGAACACAGATCTGACTAAGTATTGGAACTGAGATTCAAACCCAAGTTTCCAAGTCCATTACTTATCCCACTATACCATTATGCCTTATCTTCAGTGTTTATTTAATTAAGATACGAAGAGCAAAAGAAATTCCATATTGGGCCAGACCCATAATCTGTGGTGGTCCCTCTTCTCTCATTTGTCAATTTCTGTCCTCTTACACAGTCTTGTGAGATTTTTCTGGAGACTTATCACCATAGACTCTCCTCATCTTCCCAGGGCCTAAGTTGTCCTTTTTGACATCAGTTTCATAGGATTAGAGACACACTTCAAATATATACTCATTTACTTTAAAATTTGTGATGGTTCTATCATCTATAAATTTATGTAAATTTTTTTGAAAGTGTTTATATTTTCAACCTCTACCACCTTTTAGGAATAATCAGTTTGGCAAGTTTATTATTTTCTTGGAGAGATAGAACTTCCTTTTATTTGTGTTAAATTTACTTTGAAGCATCCAGTATGTTTGCCTCATTCCAGAATTCTAGAATTTGGCAAATAGATTTATATTCACCCTATTATTTTGGGCCCTAAAATCAAGAGCTAGAAGGGCCATTTAATCCAATCACCTTATTTTGTAGATGAGGAAACAAAAATTGTTTTTCCCATGGTCACACAGTTAGTAAATGGTACAGCTGGGATTTAAATGCAGGTCCTCTGAGTCCAAATCTAATCGAGACAACAAGAATTGATTAAGTACTTACTATGCACCAGCTGCAATGCTAAATAAAAGAAGTATTAATACATGCAAAAAGAAAGATGCCTTGTAAAAAGAAAAAAGCCCTCAAGGAGCTTAGATTCTAATTGGGGAAGAAAACATAAAAGAAAAAAGGGGAAGGTCAAGGTACCCACATACCGTGGTAGAGAAAGAAGTCTGAAGAGGCAATAAAGGAGCCTAGGAAAGAATGAGAGAAGTTCTAAGGGCAGTGAGGTAGTACAGTGGATAGAGTGCCAGCCCTGGAGTCAGGAAGACCTGAATTCAGATTCGACCACAGACACTTACTAGCTGTGTGACCTTGGGCAAGTCACTTAACTCTATTTGCCTTAGTTTCCTCATCTGTGAAATAAGCTAGAGAAGGAAATGGCAAACCACTCTAGTATCTCTACCAAGAAAACCCCAAATGGGAGTATAAACAATAACAACAATCAACTGTAATAATAACTATTGTTTATACAGCTATTCATGTGTGTGATTTCATTTGATTCTCACAACAACTCTGTGAGGGAGGTCTGTTATTATCCATATTTTACAAATAAGGAAACTAAGATTCAGAGGTGAGGGGATTTGTCCACGGTCACATAGCTAGTGAGTTTCCGAGACTGGGTTTATACTCGTTGATGATTGCTGTATTACTAGTGATTGATTACTAGTGCACATTACAGTGCTTTGCATAGAGTAGGCATTTAATAAATACTTATCAACTATTAAGTTCCTACCATGGACGAGGCACCATGATGAGCACTGGGAATATGAAGATAATGAAAAAAGCATACATTCCAGATGTTGGGGTTGGGGAGGGGAGAGGAGGTTACACTCTGTACGAATACATGATTAAATTCTTTGACTTCAGCAGCACCTGAGGACCGTCTCCTGGATCATGGAGGGATGGTAACAGAGGCCGGTGGAGAAAGTACGAATGCAATCTCAAGTCCTGGAAGTGCTGAGGTAAGGCGCACTTTAAAATTTGCCACAAGAAGGATTCCTACCTTTTGTTCCCAGTGTCCAGGCTCATTTCAAATTTAAGACAACTTCACTGCTCTGAGTCCCACAGCTTCTCAGTTTTTTCATTTGGAACCTTATCAGACGTATTTGGAAAGTCTGAGTTAGTTGCACATTTTTTTCTTTTATCCATATTCTCTATTGCCTTAGAAAGTTCTATTAGACAATCAGGCATTATTTAACATTATAAAAATCATGTACCATTAACATTAACGGTTTATTTCGGTGTTCAGTGATCCAGCACAGAAGAAGGAATAAAAAAAGACTTGAATCCTCAGAGTTTTATAATAGGAATGTGATTCTTTGAGGTGTTGGTGGGAGACACCTGGAATTTCTGAGGAAGAAGTAGTCTCCAAAGGGAAAGGAGCCTGCGAGGCAGTGGTCTGCTGGAGCCAGCTCATACCTGCTTATCTCATTGTTCAGCGTGAACATTTATACCTTTGAAATTGGCAAGTGCTACAAATTAGAGTTTGATTTATTGTTTTGTTCATTGCTTAAGAATATGATGAAGAAAATATTAATGATTCAGATTAAAACTGAAGCATACTGTGTACATTTTGGGGAGGGAGGAGGAGGAGAGGTAGTTGTTAAACATTTACCAGCACACCCTTTCAAGGAGGTCACTAATATCAAAGATACCTGTTATTAAACACTTCTTAGCTTGGAACAGAAGATGTATCATTATAGTTGGAGACTTCCCAATACAGTGTACTGAGGCAGCTTTGAGTTAACTGAAAGCTATAGTCAATTTAGAGCTGAGCCATCTTCTTACATTTGAAATGAGGTGGAGAACTTCCTGAGAAATGTAATGTCTGATAATCAATACTCACTTTTGGGGGTAAATATGGGAATGAGTGAACATAAGCAACCTATTTTAAAGGATTACAAAGTCCTGGGCAGAGAACTGAAGAATTTCAACAGGTGGTATTCTCATCTTTGGTAGTGATTGATGGTTAGACCAGAGAGGGGTATATGGGCAGTGAACAGCTGGTATAAGAAGTACACTGGTAAAAAGGTGGTGTAAGAGTATGGAATTTGATTTTGTAGATCAAAAGTTAAGATAAAGTAATAATGGACTTTGGCTGGGAACAAAGTCCATGTAATATAGACCAGAAAGAATGCATTTGCCTGGAGACTTGTTGATTTGATCCATTTATTTTAAATAAAAAATGAAAGAGGGGGGAAATGATTACCTACAAAAGTTAGTAAACTAGATAGATACTAAAGAGTGACATATAGGACATAGGAAGAATTATGGTGGAAGAATTTTTTTTAAAGGCAGGAGAAAATAATCAGCAAAAAGTAATGATCCTCCTGGCCTCTGTTGTCTTTATGCTAATGCTGAGAATATGGATAATGAAGAAAAAGAGTGAGAGATCTTAATACCAGAAGGGAAATATGGCTTGATGGGTATCCTTGAGATATAATGGAATGTGATCCATTACTAGAATATAACAGAAGGTATACTCTCAGTTCGGAAAGATTAAATAAAAGTGGAAGCAGTGTGGCATTGTTTATTAAGAAAACTTCATTTTTCTTTGCTTCTTTAATGACGGCTTTGAGGAAATCTATGTGTCTAAGGCAAAAAGAATGATAGAGACCATATCTTAGTACAGAAAGAAGAAGAGACAAAAAAAGATAGCATCGTGGGATTATACTATAGATCACCTAGTCAGAAAGATAAATTGAAGGTTTAGTTCTTAATGCAGATGCCAAGCTATCATGGAGACTGGTTATAGTTGTAATGGGGAACTTGAGTGATTTAGATATCTGCTGCTAGTCTCTCTTAATCCAGATATTTTATGGTGGTTTCTTTCTGCCGAAAACAGAGCAGTTTACAATTACTTGAATTGCTTGCTAATAATTTCCTGCTTTAAAAGGCAGAGGATACACTGGAAGAAACTGATTTTATTTGTGATTCTGATCAGCAAAGAAAAACTGATTGGGAAAATAGAAATTATAGGGATATTAGAAATAAAACTAACATGGGTTCCTGACAAAGTTTTATGAGATTTCCTTAGAGATCTACATCAATTCATTATTGTGTTATGCAGGTATGGCACCTGCCTTGTTCTATCTTCCAGCTCTTACCCTAGGAGATGACTTCCTGATTTAATATACTCTCTGTGTTTGTAATTCTAAAACTATAGCTCATGATCTCCCAGTGATATGTTTATCTTTAATAGTCAGCCACTTGATACACTTGATATAGCTCTTGATAAAGTCATTCAATCCAATGGCATAGTGAAAACATTAACCACAAAAATATTTCTTTTATAAACCTGGGGTACATTATCCCACAAATATTCATACAAAATGGGTGTACACATAAAATAGTAGTAGAGAGGCATATATATAGAAAACACAGATGGCCCATGCAACTCATACTTCTGGCACTGTAGGGCCCTGATAGTCTTTGTATGGTATCCTCATGATGACCTGTCTAGGGACAGCATCTCTATTGGTCAGGTTGATCAACTGGGCTTCCTGGACCTGTTCCTTTCTGCAGCTCAACTCCTAATGTTCAAGACTTATTTTCTTTCTCTATTTACAAAACTACTGCAGTATCTTTCCTTGGTTGACTGGTGTAGAAAGTATGTTTTGTGTTTTAAAGATAGACAAATGATGTGATTGAGTTTTTGGCCAGTCAGTGGCTAGCTGCCCTATAATTCTATCAAGTTTGAAGAACTTCACACTCTATAAAACAGTTAAAAAATGTCAAAACCTCTTTTAAGACCTTGGCCTTGTCTCTGTGTCTTTTGTATTCTGTGATATCATCAACTGGACTGGGGAGAAATCAGTTATTCTGGGGGTGTCCTGATTAATTCCCCTCCTCTAACAGGTAACCTTGGGTTCTTGGAGATTTTGCCAGCCAAGTGCCAGTTCAGACAGATCCTAACAGGCTATAAAGGATTCAAGTATAGGCCTGATAATGAACTTTGTGTCTGTTTTTTGAGTAATATTAGCTTAGATAAGTGCTGAGATCTTGTTGGCTGATCTATTTGGGGTGTGTGTATGTGTGTAGGTGTGTGTGTGTGTGTGTGTGCGTGTGTGTGTAAAGAGAGAGACAGAGACAGAGAAGTAGGTAGACAGAGACAGGGAGAATAAGGTAAGACCTGGGGAAGGATGTGGCAGACATTTCATATCTCGAAGGAGGCTAAGAATTCTAAGAGGCAGAGTTATTCTAAACACAGGGGACTACCTGTATTAAAATCTCAGAAGCTGGAGAGGTAATGTTGCATGTATCAAATAAACCAAACTGAGTGGAATGGAGAATGAATGAAAGGAGGTAAAATGAAACAGAAGTGGGAAGATAGATGAGAGTTAGATTGTGGAGGACATTTAAAGCTAGGAGGCGTTTGTATTTTACTGGATACCATAGGGAGTCATTGAAACTTTTTGAGTTGGAGAATGATGCAGTCAAATCTACTTTACAGATATTGATATGGTAGTTGAACTGGAGTCAGGGAGAGGGGAGAAGAGAACAGGGAGACCAATTAAGAGGTTGACAGAATACTCTAGGTAAGGTGTGGTGAGAGCCTGAACTGAAATAGAGTTGATATAAATGGATGTAAGGGGACAGATGGAAAAATTTTGTAGACAGTATAGAGGTAGAATCTTGGCAGCTCATTGGATATGGGGAGTAAGAGTGACAAGACACCAGAATCATTTCAGTATTACAGTCTTGGGAGACTGGAAGAATGGTGATACTCTGTAAAGCCAAGCTCTCCTAAGGACTGCTGCTGTGAATAATTTTAAGGATCTAATCATATAGTATAGTGAACTCTATTCAGCAGTAAACTAAAGCATAACTTTTGAGAAATTAAAGCACAACATTCACAATAATATAACATAACAACTTATTGCTAATGTGGCCACATAGTCTTAAACATCCATTCCTAGGTCACAGTAAGTTACAATCTCCTCAGTCAATACAGAGTTCCCAAGTAAAGTCTTCTTTCATCTTAACTCGAGGATATCTTCCAAACCCCATGGCTACTCTTCCATAGACTGACCACTCCCAGCTCTTGCCTGGATTCACCTATATCTTGCCTGAATTTGCATGTAAGCAGCTCTCCCAGCTCTTGCCTTGATTCGCATGTAGGCAGCTCTCTACTCCTGCTTCATGTCTCAGCTCACGGAGACAGCTCCACTCCAAGCTCTTTGTGGTTTCTATTTCTAGGAACACAAAACTTAATGGGGCTACAACAATATTTTTACACGTTAAGCTTAACAGAGCTACAACAATTTTTACATACATTACCAATACTATCATCTGATTCACTTTCTGTCTAATAGAGTAACACAAATCAACAAACAAGGCTTCTGTCTGAGAAATCAAACAAAAATCAACAATAAAGTCCTCTTTCAGGACTTCTCTAACAACAGTAAAGTCCTTTTTTATTTTTATTTTTTTTTCCTTTTTCTGAATTCTTTTTTTTATTTAAATTTTATTATAGTTTGCATCATTCATTTCCACAAGATTTTGAGTTACATATTTTCTCTCCGTCTTTCCCCCACCCACCGCCCCAAAACAGCAATCCTAGTGTGTCCTCCCTCCCCCAGTCTATTCTCTCCTATGTCACTTTTTGGTAGGGCA
>CM053580.1:441593309-441608606 GCA_028627135.1 Pseudochirops cupreus | reverse complement strand
TAGAGGGACAGGGTGGAGAGTGGTTTGGGGGGGCAGGATAGGAAGAAGGGACATGTAATCAGACTCTCACAGTGTGCTCACTATGGAAAGGTTCTGCGTAATTTCACATGTTCAGCCTGTATTTGATTGCTTGTCCTTCCAGTGGGGGTGGGTGATGAGGGAAGAAGAGAAAGAATCTAGAATCTAAAGTTCTATAATCAAATGTTATAAATATCTATCTATCTATATATATATATATGCAATTATTATTATTATTATTATTATTATTATTAACTACATCCAACTGGAACTTGAGATACACAGGCACTGTGGTTGGGAGATCCATCTCGCCCTATCAAAAAGTCAGAGGGGCGAGGAGGGGAAGACATAGGAGAGAATAGACTGGGGGTGGGGGGGGATACACTGGGATGGCTGTTTTGGGGCGGTGGGTAGGGGAAAGATGGAGAGAAAATATGTAACTCAAAATCTTGTGGAAATGAATGATGCAAACTAAAATAAAATTTAAAAAAAATTAAATAAAAGATTATAATGATGAAAAAATGAGCAGTATTTGAAGACACCTCTATGGCTATAGAGTTAACTTCACATTAAAAATGGGGTGAGGAGATTAAGCAAAGCCAAGTAACTGAAAAGAAATAACCAAAAATAATAGAACAGAGTTGGCCATAAGAACAGGCAACATGTATGACAAAGGATCTCACTTTCAATTAGTATAAAGACCAAGAGGGAGTTTTTCATTGACCCTCGTGGAATGAGGGTAGCTAGGTGGCACAGTGGACAGAGTGCCAGGCCTGGAGTCTGGATCTGACAGCCTCAGACATTGCCTAGCTGTGTGACCCTGGACAAGTCACTTATAATCCAGTTTGCCCTCAGTTTCCTCATCTGTAAAATTAGTTGGGAAAGGAAATGGCAAACCATTCCAGTATCTTTGCCAAAAAAAACCCAAAGGGGCCACAGAGTCAGACATGACTGAAAACTACTAACAACAATGAAATACTATGGAAGAGGAATTAGATTCATTCTGCCAGGTAAAAACTAAGTCCAAGAAGTGGAAGTTACAAGAAGGCAGATATTGGATTGAAATAAGAAATATCTCCTAACCTCTAATGTCTCCAAAAAGAAGAGTCAGCTATCTTGGGAGGTGGGAAGCACTCATCACTGGAGGTATTAATGACCCCTTGTACACAGTGACCTTAATAAATGCTCACTGAATACAACCACATCCTTAATCAGGGATATTGTACATACATGGGATTAGACTAGATGAACTCAGAGGTTCCTTCCAATTCTACAAGTTAAATTACTAGGAATGGAAGATTTAATACAAACATTTTAAAACCACAAGTGGGCTAACCTTCATGGGGACTCTATCTCTGCATTCACTTGTGAGTCCCAGAAGGAGGCACTGACTGGTTCTGAGATTCTGCTGTTAGCACTACTGTCTGGAACGGGTACAAATGGGAGACAACAGGAAGGAGACAGCCGTGGCCCAGGGAGTAAGGAACAGAGGTCAAGCAGGAAATAAGCAGAAGTAGCAAAGAGAAATAAGAGGAAGAGAAGAAGTTTAAAAACAAAAAAACAAAAACCACCCACTGGAGCAGGATTCCATTGGCTACTACCCCAAAGTATGACAACTGTCCTGATCCCTGTCATGACCCCAATCTTTCCTCCTGCCACTAATCTGATAGTATCTGTGACTGAGATGACCTTGAAAAGTTGGGGAGCTCTCCAGTCCTGGCCCTGACTGAAAAGAGGGTGTACAGGAGAAAAAAAGAAAGAATATTCAAGAAATGAAATACTTCAAGGGAATATGATAGTGTTTAGGGAGTTTCTCAATTCTAATTTTTACCTTTCAACTTTGGGCTATAGGCTGCCTGAGGAATTGATTTGTTTCCTTTAACATGTCAGATTATAGGACCTTAATATCATCTAATTCAACCCATTCAGAAGAAGAAACTGAGGCCCAGAGAAGTTGGCTGACTTGCCCATGGTCAGACAGGCCAAGATTTGAAGTCAGTTGGTTTCCTGACTCCAAATTCCAGTATCTGATGAGCAAATACCAAATATATACAGAATAGAGTATAGCTAAATGCTCTTTGAGAAAGCTCATGATTAGCTTTAAAAAAAAAGCATTAGCATTAAAAATACCTATTTAAAAATTATGCAGCTTACTAGTTTCACTTTATTCTTTTCATGTTTTTTTTTCCTTTTGGTCTGTTTCTTCTTTCACAACATGACTAATATAGAAATGTTTTACATGATTGCACATATATAACTACATCAAATTGCTTACCATCTTCTGGAGGAGGGAGGTGAGGGAGAAAATTTGGAACTCAAATTTTTTTAAATTATGTTAAAAATTGTCTTTATATGTAACTGGAAAAAAAAAAGAAAATACTATTTAAAAAGAAAAAAGATAAAGACTATGCATCTAGGTGGCTTAGTGGATAAAGTACTGAACTTAGAGTGAAGAAGATTTGGGTTCAAATCCAGTCTCAGACATTTCCTAGCTAGGTGAGGCTGGGTAAAAGTCCCTTAACCACCATTTGTCTTGGTTTTCTCACCTGTAAAATGGAGATCTTCAATCTTGTTCAATGTATGTCAGAACATCATGTTCTACTAACATAGTGTCTACCATGTTTTCCCCTCTGGTTCTTGGATTTTTTCACAGGAGAATATTCTAAAAATACAATGTTATCCTACCTCCTTTCCCTAATATCTATTGCAGTCTGCCTAAGAAATATTTTAATCAGAGATACCATCCTACAATGTCTCTCAATGATACACGTGAGAGATGAAATTTGCTTCCCTGTGCTACTATCTTTAGTCCATCTTGCTTATTAACCACACTTGATACATTTGTATATATAGCACTTGACTTCCAGGGTTGTGGTGATGCTTGGATAAGACCATATTTATAAAGTACTTAGCACCATACCTGGCACATGGTAGGTACTATATAAATGTTAAACAATTATAATAATGATATTAATATGATCAATCTTGCCTCTTGTTCCCTACAGTCACCACTTGGTTAGAGATTCAGAATGAGAATTTATTTATATGTACACAACCGATTTGTTGAGGAGGGGTTATTCAAACCTATATTTGCCAATATATGGCACACATAGAGAAAGTATGTATATAACAAAATTATGGTGACTAAATTTGGAGCTGAAGAATAGTGACAGAGGAGCATAGCAGATTGAGAACAGACCTTGAAGCCAGAAAGACCTAGGCTCAAGCCCCAAAACATAGTAAGTAGTACTGAAACTATAGCTTCACACTGAGGGATTCAATTACAGAAAAGGTGCTAATCTATATCATTAGTGCTTCTACATTAATGAAGCAATAAGTCAGGAACATACACACTTCTTTACTGACATCCCTGCAAGTGACTTTTTAAGGCTGCATTCCAAAGAGCTGGGATTGGCGCTGGGGCTGAGCCTATGATTTCATTGCTATACAGAACTCCCTTTTAGGATGAGTTAACTCTCTCTTACCAATGTAGGCCTGCCCCTTCGCTAAAATTTATAGTTCTGAAGACTTGCCAAGACCAGTAGAATGTAACTCAGATATGGGGGTTGCTGCATATTGACTCAGAAAACCACATATTAACATCATCTCTGTTCGATTATAATTTTGTTTATCTTGTCAAAGGTTTCCCAATTACATTTTAATCTGGTTCCTGTCCCACTTGGTGTTTTGTGGACAATCTGTTTGATACTTGCAGTCTACAGCATCCCAATACACAGTGTGCACTAAACACATAACTTGAACCTAGGACTTAACTTTGAGTTTAGCTCTCTTGAAGTGTAAATTACTCAGGATCTGTTGATGGCCCATTATCAAGTCAGTGTTCAGAGATACATTGCAGAGTTCAGAAAACGAACTAGATTGAGTGAGAAGAGAAGCTCAAAGAGCCATGCCCTAAAATTAAATGCCATTTAGCACATGTATCTAAATCTCTTTTGAGTCATAAAGCACAAACATCTATTAAAGAAAAAAAGGGGAAACAGGGAGTCTTTATTGTTGCATTTAAAATAAACTTTAGGATCATATCATACATTCCATCAATTGTTCAGTTTGCTATACATCAATCCTTCTGCTCCAATTCATAGCCTTCAGTAGCATTTCACTAAAACATGGGAGTTACTAAAGAAAAGGAAAAAGGACAAATGTAACCTAGCAAGCACAGTAATTATAGTATGTAACAGTAGTTGTCCAACTTCCCACAAAGAGCACCTAATTCTGGAAGAAATCGGTTTCTATGATGTAAAATTTTTTTTAAATTCTCTTCTTAAAATAGTTATTGTATCTGTACCCAGTAGAAACAGTAATCAATCTGTGGGCAAAGGACCCAGGTTCGAATCTAGTCTATTATTTTGTATTCATGTGACCTTGAACAGGTCACTTAACCTCAGCTTCCTCAACTGTAAAATTAAGTTTCATAAAATAAAACCCTGATACCATTAAAAAGCAGTATATACAAAAAGCAGCAGTTGCTCCTGAAATACACCACATTTTTAAAACTTCAAGATGATCATCTATTTTAAAGGGATAAATTCTGCTTTTACATCAGCACATAAACCTCCACCTAATTCACAATTACCCCTTCCCCACAGTGGATAATCCCCCCCAAAGTTAAACACAACAGCACAGAAGAACACTGATGGTCAGTGCCTTTCCGGGGTCTTAGTTTCCTAACAAGAAGAAGGAAGGGCGGGTGCTAAACCATCAGCGAGTCAGAACCACTATTGTGCATTGTTTTTGATCAGTTTTGTTCCTGTTCAAAGCTGTCTTCATTTATACAGCTGTAGTCATTGTGTATATGGTTTTTTGGATTCTACTTTCTTTACTTGGAAGATTAATCCAAACATGCCATTTTCGAAACAATGACTGCAAACACTTAAGAGGGAAATAAATGAACTACTCTATTTGTGTATTTGATTGAAGTCATTATAATCTAGAACAAAGAGCAGAACACACAAATGGCAGCTTCTTCTGGACAAAAGATCCAAAAGGTCACTAACACAACAATGACAACAACAACAACAATAAGGATCGCTTGCAATTACTGAGGTTCATCTGCAGGAAGATTCCTGCCTCTTCCAATTTTCAGAGATGCTTGCAGAGAGATGCCCTGTAGACCAGCTGAAGAACAGCTTGAATGTTGGTGGGAATCATATTTCAGACACCCTGGACAAAATTTACTGACAACTTTTTTTTTAATCCCACTGACAAAACAGAGAGAGACAAAAACATATTGTACTAAGATTTTCTAAAGGAAAGCAAATCTTACAACTATGTTTCAAAATTCCTGAATGATTTCTTTTAAGATTAAGGTTGACAATCTTCAAATGTTCACAGGAAGGACTTCAAGTGAAAACTGACAGGAAAGGGGTGGTGGGGGAAGGAAGAGAGCCCGGGGCCTAGTTTCAAGGCATCAAAAAGAAAAGGAAACATTATTTGATTCCAGATTTATGCCTTTCTCTAGTATAGACATCAGCTTCTTAAAATATAAACAACACAAATAAGATTTAGGCTGTTTTTGGTGAATTTTTTTAAAGAAAATGTTCAGATTTTATTGAATGTGAAAACTACTTGAGTGTGTAGACTATTTCATGTTTCTTATATAACACTGGGATTATTTTACTCAGACTCATCCTTTTATTTTACCCAGACTTATTGTTTTTCTCCTTCTTACAGCATCCAATGTCCGTTCTTATATTCACAGTGACCCCCACTCCCCTACAAACACACACACACACACACACACACACACACACACACACACACACACACACTTTTGAAGTTGTCAGGGTGAGCCTTAATAAATGCTTGATTGAGTGAATGAATGACCTTTCCGGGTGATGTTACTTGCAAACTTTTTCCCATTTTAAACTTAGATCTCTCACCTGGAATTGCTTGTTTCTGAGGATATATAAAAAGCAATTTCATGTTGTTGAATGGGGTGGTACCTACACCTGATCCCAAGAGGTTTCTAGAGACTCTCCTTTATTCTATCACAGATTGTGTGCCCGAAGTCCTTCAAATATCATCAAGCACCTATAATAGTTACATGGCTCTGTACTGCAGGATTTATACACCTTTTAACCTCTGCCAAAAGCCTAATGAAATTCGCCCTCATCTTATTTAAAGGGATTTGGCGTCCATAGTATCAAAAGAACTTAATTGTAAGGTCAGTTCACCTTACAATGGTCACACAATATGATTCTAATCTGTATCATGCATCTTAAGCAATGTTCTGTCTACTACACCTTGCTCCTGTCCCCAGTGTACATAGAGAAAATAGAGCCAGAGGCCTCTAGCACTGGAACAAACATGGAGAATAGAAAGGAGAGCTGTTTCTAATATTTATGAATATCAGAGGACAACTGCCCTATTTGTAAATATCAGCACAGTAAGAATTCTCATCCCTAACCCTACACCTCAACAAACCAACCAGTGTACAACAGCATCCTGTTTAACATAAGATTAATGATAAATCACAACTCACATTTACATAGCACTTTAAGATTACAAAGTATTTTCTTCACAAGAACCCTGTGAAATAGCAGGTCAGATGTCAGTCAGTCAACAAGCATTTGTTAAGTGTCAACCATGGCTGTGCTATGGCACAGTGCAATGCACAAGTCAAAAAAAACCAAACAACCCTATATTAAGGAACTTCCATTCCAATGAGAGAGACAAGACATAAATTACTAGGTACATTCAAGTTATATAGTGGATAGAATGCCAGCTCCAGGGTCAGGAGGACCTAAGTTCAAATCCAGCCCCAGATATGTAATAATTATGTGACCCTGAACAAGTCACTTAACCTTGTTTGCCTCAGTTTCCTCATCTGTAAAATGAGCTGAAGAAGGAAATAGCAAACCACTTCGGTATCTCTGCCAAGAAAACCCCAAATGGGGTCACAGAGAGTCAGTCATGATTTAAATCAACACAAAAACAAACAGTCTCAGAGGAAAATCCCTAGGGAGCTGGATGTAGGGTGGGGAGGGAAGGGGACTAGGTAAAGTCTCCTGAAAAAGCCTACTCTAAAAGGAAGGCAGGGAAATTAGAAAGCAGAAGTGAGAAGGCAGAGCATTTCAGGCATGGGGTGTTGCCAACGCAAAGGCATAGGGAGTGTTGGAAGGTGGAGAACGTTGGGAAAAAGAAGTGTCTGTCTGTAAGGAAGGGCAAATAGGTTAGTGATGGGATCACAGAATCCATGGAGGGGGATGTAAAATGTAAGAAAACTAGAAAGGTAATAAATGGCCAGGGTATGAAGTACTTGAGATGGCAGACAGGGAACTGAGGGAGTAGCACAATTAGTTATTGTTATAGACTCTAGTATTCTGACTCATGTAGTTGCTACCTCTGCCCTCCTGCTTAAAGGAGAACTGTCACAACTACTCATTGTTTCCAAAATAGCCATAGGTGCTATAGCGAGTGGAGACCACTTGTGGGTTAATGTAGACCAAACAATGGAAAGGATAAAATTATAAAGCTGGATGGAAAAAAACCCTCTAAATTGAAATGGAGAGAGAAAGAGAAAGAGAGAGAGACATAACTAATCTGCTAACTTTGAAAGTGGAAGGTCAACCCAGCAATACCATTTCTAGGTCTGTATCCCAAAGAGATCATAAAAACAGGAAAAGGACCCACATGTACAAAAATATTTACAGCAGCTCTTTTTGTGGTGACCAAGAACTGGAAATTGAGGGGATGCCCATCAGCTGGGGAATGGCTGAACAAGTTGTGGTATATGAATGTAATGGAATACTACTGTGCTATAAGAAATGAGAAGCACGTGGACTTCAGAAAAACCTGGAAAGATTTAGATGAACTGATGCTGAGTGAAGTGAGAAGAACCAGGAGAACACTGTACATAGTAATAGTCACATTGTATGATGACTAACTTTGATAGGCTTAGCTCTTCTCAGCAATGCAAGGATCTAAGACAATTCCAAAAGACTCTTGATGGAACATAAAGAACTACGGAATCTGAATGAAGATCGAAGCACATTATTTGCCCTCTCTCTTATTTTTTTTCTTCATTCTCATGGTTTCTCTCATTGGTTCTAATTCTACTTTACAACATGACGAATGTGAAAATAGGTTTGATATGAATGTATATGTTGAGTCTATATCAATTTACATGCCATCTTGGGGCGGAGGAGGGAAGAGAGGGGGAGAAACTTTGGAACTCAAAAATCTTACGGAAGTGAATGTTAAAAACTACAAATAAATAAATTTATTAAAAAAGAAAGAAAGAAAAGAAAAAAGACCAGGAAAAAAAAGAAAGTAGAAGCTCAGAAAAGATTAACGTGTATCCCTTGTAACCAAAAATAACTATCTACTGTTTGATACAATAATTCTCCAGGACAGAGCTTTTGATCCAGATGACAAAGTACAGCAAGTTTCCACCAAGTTAATGGGATTAAACAGTTTCTTGTCCTGACCTCTGTTGATCAAGAAGCATCTAAAATTGGGAATCCCAATGACAGATAACATTGAAAAGAAATATGCTGAACACCTGATAGGTTTGACTGCTCTGTGCAAAGCAGACAGTTAAAGATGGCTATGCTGAAATATAGGGTTAGCTAGGTGGCACAGTGAATAAGGCACTGAACTTGTTATCAGGAAGACTCATTTTCCTGAGTTCAAATCTGGCCTCAGACACTTGTTAGTTGTGTTGACTCAAGTCATTTAACCCTTGTTTGCCTCAGTTTCTTCATCTATAAAATGAGCTGGAAAAGGAAACAGCAAATGATTCTAGTATCTTTGCGAAGAAAACCCCAAATGGAGTCATGAAGAATTGGACATAACTGAAAAACTACTGAACTGAACATATTGAAAGATGGACAGAATTATAACAAAGCCAACCTGCCCATTGAAATCTGTAGGTTACTGAGTGCTTCAATATTAGTAACTCAATAACTATCCAGTGGCATTTAAGAAATAATCCCTTCCTCCATATTGTCTCTCCCAAGAACCCTAAACCTGTCCCAGGATAAGGCCCCAGACTCCACACTATTCCCAAAGCAATCCAGCTGTGCCAGGTGTTCCCTCTAAACAGCATACCCAGAAAAGAAAGTGATGATTCCTAGAGAAAGAAACCAAGAGTTGAGCCAATTTTACATCCTTCCATTTCCTCCAAAGAAACCTTAGACTCCAGAAACCACCAGTTCTCAGGTTTGCACGGAGGCCCCAACAACTAACCTCAGAAATCAAGTTGCCTAAACCAAGAGTTACTTAATAGGAAAAGGAATTCAGTACTGAAATAACTGTCACAGTAGAAGATTAAATCTACTGAATGTCACTTTTTCTTCTTTTGCTTAAAAAAAAAAGTAAGTCACAGAGATAAACACTGTACTTTGACTTCTTTGGAAAGTATTCATCTGGCTTGTTTGAAGATTTGCAAGGGGGGAACTCACCACCTCTTAAGGTAACCCATCAAACATTAGAAAAAGTCTAATTATTAGAAAATTTTTCCTGATCTCTAGGCTAAATAGGCCTCCTGAACGTCTTACCCATTACTCCACTCTACCTCTGAGACAGAAGGTTCAAAGAGCTAAATTAATGCAAGGCCTTCTATTAACTACAAGAAGAATGTGAGAAATCTTGCTGATTCTCTCATGCATCTTCCTAGGAACCTGTGCCATTGGTCCTGGCCCAGGGGCAGGCTGTCTCGAGTGTGTATGTATCCAATAAGGAAAGAATTCTTTATATTAAAGGTTTGGCAGCCATTGACATAGACACTATGTTCTTCTGTGGTCAAGGTACTCCTTTTGTCCTCAAGACTCTCATACATTCCCCAATCTCACTTTGAACTCCATGACATTATTTCCACCATAATTAAAATTCAACTGGTCACTTTCATTTCTGGGGTGCTTCTAGGATTCCTCAAGCAGATGTTCCCTGTACACTCAAGTGAACTAGCATTTATTAAGCATTTAACAGGGGTGGGGAACCTGTGGCCTTTTAGGTGCTTAGGTACGGTCTTCTGACGGAGTCCAAGGTTTTATAGAACAAATCCTTTTATTAAGGGGATTTGTTCTGTGAAGTTTGAATTCAGTCAAAGGGTCACACTTGAGGACCTAGAAGAAAACATGTGGCCTGGAGGCCACAGGTTCCCCATGCCTGATTTAGTATGTGCCAGGCTACTAAGTGCTGAGGATATAAAGAAGGACAAAAATAGTCCTGGATGACAAAGAGTTTGCAATTTAATGGGGGAATCAACATGGAAAAAACTATGTACAAATAAGATACACACACACACACACATAGAGGACAGCTTTCTTTTACAATGTGGATGATATGGAAATACATTTTGCATGACCACACAAGTATAAACTATATCAAATTATTTGCCTTCTCAATGAGGAGAAAAGGAAAGGAGGGAAAGAATTTGTAACTCCTTTAAAAAATAAATGTTAAAAATTACTTTGGGGGCAGCTAGGTAGTACAGTGAATAGAGCACCAGCCCTGGAGTCAGGAGGACCTGAGTTCAAATCCAGCCTCAGACACTTAACACTTACTAGCTGTGTGACCTTGGGAAAGTCATTTAACCCCAAATGCCCTGCCTTCCCCCCTCCAAAAAAAAAAAAGACCAAAAAATTGCTTTTATATGTAATTAGAAAAAAAATGATATATATGTATATTATATATAATATATACGATAAATTGAAGATAGATATTAAATGAGGGAAGGCACCAGAATTATTAAGGCAAAACATGAAAGGCTTGCTGATGGTAGGATTTTAACTGAGACTTGAAGGAAGTTGGGGGAAATCAGGAGATAGAGACAAGGAGAGAGAGACAATTCCAAGAATGGGGGGATAGCCAGTGAAAATGCACTCATGGCACAAACCACTGCTTTTAGTACACAGAGCCAACATTGACACGATAATCAAGTTAGCATTTGCCAACATGTTTCAGAAAATAACAAGCAGTGAAATCAAAATTCTAACGTCCTGCCTTCTCTAGATCACCCTCAAGCACTCTCCTGCCCAACGGTCAAGTCATATGTTCAAATTCGTTTTTCTGGGGCAGAAAATGTACCAGCTAGCAATTAGAAAGCCAAGGATCACGCCGGTATCTCTGGTACAGCAAAAAGAGCATTGGCTCTAGAGGCGAGGGGTGTTTAGTGTCTTTTCAGTTGTGTCCAACTTGCGATTCCCTTGTTTTGGGGGGGTGGTTTCTTTGTAAAGATAATGGAATGGTTTGCCATTTTCTTTTCCAGCTCATTTTACAGATGAGGAAACTGAGGTAAACAGGTTAAGTGACTTGCCCAGGGTCACACATTTAGGAAGTGTCTCAGGCTGGATGTGAACTCAGGTCTTCCTGACTCTAGGCCTGGCACTCTATATCTTCACTATCTAGCTGCCCCAAGACTCAAAGAACCT
Organism: Pseudochirops cupreus; assembly: GCA_028627135.1. Taxonomy (NCBI): domain Eukaryota; kingdom Metazoa; phylum Chordata; class Mammalia; order Diprotodontia; family Pseudocheiridae; genus Pseudochirops; species Pseudochirops cupreus. The sequence continues at coordinate 441,597,192 of CM053580.1, read as the reverse complement.
GGGTTCAAATGCTACCTGTGTGATCTTGGACACATCACTTAACATCCCTCAGCCTCAGTTTCTTCATCTGCAAAATGAAGGAGTTTGATCTCTCAAAGTCAGAGATTAACCTCTGATCTTTTACATCTTTTTCTTAAAAACAACAGTAAAAACTTGAATGATTGGATGGTGCAATCAAAGACCAAAATTGTGCATGCAATCTTTGCTCTAAAGTAATGTGTAAATAATAAGTAACATAAATAAATAAACACATGATACTGTTTGCTAATGCTTGCTCCCGTGAAACCCATGAAACCCAAACAGCTGCAAGGATTTTTAGTCTGTCAAAGGGTTAACTTCATTCAATGAATTTATCTAACGAATGAAATTTCAGAGTCAACTGATCTGTACAATTCCAGGCAGTCCCTGTCTCCTTAGTCCTCTTTTCTTTCATGGAGGAAGTTTGGGTTTCAATGGTCTAAATGGTGATCTTCATATCCCACATTATTCTATTTACGGGACACAGGCAGAGCTTTGAATGCACCAAAGACAGGAAGGTGGAAATCCCCTTCTGTAGGACTGCTGTAAGTGTATCTTTTACATTTAAAGAGTTGAACACTCTCTACTATCTCTTTGTGCATGTGTGTGTGTGTGTGTGTGTGTGTGTGTTTTATTCTTCAGGATGGGGAAGTGGGACGGAGACAGACAAGAAGCCCATGTGGAAGAAGCTGAAGAACTATTTCATTTTGAGGAGAAAGATGATCATTGGACAAAGATGTCCCACAGCTTATCAATGTGACACAAAAAAGAATTTAAAAAGATTTAGTTTTCATCAAGATATTTCAAGATCTTGGTTGTTTGTGTTTTTCCTTCATTTCTGAAGAGGAAATTATGGCATCAGGGAAATTATGACATGACTTTCAGTTGACTTTGATTTGAGTGAGATAGTGCTGAGCAAGGTCCCCAATCTCACTTTCTCCTCCACAGCCATCTGGATCCAGTGACCAGATATTCATCAGGATGACTGAAGATGACCTGGGATGCAATGGGAGACTCTGGTCCTTTTAGGCAAAGACCTTTTCATGTACTCACTTAGAGAGAAGTAAGGCCCATTCAGTGAATAGGCCTCTTTAAGAAGTGAATCAAGGGATGGCCCCTTTAATTAGAAAAAAAAAATTAAAAATCTGGGAGGGAAGACCCTTAGTGTTGCTGTTGGAAAAAAAATAGTTACCACTGACATTCACTCTAAGCCAGGAGGGCCCAAAAAACAGCCATTAAGTGGAGCTTGGGCAGGGACCTACTGTGGTCGAATCTATGGGCCTCAAGTGAACTGTGTTTAAGGTTGGGAGGGAGGGAGGGAGAAAGGGAAGGAAGGGAGGAAGGAAGGGAGAAAGAAAGGAAGGAAGGAAGGAAGGAAGGAAGGAAGGAAGGAAGGAAGGAAGGAAGGAGGGAAATCTAGACACTAAACTCCAAGTTAAGTGGAGTTAAGCTGACAGAGGAGTGACATGATGAAACTGCTAAAGGAGACATAGGTTGTTGACATGGCCAATGTGGAAATTTGTTTTACTTGACTATGGATTTTGTTTCCCCTTCCCCATTTTTTCCCATCTATGGATTTTGTTTCCCCTTCCCCATTTTTTCCCAATCAGGAAGGTGGAGGGGAGATAAAAATAAATGCTATTAATTGAAAATATGGGAGAGATTTTAAAATATAAAAAACAGACAAGAAATGAAGAAAGGGAATGTGCCTGATCTAATATGGCATCACCTTCTGGGCACCATGATTGACAAGGTACAAACTAAAGTAAATCTGGAGGAGAGCAACAAGCAATATTATAGGTTGGTATGAAAAGAATGTTACTGGAGCAATCACAGAATTTGAGAATTGAAATGGGACTATCTAACACAACCCATACATGAAAGGACTCCTCATTACAATACGCTACCTGAAAAGTAGTCATGCAGCCTCTCCTTGGAGGGGAGACGCACCAATTCTCAAGGCAGATAATTGTTCTTTGGGCAGCTCTAACTGTTGTAAAGTTTATTTGTTTATTTTTTATAAACCTTTAGCCTAAACTGACCTCTTAACCCAGAGTTCTTAAATTTGTCCCCTGGGGGCAAACTGATCAATATTCCCTCCTCTCCTTCAAATAACTGAAGACCGCTATCTTGTCCCCCTCAGAATCTTTTCCAGGCAAAACGTGACCTACCCCTTCAATCAAACAGGAACAGTTAAGGAATTAATAATAATTAATCTAAAGAAAAAAAAAACAATGGAATATATGTTGCTAAATTAAAATAATTCAAATGTTATTTGGTTGAAGAAGGAAAAGATTTATTTTAAATGGTTCCTGAGAACAGAAGTAGGACCTCTGGGTAAAAGTCAGAGGAAGGGAAATATCAACTCAACACAGAGAAGAAACCTCCTAAAAATTAGAGCTATCCAACAATGGAGGCGGATTCATTCATAATGCAAGTCACTTTCCAACATTAATATTCAAGCAGAGGTAAGATAATTTTCTTTAACAGGAGAAAGAATTCCTGTACTGAGTAGGAGTTTAAAGTAGGCAGATGAATCCTAATGGTCTGTCTCATATTTAAGGCTAATACCAAATCACCATGGCTTAGCACAGGGTTTACTTTTAGCTCTTTTTCCTTGCCTTAGACAAGTAATGAAATGAATAGGGGAGTAAGGAGCACTGGACATTGATAAGATCTGCAAGTCCAGGGAGATAGTTGAGTCATCTCTAATCACCACCCTTACCACACTACTGCCCACCATTTTCCCACACTCCTCGGGTGCTCTCTGACCCCTCCACTAATTTTCCTGACCTTGTTTTCAGAGTTTAAAAGACAATCATGGCAGCACATTTTCAAACAGGATTTTTAAAAATGATTCAAAGGATTTGCAGATCACAAGACTCTATTTTTTTCCATCTTCTTTTTATTCCAGACTTTAAAAACACCAAATAAAATAAGCATCCTATATACAGCATGGGCCAGGAGAGGATGATGCATGAAACTGCAAATCTTGCTTATATAAAACTTGCTTGTCTTAGGTGTATAATAATTCAACATGTAACTTTCAAAGCTGTGTCAAAGGCATTCTTAAACTCAGGTCCAAGGACTTTAAATGGGGTCTGTGGACAGGTTTCAAGAGATCCATGATGCTAAATGGGAAAAAAAATTACCTCTCTATTTTCACTAACCTTTAAATTAAATTGAGCACTTTTTTAAAAGCATATAACTATTCTGACAATGGGTCTATAGACAAGTTCTAGACTACCACTTATATGGCCATTTATAGGAACAAACTACTCTCAAAAGAAATGTAACAGGGAGGATGGAGTCAAAATGGTTGAGAGAAGTCAGGAAGTTGCCTGGCTCTCCCCAGTTTCCCTTGGAAACAATTTTAAATCAAGCCTGTAAAAGAATTCTGGAGTGACAGAATCCACAAAAAGATGGAATGAAACAATTTTCCAGGCCAAGATAACTTAGGAGGTCTTCAGGAAAGGGCTGTCTCACTTGGATAAAAGGAAAACAGAGCCCAGCATAGGTGGGCTGAGCAGCAGGCAAACTGCCAGATCCAGAACTTGGAGCACAACAGGCACAACTAGGCTGGGCCAACCTAATGCAGTGGACAAATTGCCAGTCCCAAAGGCCCCAGCAGAGAAAGTCAGTGACCAGGCCCCTAGCCCTCAATGCAAGAAGTTCAGGACAATGCCCCCTGTGCCCCAGAAGCAGAGTTCAACTTTTAAAAGTGACCAAGAAGGGGGGCGGAGCCAAGATGGCGGCGTAGAAGCAGCAACACATCGCAGCTCTCACATAGCCACTCCAAAATACCCATAAAATAGGACTCTAAACCAATCCTGGAACTCCAAAACGCACACAAAGATACTTCCCA
>CM053580.1:441576500-441592809 GCA_028627135.1 Pseudochirops cupreus | reverse complement strand
TGTAGCTTTCCTTCCTACCTCACTCCTCTTGGGTCTGTGGCTGCTGAGATGTTCCAGGGAAGGGCTCTGAGTTTTATCTATCACATGTACCTACCTGCATTCTGACCTAATATTCCTTTATCTTGACTCTGCAAATCTGTGCCAGGGAGGGTGGGCTCTGGGACTATCTCAGCCCCCAGCTCTCTCTCTTTCTCTGAATGACAATAAAATTCAATGCTCCCTGAATGACTAAAAAAAAAAAAAATAAAAAAATAAAAGTGACCAAGAAGCAAAAAAAGAGCCCTGACCATAGAAAGCTACTATGGCAACAGGGAAGACCAAAACACAAACTCAGAAGAGGACAACAATGTCAAAATGCTTGCATGTGAAGCCTTAAAGGGGAGTATGAATTGGTCTCAAGCCCAAAAAGTCCTCTTAGAAGAGCTCAAAAACGATTTTAAAAAGCAATGAAGAGAGGGAGAAAAACTGGGAAAAGAAATAAGAGTTATACAAGAGAATTATGAGAAAAGTCAGTAGCTTGGAAAAGGAAGAACAAAAACTGACTGAAGAAAACAACTCCTTAAAAAACTGAATTGGCCAAATGGAAGAAAAAAACCCACTGAAGGAAGCGACTCCCTTAAAAGTAAAAATGGCCAAACAGAAAACGAGGTACAAAAACTAACTGAAGAAAATAATTCTTTAAAAATTTGTGGGCAAGTGGAAGCTATGAGAAAGAATCAGTCAAACAAAATCAAAAGAATGAAAAATAGAAGAAAAAGTAAAATTGGAAGAACAAGTGACATGGAAAACAGATCCAGAAGAGATAATTTAAGAATTACGAATTACTGGTCTACCTGAAAGGCATGATCAGAGAGAGAGACAGAGACAGAGAGAGAGAGACAGGGAGGGAGAGAGAGAGACAAAGAGAGACAGAGAGACAGAGAGAGAGAAAGAGGGAGAGAGAGAGAGAGAGAGAGAGCGAGAGAGAGAGCGAGAGAGAGAGAGAGAGAGCCTGGACAGCATCTTTCAAGAAATAATCAAGGAAAACTGCCCTGATATCCTAGAATCAGAGGGTAAAATAGGCATTGACAGAATCCATCAATCACTTTCTAAAGGAGATCCCAAAATGAAAACCCAAAGGAATATTGTAGCCAAATTCCAGAACAATCAGGTCAAGGAGAAAACACTGCAAGCTGTCAGAAAGAAACAATTCAAATATCAAGGAGTCACATTCAGGATTACACAGGATTTAGCAGCTTCTACATTAAAGGATCAGAGGTCTTAGAATATGACACTCTGTAAAACAAAGGAGCTTGGATTACAACCAAGAATGATTTACCCAGCAAAACTGAGCATAATCTTTCCAAGGAAAAGATGGACATGCAATGAAACAAGGGACTTTCAAAATTTCATAACAAAAAGACCAGAGCTAAACAGAAAATTTGACCTTCAAATACAAGACCCGAGAGAAGCATAAAAAGGTAAACAGGAAAGAAAAACAAACAAAGCAAACAAAAAGACAACAACATGGTATTCAATAAGGTTAAACCAGGGCTGAGGAACCTTTGGCCTCAAGGCCACATATGAGGCCCTCTAGGTCCTCAAGGGCAGCCCTTTGACTGAATCCAAAGACTGGTTCCCCAGACCTGGTTAAACTGTTTACATCCCTAAAAGACGACAAATAAGCATTTATGAAGTGTTTACAATATACCAGGCACCGGGGATACAGAGGAAAGCAAAAGACAGTCCCTGCCCTCAGGGAGTTAACATCTAATGGAGGAGACAACACAAAGGACAGTTAGGGGAGCTAGAAGTTTTGATAGTCCATCAAGGAATTGGAGAACATTAAGTCCAGAGAAGAAAAGATGTGATTGCTATCTTAAGATATTTGAGGGGTTATCGTATAGAAAAGGCATTCTAGTCGTCTTGGCCCTTGAGGACAGAAACAGAAGTAATGGATAGAAGTTATAGGAAGGTAAATTTCCACTTAATATAAAAGAAGAAGTTTCTAACAACTATAATTTGTCCAAAAATGGCATGGACTATAGTATCCTCTAAAATTTAAGTTCTGCAGATAGGGGCTGACCCTATCTGAATGACCCTTCCCCTTAGCTGAAGATGTAGCATAGGAGATTTGTGTTATCAGACAGGAGTTGGGCTAGATGTTCTTTGAGATCCCTTCCAAATTTATTTTATGATTTAATGCTAAGGAAGTAACGGGTTGGAATTGGACTTGAAGAATGAATGGGTGGGTGGGGGAGGGGGGAAGTATAAGGAAAAGGAATCTGTTAGTTGTGAAATTATACTGACAAGTTTAGAGACATTTGTCTACAGGGAAGAGAAAGTAGCTCAAAAACCATTTTTTGGAAGTAAAAATGTTGCATCAACCATAAACGTTCATTTTAAAATCCCAACAGGAAGCATGAAGATCATCATAATCCTTTCTTATCCCTAAATAGCAGATTATATTATATATGCATATGTATATATGTTTATCACAAAAAATGGAAGTTTATTACACTTATCCATCTGTGCTTTATATCCTCATTAGAAACACCTGACATATCATTTAGCTTCCAAGTATTATGGGTTTTGTGTTTTCAGTGTTATACCTTCCATTAAACTCCAGATTTGGTAGTTCAGCTGGCATGATGCCTAAACCCATCCTTTGGACTGAATAGTCTCATTCACTGAAATGGGCACTCACTATTTAGTTTACCAGCATGAGAATATCAACAAAGAAATTCCTATCTCTTCTTAATTGCTAGACTTAGAAATCCCCAGAACAGTGGCTAGGCTGGGTAAGTGACCTTGACTGTACAGTGTTAGCACATAGTTATCATGAAGTACTTAGAAATCTTTTTAATAATCACTTTTTTTCCTAAATGTGTTCTTAGAATATAGAATGGCTCTATATGAATATAAAACCCTGGTATGCTTAGATGGAAAGGCTTGGTGCAAATACTAAATGCTTTACGCAACTAAAATGGAAAAGAAAATGGTTAAACAGTGCTATTTTCCTGACACATAAGTCATTCAGAAGCCTGGAAAGACCAGTTACAGGTTCCTAAGACCATAGTTTTACTTCAACTGAAAGTTACAAAATAATAATAATAAAACAAAACCAAACAAACAAAACAAAAAACCAAGCCAAGATTCAAATCTGAACCTCTCAAAGGCAGAACGTGAACTTTCCTTAAAGGTCTCCCAACAGATTTCATGGGAAAGAGGGTTCAGTCTGAAACGTTTTATATTTCCTCTCACTCTTAAAACATTGGAAAACCCATTTGGCTTGGTGGCCTGAATAGAAAGGGAGTTTAACCACTTAGTGCCAAGGACATGTAATGGAAAAAAGCCGAAGAGATGGCCGGACCCTATTTTCTTTTTGCTCAGCACATCCTGTCTTTAATCTGAAGGGTAAATAGGCCAAACCCAAACACACCAACTCTTTTCAGGTGAAATTATCTAGGTTATGAAAACAAGCAATACAGTTTTCATTTTCCCTTAAACTCATGGCTGAGGGAAATCACTTCCAAAACAAGCCAGCGAGGCAAAGCATTGCTTACGAGAGAGTCGACTAACAAGTTTTCCCTGCTTTGATAACTAACTCCCAGGGGAAAGTTTGGGTCTCTTCTTTCACTTGTGCTCCAATTTTCAATCCTGACTTTCAGACAACCCTGTGCCACACAAGGCAAAGAGTTGGGCTCTACATGTCACATCTGCTGCTTAGTGGAAACTAATCTTATGAAAACTTGTCTCCAGATTAATCTTGAGTGGGCAAGGTTTTTATATGGATTATGTCATTTCAGGATATGAACATCTTTGATGAAAAATAAATGGTCCTAGGACACTTATCTTAGTGATAAAAAGATAATGTACTTCACAGACCCCCCCAAGAAAGTCTAAAGAGTTACTCTTTAAAATAAAAATATCCAAGATTCCAATTGAACAGGCAAAGTCACATGTTTTTAACACGACTAATACTCCACCTTTCCCCAATATTGAGTATACGTCGGCACTGAGATGTCACAGCAATAACAATAACAAGTTTCACTACTAAATATATTTATGAACTGTACAATTTCCCAAGTCTTTTAATAAGAAACTAGACCCTTACACAATTATCAAATATTTTCATTACATTCTCTAGAGGTTTTTAAAAACTAGCATAGAATTTCATCTGCAGGAAATGATTTAATAGAGTCCTACTTTATAAACGTTGTAAGTATAAACATTATTAGCCATGAAACAATAATTTTTGAGAAAATTTAAGCACTCGCTATGTGAAAAGCAGTGTGCTAGAAGCTGGAGAGAAATACAAGGAGAAGGAAGAAAGGAAGGGAAAGAGAAAAAGAGGCAGGAAGGGTCAAGGAAAACAGGAAGAAAGAAAGGTAGGAAAGGCAGGAGGGAAGGAAGAATTTATTAACAGCTATTATGTTCCAGGAACTATGCTAAATGATTTATAACTATTATCTTACTTCATCCTCACAACAATCATGGGAGGTAGGTGCTATTATTATCCCCATTTCACAACTGAGCAAATTGAGGCAAACAGATTAAATGACTTGTCCAGGGTCCCACAGCCATGAGGGTCAAAGGCCAGATTTTAACACAGGTCTTCCTGACTGCAGGCCCAGTGCTTTTACCTACTGCCCCACTTAGTTGCCTATAAGAATAAAGAAGAAAAAGTTGCCACCTTCAAAGCCGTACATTAACATGAGTTAGTCTTACAGAGGTGCAAGACATACAGAAATTGATATCATTGAAGTCCAAACATGCATGCAAGGGAGAAAATGACCATGTACTTAGATGAGGAACCCAAGTGGGAGCATGTGCGTGTGTGTGTGTGTGTACATGTGTGACAACAGAAAGGGAAATGCATCAAGACACAGGACTTGGTTTCCTATCACACAGGTAATAAGTCAGTTATATTCCTCGTATAAAATGAAGACTAGATAGGGTCTTTCAGCACTACATCTTGGATTCTTAGTACAATCTATTAACTTTGTTCAGCATCAGTTTCCTCATCTATAATATATAATAGAGATGAATTAAATAAAAAATCTCTAAGGTCCTAACTGAAGACATCTTCTCAAGTCCAAATCTGGCCTCAGACACTTACTGGATGTGTGACCCTAGGCAAGTCACTTTACCCTGTTTGCCTCAGTTCTTTATCTATAAAATAAGCTGGAGAGAAAAAAACCACTCCAGTATCTTTGCCACAAAAATTCCAAATGAGATCATAAAAAGAGACGGGCATGAGTGAACAACTAAACAACAAAAGTCCTTTTTAGCTCCAGATCAGAAATTCATTAGCTGGAGTCCAGGATGTGGTTTTTTTTTTCATTTTAACAAATATTTTGGTAACTGTATTAATTGCTTTCTTTTATAATCCTATGTATTTAAAAATATTATTCTGAGAAAGGCTTTACCAGACTGCCATGTCAAGGGGTCCCTGACACAAAACAGGTTTGAAACCACATTCTAGATGTATATGAAAAGCTATTTCCAGTTATAGAGGTTGGAGGAAGGGATGGGTATGGTTAAATCAGGGAAGAGTATTCAGAAAGAATTCATCTTCATGAAAGAGATAGCACTTTATCAAGGATCTTAAAGGATGAGAAAGACGTCACTAGAGATGAAGGGTTGTGGCATGCATTTACTTTACTCCCCACAGAATACCAGAGCAGAACTACAGAACAGTTGTGTTGGGAGGAACTAGATGATTTCTAAAAGGTCCAGCTCATCAATTTTACAAAAAATTCAGCGACTTAGAGGTCAAAAAAGAAGGCAATCTAGGCAGAAGTCAAGTTCCTCATCTCCTTGTCCTGTTCTCCTTCACTACACTGCCACCACCAAGCCTGTAAGTTTATGCTAATAAGGCCAACTAGTTACAATTGTTTGGAATTAAATTTGTCACCACAACTCATGAAATAAACCAATCACTTCATATTTTTTTTTAATCTGATAGCTCTGAGTAGGAAAGACACTGCTAGGTCAGAGAAATTATACTAGCCACCATCACATTTGGTCAGTCTTTTCATTCACACAGGACCACAACAACCTGAAGATATGGCAGAGTAATCTTTTCAGTCCCAAATACAGTCTCTGCTGCATACTAATAGCATGACCTAATCGTGGTATGGGGCAGCTAGGTGGCACAGTGGATAAAGTGCTGGACTTGGAATCAGGATGATTCATCTTCCTGAGTTCAAATCTGGCCTCAACACTTACTAGCCATGTGAATCTCGGCAAGTCTCCTAGCCCTGTTTGTCTGTTTCCTCATCTATAAAATGAGTCAAAGAAGGAAGAAGGAAATGGCATACCACCCCACTATCTTTGCCAGGAAAATCGCAAATGAGTCATGAAGAGTCAGACGGTTGGACGTGACTGAAATGACTGAACAACAACAACAATCATGGCATGGTGGTCAAGCTAGAATATCTTTAAAGTGCCATGAAAAACCATGGGGACACGAGCATAGTCCTACAATGGTAAGTATAATACATAGGACTATCCTGTATAATAGCACTACTATATAACTATATAATATATATATAACTATATACTATACTATAGACTATATATTACAAAGTATAATAGATAGTAGGATAAAGTTCCATCTATTTGATTTAATTTCCATCTATTCAATGCCATATTATAAATAGTTAACATCAGTATGTAGTTTTAAGGTTTGCAACGAACTTTATATGTAATATCTTGTTTAATCCTGACAACACACCTGTGAAGTAGATGCTACTTTTTATCACTATTATGCATAAAAGGAAACTGAGGATGAGAAAGTTTAAGCAACTTTCTCAAGGATACATAGTTAGGCAGTATGAGGCAGGATTTGGACTGAGGTCTTCCTGACTACTCACTACACCTCCTAGGTGTCAATGAATACATGACTTCAATAAAATCAGTCGCTACTTCCTCCTCTCAACTCCAATAAGCCTACCAGGTTGCTTGCTATGTGAACAAGTTCACATTTATTTCCTCACTGAGTCACAAAAGCCAAAGGAATATCTAAGGTCTTCATACTGTTGGCATGTCTGATTCTGAAATGAAGAGTTTTATGTGATGATCACGGAACTTCTTTCTTTGAGCTACCAAAGGAAGGGAAAATAGAACTGAAGAGGAATGTTCCTGATGGGCCTCACAGAGAACACTTTTCTGCACTCTACTCTAAACAAATACATAACTCCACTCCAAATGATGGGCACTAACTAAGGCTGCAGTAACACAGGTTATAGGAGGAATAAAGTTAATTTTTTTATGGGTACAGCAATTTCTCATCAGGAAGAATAAAAAGAAGTAAAAAAAAAAAAAAGGATAAATAGATTTTGAGTTTTCAGCAAAGAGAAGAAAGTGCTCTGATGTCTGAAACCGGGCTGTCAAATATTCTAATCTCACAAGCTGCTGAAGCAAAACTAGGAAGCAATTTTGTTGCTTTAAAAAAAAAAACAAAGGAGGAAATAGGCAGTTATGAAAACAGAGTAAGTATCATTGTTACCCTCTGGTGAACCTAAGTTACAATATAGCATAACTTTCTACTTTATATGACCAGAATCAACTTAATCAGATTTAATGTTGCCCTCAACTCTACATGGTTAAGTTTCATCAGAAAGTATGAATTCTACTTCCTGTTTTAGGTATCTGTAAAACCCCTGGAAAAAGTTTCCATTCTGATTTTAGTAAGTCAAAAAGATTCTTTTGTTTCAGGGGATAGAAAAGCATTATGATGATGCAAACACTGGAAGAAGGCAGAAAATCTGAGACTTTGTCCCAAGCCTGGACATTCAACGTCTTGGAGATCACTCCCAGAACTATATATCCAGTTCCCATTTCTCTTTGGAGATCCAGTCTCACATCATCTGCTGCCTCTTGGACATCTCAAACTCAACTTGTTCAAAACAGAACTTCTCATTTCCCCCCAAACCCTCTCCGTGTCCAAATTCCCCTATTATTGTTAAGGTACTGATATCCTCTCATTCACCCAGGCTTTCAACCTCAATGTCACATTTGACTCTCACCTGTTGTCAAGCCTCGTTTCTACCTTCACAGCATCTCTCACATAAGTCCCCTCTCCTCCCCCATAGCTGCCTCTATGGTGCAGGACCTTATCTCTTCAAGTCCAGACCATCCAGAGATGGTTTCCCCTCCTCAAGTCTCTCCCCACTCCAAACCATCCTCCATACAACTGCCAAAGTGATCTTCCTAAAGCGCAAATCTGACCATGTTATCCACAACTCAGATTCCAGTGGCTCCCTATTACCTCCAGGATCAAACTTGTTTGCTTTTTAAAGCCCTTCACAATCTGGCCTCTTTACTCCCCTCCATGTTTTGTACAATCCAGGCACGTTGACCTTGCATGCTATTCATTGCACTCAACACTCCCATGTCCTAACTGTCCTTTTTCACTGGATGTCCCCCATGCCTAGAAGGCTCTCTTTCCTTACTTCCACCTTTTGGATTCCTAGAAAACTTCTGATCAAATCTCATCTTCTTCAGGAGGCCTTCTCCAGTCCCCATCGCCCACTCAACACACCTTCCCCTGCACTTAAACTGTATGTATCACTTAGACACTATTTTTTGTATGTTCCATTCTCCATTAGAGTGTGGGCTCCTTGAGGGCAGAGAACTTGTTTTTGCCTTTCTTTGCATCCTCAGCACTTAGCAAACTGCCTGACCCATAATAAGTCCTTATTGCTTCTTGAATGATTAAGCATCATTTTCTTCCAAGTAAAATTCAAACAATACTTCTCCAGGCTAATTAACATTTCCAATGAGGCTATCATTCTTCTGGTGAAACAGTATGCCTTTCTTGATATCTTCAAAATCTCAATCTGGAGAACTTTCCATCTCTCCTGAATTGACTTCCCTTGTAAAAGCTAAAGCCATGGGACCCTACCTACCCTTCCTATGAATGCTTTTAAATCTGCTCTCCCAAAACCTAGCTATGTCTGGTTTTCTTCTCCTTTTCCAATGAGGAAGTGGTCACTTCTCTGCTTCACCACACAATAGTAAACAGTTCCTCCTTATTTGAGGAGAATTAGATCCAAAATAAATAGCTCTACTTTTTTGTTCTTTTGCCTGTTGAAGGAAGAAGCTATAATCAAAGCAAGCCAATAAATGATGAGTCTCCACAGGAGACTTGTGATCTGTTTTCTGTTTTTATTTCCCAGATTCTTCTTTCATTCAATTGTTCAGACAGACTTGCCAATTATCTCTAAACATTTTTGATCACATAGTACTATCGGTAAAAAAAAAATTTGAGCATGTAGCCCCAATGCATAGATTCACTTATTTAGAAATTTATTCTATATACATTATAAAATTCAGATTTAAAATGTTAGAAGGATGAGACAAAAATAAATAATATTTGCTCCTGGAGTCAATAAGGGGCCACTGAAATTCACTGAGTGGGGGAAGCGACTTGGTCAGACCTCTGCTTCAGGAAAGGTGCAAGAGGATGGATTAGAGTAGGGGAAAGCTTTAGAAAAAGAGATCAATTAGGAGGTTATTTCAATAGCTCAATTGAGCTGTATTGAGGGCCTAAGACAAGGTGATGACTGTGTAACTAGATAGAAGGGGTTATACAGGAGAGATACAGAGATAGAAACAGCAAGATCTGGCAACTACTTGGATACGTGGAATGAGGAAGAGGAGTCAAAAATGAATGGGAGGTTGCTAAACCCAAGGTGACTGGAAGGAAGAATGGTGGTGACCTTAACAGTAATAAGTAAGTTTGAAAGAGGGGTGAGTTGGGGGTAGAGATAGGGTGGGAAGATAATGTCATGACACTTGTGATCCATATTAGAAGTCACCCAACTCATCCAACCTGGCCATTCTATGGATGCATTCTATCCCACCAAAAATGAAAAGGTGGAGAGGGGAGGTCAAGATCTTCCTCAATGGTTACTTATGCTAAAAGTAAAACCTTCCCCCTGAGGCACAACTGCCAGTGCTATCCAAGGAACATGCTCTGAGCTGATGAGCAGGTTAGAATGAAGGAAGATGAAAACTTGTACAGAAAAGAGAAGGCAGAGTGGGGAAATGTTAAATAATGAGGGCAGATAATGATTGTTAGAAGTAGGCCCCATCATTGCCACTTGTATTCCCAACCTGTGACTGGTGGATCAATTGGTGGATAAACCCCTGGAGTTAAGCTATGGACCCTCTAGAGGCCATGCCTTCTCTCCACCCCACCCTACCCCATTTTGGAGACTACTGGTCTTTTGGATAATCCAATGAAAACATCCCTTCATTCCTGCCTCTGTTAATATTAAACCAAATGCTTTCCCAATTTTAGTGCTTAGATTTCCTGACATGGATCTTTGTGATATACAGAATTCCTCTGTCTTACTCATACATTTTGCCTATCTTGTTCTTTTAGATAAATACATATCCTTCAAAAGTCATATTCCAGTTAAAAGTCTCATCCCCATATCCCAGAAATCCCTACAGGTTAAGATCTCTATGTTGCCTTCCTTGTTACTCATGCTTTCTGTGTAGACATCTGAGGTAACAGGTTTAATTGCTGGTTCCTTTCTTGGACTTTGTCTCTTGTAAAATTCTGGGTGTCTCTAATGGGTTCTTCCTACAATGAAGCTGCTCTCTGGTAAATAGCTTAGTGAATATCTTTAGACAGTTTTCCTATTCCTATTCCTTTTTAATCCAAAGTTTTTTATATGAGATTTCTAAGATTCCAAATAATACCTTCTTACCATTTCTATTTAGTACACTCCATCCCTGACCAGGGACCTGTCATTAATATATTTCAAGCCATGGTCTAGAAATTCAAATCTCATTTTAATGTCCCATCTTCTTAAAGAGCTGTTCACTTCTCAATTCTGACCCCTCCTTTTCTTAGCCCTTGACTTTAATCCTACTCACTGCAATGGCTTTATGGTCTTAGTCCTTGCCTTTAACCCTACTTATGGCAGTGTCTTTATGGTCTTCAATTCCTTACCTATGATGTCATAATCTTTAGCAATGATTTCTAAATTCCTTCTATTAATATTGATTTCGCCCACAGGAATCACCAGAAGTAGTCATCCTGTGGACAAGTCTTAGGAGATTCTCCTTCACATCCTTGAAACATGTTCCAGTAAAACATCAGACCTCCCTATTATTATCAGGTAAATAAACAGCTGTTTCAGTAACTCTCAGATGGAAGTCACCAACCCTCTACTGTTTTCTTCTTCTTCATCTCCCCCTCACTGCATTATCTCTCACCTGACAACACCTGTGGATCCATAATATCATTCTTAGGAAGAGAAGCTGCTTCCTTCTCAAGTGATACAGCCCCCTTATACTGAGGATACAGAACATTAAAACTTTCATATACTTTTCAGACAAGCTGATTACTAACCATGCCTTTCCCATATTATAACTCAGTATCTATCTATTTACTTCCCAGGCTAAGGATTTATGAACTGAGATATTTTGCTTTTTTCATCCAACTTTGAGGTGACATTTTTCCAGAGAGAGGATTTTTTTTGTATGTCTATATCAATACAAAGAGGCAGAGAAAGAAAAAAATAGAGACAGAGAGAAGAAAAGTACTGGACCTCTGATTTCATTGTAGGAAGTTCTAGGATGAGGATACTCCCTTTACCAATGATACTCAGCACTCTCTGCAATTCAGTCTTAGAGAGGTACTTAGGGCACTGAGAGGTTGTGACTTATCCTGGGTCACATAGCCAATATGTGCCAGATGCAAGACTTGAACTCAAGTCTTCTTGGCTGCAAGATCAACATTTGATCCACTAAGCCACGTTTTTCTCAAATATAAGTAAAAATTTTCTGGTTTGCCATTCAAACTGTTATTTGGGAGAAAAAAATCTTCTCCATATAGAGTTGTTTTAGTAAGCAAAACTAATGATTTTTAGTATTCTAACAAAAAAGAAAACATTCTGACATTGATGTGGTAGGTGTGATCCCACTGCTAAGAATATGTCCAAAATTTGTTATTCCTAATAGTCAAACCTGTCCAGAGGCAGAACAGGCTGCCTTGTAAGGCAAGGAATTTCCCATCACTGGAAGATTTCAAATGGAGATTGGATACCAGAAGATCCCAGTTCAGGTAGCAACAAGGTGATCTCTGAAGTTCCTACAAAAAATTGCACTAAAAGCTGCTTTGATCATACGGTCAAGGAAACTTACCGATGTACAAAAGATGCACTGACATTCCTGCAGAGTGGTCATTTTGTCCAGAGAATATTCACAAAGACAGAGCTTGCAAGTGACCAAAGGATCCAAGGAGAGTTCCCCAGTTGTTGGTTTTTCCATTGTTATGGTGGGACGGCAGAGCTCACCAACAGAGCCCATCAGTATGTCTGGATGCTTCTTGGATCTTCTTAATCCCTGCAATCAGATTTCAGAACTTAAATACTCTGATCCATATTACTCAAAATAACCCCAATAGCAATCACCACCAAAGAACCACCTACCTAAATATGGACTATATCAATTTAGGGCATTCTGGAAGCATTATGTACCTTACAAAGTTTTGGTTGGGGGTAGGTAACAGAGGAGGCTAAAAATTAAGCTTATGTATTCATAGCAATTAACAAAGCAATGTGGTTCAGTAGAAAGAATACTGAACTCTCAACTGTCACATTCAACTCCTAATACCTTAAGCAAGTCATTTCTTTTTGTACCCTCAGTACTGAACATAGTACCTGTCACATAGTAGGCATTAATTAAATGTTTACTGGCTGATTGACTGATTTGACCTCCCTGGGCCTCAAGTTCCTCGTTAGTCAAATGAGGAGGCTGGAGTACATGATCTCTGAGGTCTCCTTAAGTTCTAAAGCTATGAGCCTATGAATTCAAGGACCAAGCAGAGAACATAAGAACAACCCCATTTTATCTATTCCATTCCAATTAATTGCATTCAAGGGAAGATAAAAACAACGTCTAGAGTCCCACAGCTTTCACTAAAGTCACAGGAGTATGATAGCCCAATTCTACTTTGGGAGCCTACAGCATGATCGGTATGACTGAAATAAAGTATGCTTGAGCTAGAGGGAGGAGGTGGGGGGCCATGCGCAAAAGGGAGATCTAAGAAGCTCTAGTTTAGCTCTGTGGGGTTTTTTTTAAAGAATTATATTTTAAAAGATCTAAGAAAATTATATTAAGGAATCCTAAAGATAATTTGTCTCTTAGTAATAACTGTAAACTATACAAGGCATTAAAAGATAAAAAAAAATCCCAAAAGTTCTTATAGTTTTTAAAAAATATGACCATCCAACTAAACCCCAAATCTCTTTTTTTCTTTTTTGACATAACTAAAACTTTCAATTTTAGAATGACTAAGATATTACACACATTTCTTGGGAAGAACCACTTTTGGCAGAAACGCACAATATTTGATACACTGTCCCAGTAGGGCAATTGTCAGAAATGTCCAATATCTGATAATGAAAAGAAGTCACAAAATAATGGATATTATAATAGATTTGGAATTGGAAGAGCCCTTAGAGACTGCCAAGTTCAATTCCCTCATTTTACAGAGGAAGAAACAAAGGCACAGTAACGTGACTTCCCAGGATAACATAGTGAGTATCTGTGGCAGGATCTGAACCTAGATCTTTTGACTCTACTCTCCAGAGGCATCAAAAAGAAGGCCCATAACACTCCTGAGTGTAGCCAGAATCAGATTAAAATATAATTGAGAAATATTTAACAAAATTAATGAAAATACAAAGACATAGATCATGTTAACATGTGGCTTTCTAAGTCAATATACAGGGATCCTTATGTATAGCTCTGGGGTCCCTATTTCTATTTGACAGCACTGCAATGTACCACATTAACTCCCAAGGCATCATCAAATGTTACAAACGGAGGACCAGAAATCTGAGGTTCAAAAAAGTTGTATGGGGGTGGCTAGGGCACCGTGAATAGAACACCGGCCCTGGAGTCAGGAGGACCTGAGTTCAAATCCAGCCTCAGACACTTAATGCTAGCCGTGTGATCTTGGGCAACTGCCCTACCCTCCCCACTCCAAAAAGCAAAAAAAAAAAATTATATGCCTTACCCAATGTCGAACACCTACTAAAGACTACCTGAAACTATTATAATTCAACTTGGGTAGAATAGCGAGAGTGAGAGGAGGCTGTAAAGGAGCTGGGAAAAGGAGGCTTTTCCTATCCATTCCCTAAACCTGTGATTATGACAATGCACATGTAGTTCTCAAGTACCTCATGGTAACCACTCAGTTCCATTTCCTGTCAGGCAAATGAAGCATAGCAACTTGAGGTGTACCCACAGATAACATCAAGGGGGCTTGAGCCAAGCCAAAGGAGACTCCCCCAAATACAACAACCGCAGAAAATGGGAACGAGGTGTTCACAAGAGAATGCTTAGCTCAGGTCCCTGGTTATCATGCACACAGATCATCAGTTCCAAATAAAATCACACATGTTTTCCTGGTTTTATTTGGGAAAGGAACCCTAACATGTAGATAGTCAAGTTAGTTTAATCACTGGGGGGCAAAAGGTATCATTTCTTAAAAAAAATTTTAAAAAAGGTATCATTTCTGTTACAGGTAAATTTCTCATAGGGGAAGTGACATCTTACTTAACTAAGCTCCTGCTTACTATTCCAATTATTCAATTAAATATTCATTCTCTATATCAAATCCAGCACCTAGAGGTTTGCAATTTTCTTTAGGTGGTTCTCGAGTCAGTTGGGTGTGGGGGGAATGAATACATATAATTACGTTCATCCCTGACAGAACCAGGTCAGGAGACTACCACCTGTTTTATTTATTGCAAGAAAGCCTCAATTTCAGGGAAGACACCCTAGTTTCTGGAAAATTTTCACTACACATCCTTGATTTTGGTCTCATTCATAAGCTTCTTCTTCACCACTTTCAAAAGAAGTGTGTACATAGCACATCAGAATAAGCAATGCTGGTATGTACACATAATAATGGGAAAATATTTCTTCACTAAGTGTTTCTTAAATAAGAAATGACAGGGGGAAAAAAGCAGCTGGACTTTTTGAAGTAGCAAAGAATTGGAAACAAAGTGGGAGTCCATCAAGTGGGGAATAACTCAACAATCTGTGATACATGATGGTACTAGAATATCACTCCTCCATAGGAAATGATGAATATCTAGAATTCTCAGAAGCATAGGAAGATTTATGTGACTTGTGCAGGGTGAAGGAAGCAGAGCCAGAAAAAACAATGGACATGATAATTATGTTAATATACGGTTATCTCTTCTATATCATGACTTTCCCTGTTGCAATTCTGATATATTGTGGGTCACCATAAGAAATTAAAAGGGAATTTTTGGGGAGTTTTGTGGAAGTCACAGCCAACATATAAACAACACAGAAAAAGCTTAGAAACTCAGAAGCACACAAAATATATGTATAGTACTATATAATATTAACATATTTTATCTTTTAATACCATAATGATTCAGATTTCTTCTCTGGTATGAAGGGAAGGCCAAAAAATTTTAGGTAGATTTTCCATATCATGGTGCTTCTAACCCCTGGGACATGGAAGGGATAACTGTACATGGGGGAAAAAACAAACCTGAACTCTCAGTTATAATATTATAATATAATACAAGCTCAGCCCTGGACAATTAACACAAAAATACACCTTGTTCCCTTCTTTTTCAGAGGTGAAGAACTATGTGTGTAGACGATTGCAGACATGGTCAACGTGTGTATTAGTTTTGATGTATTGCTCTCTCTCCCCTCTTTTTAAGTTTTTTATTAAATGGGATGACTTGCTGGATAGAAGGAAGGAGAAGAAAATATTAAGAAATGAACATGGTTTTATTTACACATCAACAATTCTTTAAAGAAAGGACTTCTATGATCTCTTTGGGATACAACCCCAGAAGTGGTATTACTGGGTCAAAGGGTATGCAATTATTTATAGCCCTTTGGGCACAGTTCCAGATTGCTCTCCAGAATGGTTGAATCAATTCACAGCTCCACCAACAATGCATTAGTGTTCCAATTTTTCCACATCCTCTCCAGCATTTGTCATTTTCCTGTTTTGTCATCTTAGCCAACCTGGCTGGAGAGATGTGGTACCTCAAAGTTGTTTTGATTTGCATTTCTCGAATCAATAGTGATTTAGAGCATTTTCTCAAATGCTTATAGATAAAAATATTTATTGCAGCTCTCTTTGTGGTGGCAAAAAACTGGAAATTAAGGGGATTCCCAACAATTGGGGAATGGCTAAACAAGTTGTGGTATATGAATGTAATGGAATACTATTGTGCTATAAGAAATGGGGAGGAGACGGTCTTCATATTTACCTGGAGAGGCTTATACAAACTGATGC